>WBMW01004111.1:240042-254087 GCA_013396635.1 Penelope pileata | reverse complement strand
AAAAAAAAAAAAAAAAAAAAAAAAAAACTAGAAATGAATAAGGGGAACATTTAGTGTTCAGAGGCACTGCAGCTGGAATGTGTTTTCATGCTTATTGCAGAAAACAACATAATGCTACAATTTCATTGCCTCTGTCGTTCATTGAAATATTTATCAGCAAAATTGATGCTTCAAAATTACTTGTGATACTGATGAATATAGAGAGAACTAACTTTCATTTTGGCTCCTGTATGCTGATGGTAAAAGCCTTTATGGTATGTGGGCTGCTACAAACTGAGGTGCCAGGAGATAGTGCCAGATAAACCAGGAGCATCCAGGGGCTGTGCAGTTATATGACATTATACGTGTGTGTTTGTGTATGTTATCAAGTATTTCTTTGAGAAGGAGGAAAACATATTTCGTAGTTATTTTGTCGTGGCTTCTAGAGGAGACTTGTGCCATAATCACCATTTTTTCTTTGGGGAAACTGAGGAAGCGTAGGAGAAATAACACAATACAGTCACTCAAGACCACTGTCACAGCTTTAGCCCCACTTCAGAAAAAGAATCCACCTTGGTTTGATTCTTAATGCATTTACAGGATGTATATTTTTGACTTAAGGGGAATATTCATGGAAAAATTATTTCAGAAAATTAAATGTTACTATAGAAATTTCACAATATGGAAATTTGTGCTGTATGTCGATGTCATAATATTAAGCATGCAAGTACTTGGTGAAAAGCCAAGGATATCAGGGGAGACATCTGAGGGTTGTATTTTATCTCGGGCTGTTAAATGCACTTAAAGCAGCATGAGCAATGTGTATTATAACAGGAGTCATTGACCTTAGCTCTACTGAGTATGTGTACATATGGAGGAGAAGGCTGTGATGACAGCCCCTCCACATTCATGAGTAAACATTTATACTGTAGACAGCTTCACTTAGTGGAATATAGCATATATTTATATACTATGTTTTTACTTTCAGCAAAGACAAACTATTTTAAGAATAATTACAAGCTATTTTAAGAACCACTTCACTAAGAGAAAATTGGTTGAATCCTAGAATTTAATCCATGACAGCACTTCTAAAACTTTTCATTCACTACTTATTGTAAGGATGGTGGCAAACTGCTCCTGAAGGTTGAAAGATGCTCAGCTATGGCACTGCAGAGTGCTGCAGAAGCTTCTGAAATAATGTAAGCGAATCAGATGAACGCTTGACTAAGGCTTTTCTTTGGAAAGATCCAAGACAATGAAAAGAGAATGTAAAATAATATAGAGACAGATGAAATGAGTGTCTTTAAAGCAGCAACACGAGTGGATGGAAGCCAGAGGAAGGAGAAATAGAAGAGAGATGGAAACAGCTATAATCGGATAAAGTACAAATTTGTGAACTGGCTGAACAGGGGATGCTATAGCCTTTATACCAAGTTTTAGACTAAAATAAGTAAGAAAACAATAATTGTGTGGTGGAGATTTAGTGAACTAATATGTTGATGAAAAGAAAAAAAAAGAAAAAAATGATGTGCCCTGGTCATAGAAGTGTTTGATTCTTGCTAATCTTGTTATTGCAGGGCAGTACACCTCAAACTGCCAATATTTTAGAACAAGAACGTGTTATATCTTATACCTTATGCTGTGTTAAACTGCCAGGATCAGACTGTGCTTCAGCTGAACACAGAGCAGATACAAAGCTGGTATGTAAAATGAACAAGATGTGAGGAACTCTTTATTTCAAGTATAGAATAATTGTAGAGCTACACTAAATTTTGAGATATTACTATGACCAAAAAAAAAAAAAAAAAAAACCAACAAAAGAAGTTATTAAACCTATTGACTTTTGCACTGCGTATTGTAAGATTATTTTAAAAAAGTAGAACAAGTACATGATTAATAAAAATGGCAGTTAGTTCACAGAATAAGAGAGAGTTAAAGAATTATTTTTGGGAGCTTTTCCCCTAAATGATACTCTGACATTTCTTCTTTCTACCATACTAAGGTGGAGTGTGAGGTTCTGCATGACTTTGATTAAAGTAATTCTGTACCTCACTTTCTAATTCTCTTTCTGCAATATGCATTTCTTTATGTAATTCTTGTAACTTTCCTTATTGATGTTGGAAAAAAAATCTGACAAATTCAAGAAATTCATAACCTTTATAAATACAATGTCAATAACTTAATAGATGATGTGATAAATGTCAGCACAGAATAGAAATCCTGATTGAAAAATGAATTGTTTTTCTTTTTTCTTTTTTTGAATTGTATTTCTTTTTTTTTTCTTTCATCATGAAATAAGATGAGTAGATTTTCTTGCACTCATTTATTTCTATGTGACGTGTCCAGGCAGTTTTGAGAATACAGGGATCTCCTGATTCCATCAGTTCCTTTGCTCATCTAAGTTTTTTGGCCTCCAGTCTTCAGTTTGCCTGCGACAAGGTATATCAGGTGAAAGCTTAAAAAGCTAATACCTACGGTTAAATGTTTGCTATGTTAGTTGTGTCCTGCTTTTTAGTAAATAGAAATTGATTAAAGCTTTCAAGCCACAGGTTTAACATCTCCTACTAAATTTATTTTATATTTATGATTTTCTTATTTTCCTATATCTTTCATTCTGAATTGTACCCTTTTTCCTTATATTTTTTTGTTTTTTTTTGTTGATATTGCTCTACCAGTGAAATCTTGACTAACAGAGAAATACTTCCTTTTATTTGATTCGTGTTCCCTGCCTTTTTATTCACCTGACCATCTTAAACTATTACATTTTAGCCAGTTACTGAGAACAATGATTTATATTTGGATAAAATATCATCTTAAAGTAACTAATAGATTTGTTCTGAAGACATCTATAGTGAGGTTCATCTCAGTTATGTTTAGATGCTTACTGCACAGGTATCTTTTTCTGAGCCAAGGATAACTTTAAAGTTAGTAGAAACAAGTAGCGCTTTCAGGATGTGATTTATTTTCCATACTTCCCTTGTGTTGAAGTGAATCACACATCAATTTCTCATGACTACATGGAATAGATTTCCTTTGACTGGAAAGGAAGCCATGCATTATTTCATGCACAAACATCAACATTGTGAGTGTTCATCTAACTTTGAGCTAGATTAATGCCTTTGAGATTAAGAACCCTCCCCATCCTCTGATATATTATTCCAGTGGACACTTCTCCTCCTTATTTAAAAAAGTATTTGGTTTTCTGTCTGAAATGAACTTGTCTGGCTTTTACTTCCAACCGTTAGCTTTTATTTTCCTTTTCTCTGCAGAGTTTGATAGGCCCCTAGGAGTAAGTATATTATTTAAGTATATTATTGTTGTGAAGATGTAATCTAATTTAGTGCTTTCATATGTTCATATTACAACAGAGTAAGACAGAAATTTTTGTGTGAACTTGCCTTTGATTGTTTGCATAGTATTTTCATGGTTAGAGAAGGGCTCTGTCATATTTGATTTAAGACAATTAACTTTCAGATGAAAGAGAGGAAGATGATGTAAATGGAAAGGGAAAAAACACTGAAAAAAACTGAGAAAAAAAAGAAAATATCTGAATATAACTACCTTTTATAGTCCAGTAACGAAGTATATTCATTGTTAAAGAGTCAGGCTTATGAAATGAGGGAAAACTACTCCTAGCAGTAGTCACAAACATTCTTTTGATGCAAGTAGGACAGATTCTGTAATGATTCAAGTCCCGTCTTTGCTTACTGATAATGACTCATATTAGAAGGTACTAGCTCATACAATAAATGCTACATAGCATCTAAGACCTGAAATAGTATATTAAGAAAAACAAACATTTAATAGAGTAAGAAATAGCGGTGGTGGTGAAGTTCTGAAAGAAGTATGAAATGACCAAATTACATTCTCCAAATGGCTTTTAACAAATAAATAATTGCCTCAGGTAAAACAACCACATGAAACAATTCTATGAAGTGCATTTAGAGATGTAGCAGTGACCTGCTTCCATAAAAGCCTTTTCTTTATGACTTGACTAGAGTGGATTTGAAGCTCATACATCTTCTGCAGTGCACACTAGAGTGCTGTTTGCTTCCAGCACCTCCTGTTTTGAAGGAAAAGAGATTTCCTTGTCTTCTTCTATAGCTGAGATTTTTTCCAGCTGTCTTCCTTCTGTAGAAGAGAATAATCTTCCTCCAAAGTTCTTTCTTGCAAGACTAGAACACCAGATGTTAAACTTGGGTCATTTTGAGTGCCAAAATCAAGTACTCTAACCACAACATTCAGACGAATCTCACCTTACAAAGGGAAGTGCTGTAAAAGATTTCACACGAGTCATCGTGTCAAACAAATTAGAAGAAAACCATTTGACTGAGAGGTTAGGGGACTCATCTGTCTATGCCTACAGATAAAGAAAGGCAGAATGATCCAGAGTGACAAAAACCGATTTATAAATCAAAATAGTTCAGAAGAGAAGTTAGACCTTTGAATTTAGCCACAAGCTGGTCATTAATAACTCTCGTAAGATCTGTCTAAGGAGGATGTAGTGCATAATTCAGCCACTGCAAAAGACCCTATCTGAAAGATGGAGGAAGGTATCTACATATCAATTGGAAACTGGATAGATCAGCGACTTCTGCCTCAGATATGCTCACTAGTTTCTTTATTACAATATGTTTAAGGAGAAATTGTCAGGGTCAGGGCCACAAATCCTCAAGTCATCAATCTACAGGACAAGAATCCCCTTCAACCTCCTTTGACGTTTGAAGCTTAGGGTGAAAAGTTTCTAGGATGGATCTGATTCTGATTTTAAGAAAATAATTTAGAAATTCTGAGGTATCCACACTCTGCAGATAGGATAAGAACCTCTGAAAAGTCTTCTACTTATCATCCACATCCTGATAAACATACATGAACGTTTTTGTGCTTATGGGGAGCTATTCCCATACTTGTTGACAAGGAACAAACAACATTCAGTTTTCAGTGAACATCTATTTCTTTTAACATTTTGATTTATGCACTTAATCTTGTATGATATTCTCTATCCTAAGATAAATATTGATAAGGAATACTCCTTAGGCATTTTCTTGTCTATGGTTGCACAATTTCTATTGAAAAAATCGCAAAATCATATTTAAAAAATTGCTATTACTAAAAGCTTTGTTTGTCAAGCTTCATTAACTTTGGAGGCGAAAATTCAGAGAAGTTATCCATAAATCCTTCTGTGGACCACCAGCTACTGACTTTTAAATTATCAGAGGAGACCTAGATGTATATTTTTGCCTTGCTATATTAATGATGCTCTTTCTGATTCTTTGGGATGCTGTTTTTGATTCTTTGGTTGACAAATATCTTGCTGCAACTATTTTAAAGAAAAATGTTTTTAATTTCTGTTTTAAGAAATGACAAATACATTGGTACATTTTTTCTTATATCCCCCAAAAATCTGACCAAATCTTTGACAATTTGTGCTACTTAAAGATAACTCCTTCTGTTATCACACCCTCTTCCCATTCCTCCCACAAACCTTCCCACCAAAATGAACAAAAAGAAGCCGATAAAAAGACAAGAATATTGTGCTGAAAATTGTGAATTTCTACTTTATGCAGCCTGCTGTCACTCACAGATTGTGCATAGCTCTGAGCAAACTCACTAAATCATTGGGAAGGCTCACTGGCATGAAGTAAAGGACATTCTCAGGACTGTGATCCTAAAAAGAGCCTTGATAGCCACGGTGATCCCTTCTCTGTCTCCACACAGCACTTCTTGTGCTGCAGCCCCGACTACCTTCTATTCTTTGTGATGTGCTTGAGCAACACACAAGTCACAGCTCAGAGGCTGCCTCCAGGAAATTCTCAGCACTTGATTGCTGCTTTCCATTTGTGACCAGAGCTAGCAGAACACAGCACATCTTCTGGGCTTAATGTACACAGGAAAACTTCTTTCTCAACAGCAACATAGAGATGAGTGGTAGAAGATGGATATTATCTCTTGAAATCGTTCATTTCTATCTTTATTTCCCTTCTAATATCTGACACAGTGTTCCTTCTCACATAAGCGCAGCGTGGTCACATCTGCATGATTTGGCAGCTCTTACTGTCTAAAAGAAAGATTCATCCACATCTGGCTGTTTAATTTATGCTAACTTGTGATTCTCATCCTCATGCAATATCAGCAAATCCCCCTCCAAAAAAAACTTTATTAAGGAAGAGGATGAGGTGGGGCTGAAATCAAGAAATACACACTATAATTAACAATTTATTTAGTGAGCTTGTTTATTAGAAATTAAAAACACAAACAAATTTCATAGTTTCCTCCAGATTTTCTGCTGAGTTTTGGTGGATCAAATTTCAAGTATTTAAGTTTAGCATGGACATTGAACTTTAAGTCTACACACATGATCATTTGTTTATCCAATCAAGGAACAGGATTATTCCATAATTCAAGTAAAAATCAAATCAAATATTCTTAAGATATATGGACTGGACACAGAAACCAGAGTATCTTCCATTCCCAGAATACCTCTGAGATCTTAATCAGAAAAATACATAAAGAGATGGACTACATTCAAGGAACTGAATGTAATTATTTGTTGATGACTAATAAGAAGTGAGACTTTCTTTTAGAGATGGTATCTTTGCAAATAATTTTCTCCTCAATAGCAACATTTACATCTCATACCTGAAAGTACATATATAACTTGAGACATTTTTATATGATTCATAATATAGATACTGTGGACTCTTTCTTACAGGCAGTGAGCATATAGGGCTGCCTCAAAAGTACCCTGACACTCATAGGAGAGATCTGTCTCTTGGAACAGGAACCATACAACAAAAGAAAGTTCAAAAAATCTCACTTGTCGAAGTGTCTAAAATGAGGTTGGATGAATATCAGCCACATAGCAATGGAGAGGTTATGAGCAGAGTTGCAAAAAATGGTCTTCAGTTCAGAATTTTATATAATATGAATAATTCAATTTATATAAATCATATAATTATATCTTTATCTAAATTATTTTATATAAAATAAAATTCAGCAATTTATATAATAAATTAAATCACATATATTCAGAGATACATTTATAACACAGGTTTATATAATAAATAATAAATATTTATGTAATATATATTTATCATTTGGTATCAGTCCAGAGCATCTTTTCGCCCACAGTTGTTGAAAAAAAATTATTTCCAGATCGATTCAAGCATTTTGTTAAGCATGTCAAACTGGAGACTGAACTGTCAAAACATTTTATTTGGAAAGTACCAAAATGAAATCTCTGCACAATTTTTCCCCCTTATTTATTAAACAAAACCCAATTACACAAAAAGTTGAATGTTGAGGTACTTTGACAGAGGATATCAATATTATCTACTTCTGAAAGATGTCAAATGGAATCCACAATTTAGATACCTAGCCCACATAGGAATATCTAATCCCTTAAATAAATAAACAAACAAAAAAAACCACCAAACAACAACAAAAAACCAACAGAAACAAACGAACAACAAAAAGGTCCATAAATCTCTTAGTAGGTTCTGGCTACTGAGGAAAGGTAAGAAGTTAGTACCTTGTAAATGTCTACCTGAAACTTCCTCTAGAAGTAACTGTCCTCCAAACAGAGTTGGCAGAAAGAAATGTGTTTCATCTTCTCAGCTACCTGTGTGAGCTATGCAGGTCACAGTCTAGTAAATTGACTCAAAGCATCTGCAGTTTTGGATGGAGGATTGTATGGCAATGTACGACAACAGAACATGCAAGGATGTCTTCACTGTGAGGGTGGTGAGACACTGGAACAGGTTGCCCAGAGAAGTTGTGGATGTTCCCTCCCTGGAAGTATTCAAAGCCAGGCTGGCTGGGGCTTTGGGCAACCTGGTCTGGTGGGAGGTGTCCTTGCCCATGGCAGGGGGGTTGGAACAAGATGGTCTCTGAGGGCTCTTCCAACCTGAACCATTCTATGATTCCATGACTGTTCTACGAGAAATCCATATGTACCCTTAGAAGTTCCTAGAAAAAAAAGTGCAATCGAAGGGCAAGCGTTAAGGTAGAAATGCCCTAAATTATTTCCCAGCATCCATTGAAATGTATCTCAGAGATGTTCTCAGCCAGAAGTGGTCTTCAGGTATTTAATTACCTTTACAGACTTTTCCTCTATGGATTTGCTTTGAACTCTTTCAAGCTTCTAGCACCTGTGACATTATGTAACTTTTTAGGTGAAGACTTTTTTTGTTGTTTCGAATCAGAGGTCCCAGACTATGTTTGATATATTCTCATTCTTGTGTCAGGAAGGACAGTGGACATTTTTCCTTATTCACCTTCTCGATGTTATTTTTTATAAACATCTACCACTTTGCTTCTCAGTAGTCTCTTTGAAAGATGAAGGATCCTCATCTAGCCAGTTCTTATAGATGATTCATTCCATACATTTAACTCACTTTCTGACCTCCCGTTACATTTTGTTCATTGCTATTTTGCCCACTTTCTCTCTACCAGTGATGTTCATACATATTCTCTTGTACTGACTCCCCTTAGTGGGGATGTAGCTTTCACTGGAGAGATGATTCACACTCTTTAATTTCTTTAACCAGCTGATCATGAGTCACAAGAGTTTGTCAGAGGACCAATTCTTTAGCTTATTTACCTGAGAAGAATGAGCAAATTCTGCCATTGTGTCCGGTTGGGTGATGGATCCAGAAAGAGGGGGTAGATCAGATAGGGAAAATAGCTCTTATTTTAATAATAAGACTTCAAGAAATGTACAATATAAGAGCTTTGCACTGGTCACCTGAACTAAATGCTCTTAGCAGTCTAAGGGTAGTTAAAATATTCTCTTGAGACTTCTAGCCTCATCTCCATGCACTGCAAACCAAGCCTGATGTGCATCCTCCCCTCCTCATTTTTCAAAGTAGTCGAATCAAACATGGCATCTTCTGCAGAGAACAAGAGTGAGGGAAGTGGGGAGTTGATGAGGGAAGGTGCAGTTGTTGTCCAGTAAAATTCATAGCAGAGGCAGGGAGGCAGATAAAGGGATGAAGGCCTCCTGGATGCAGGAATTGAGGGCTTTGGTTCAATTTTTACTCCCTTTGAAGATGGCCAGATCAACAGATTCCTATCCAGAAAGCTAAGAGTGAATTCATTGCAGCTCATCTTCTCACTGATAGCTGTTATCACACCCTCTGCTACTTCCCAACATCCTGAGATTAACATGTATGTGGGCTGAGCTGCTTTATATTTACTAAAGGGTAAAAGTGGGCACACAACAGGATGCCTTCTGCTCTTTATGTTCACACTCTGGGTTAGCTCCTCTTAATATACTGTTGTAGAATCATAGAATTCTTAGAGTTGGAAGTCCAACTCCCCTGCAATGAACAGGGAGTCCTACAGCTAGATCAGGGTGCTTAGAGCCCAGTCCAGCCTGATCTGGACATCTCAAGGGATGGGGCTTCTACCACACCTCCGGGCAACCTGTTCCAGTGCTTCACCACCCTTACTGTAAACTTTTTCCTTGATTCCTATCTAAATCTCCCCTCTTTTAGTTTGAAACCATTTCACCTTGTCCTATCCCCACAGACCCTGCTAGAGAGTCTGCCCTCTCTTTCTTACAGCTCCCCTTTAGATATTGAAAGGCCACTATCAGGTCACCTCAGAACCTTCTCTTCTCCAGGCTAAACAGGCCCAGCTCTCTCAGCCTTTCCTGTAGGGGAGGTGTTGCCTCCCCTGGATCATTTTTGTGGCCCTCCTCTGGACACGCTCCAACAGGTCCATATCTCTCCTGTGCTGACTCCACATCGGGACACAGCGCTCCAGGTGAGGTCTCACAGCGAAGAGTAGAGGGGTAGGATCACCTCCCTCACGCTGCTGGCCACGCTGCTTTTGATGCAGCCCGGGATACGGTTGGCTTTCTGGGCTGCGAGGGCATATTGCTTGTTCATGTCCAGCTGCCATCCACCTGTATCCCCAAGTCTTTTTGGCAAGGCTGTCCTCTATCCTTTCATCCCCCAGCTCGTATTGATAGCGGGAGTTGCCATGACTCATGTGCAAGACCCTGCATTTGGCTTTGTTGAACATCATGAGGTTCTCCTGGGCCCACTGCTCAAGCCTCTCCAGGTCTCTCTGGATAGCATCCCGTCCCTCAGGCGTGTCAATGACACCACACAGCTTGGTATCATCTGCAAACTTGCTGAGGGTGCGCGGAATCTCACTGTCAATGTCATTGATGAAGATATTGAGGAGTATCGGTCCTAGCACTGACCCCTGAGGAACACCACTCATCACCGATCTCCATCCAGACATTGCACCATTGACCACCACTCTCTGGGTTCGATCCTGCAGCCAATTCTTCATCCATCAAGCAGTCCACCCATCAAATCCATATCTTTCAGTCTGGAGAGAAGGATGTTGTGGGGGACTGCATCAATGGCCTTGCTGAAATCCAGACAGATGACATCAGTGGCCCTTCCCTTGTCCATTGATGCAGTTGCACCATCATGGAAGGCTACAAGGTTGCTCAGACAGTACTTGCCCTTGGTGAGGCCATCCTGATTGTCTCATATCACCTCCCTGTCTTCCACATGTCTTAGCATAGCTTCCAGGAGGATCCACTCTTCTTGGCACAGAAGTGAGGCTGACAGGTCAGTAGTTCGCTGGGTCATCCTTTCTACCTAACCTAAAAATGGGAGTGATATTGCCTCTTTTCCAGTCACAAGGGACTTCACTTGACCGCTATGACTTTTCAAATATCATTGAGAGTGGCTTGGCAATTACATCAGCCTTTGCCTACACACCAAGTATGTTCCAGATAATCATACAGGCAGCATATTTAGCATACTGTGTTCTCCCTGGCTCTGGACACAGTTCTACTGGTAGAAATGTCTTAAAACAGTACAGCTCATTTCCACAACTAGAAAGGATATAAATGATTGCCTTTCCTTGAATAGTTAGGTATTTTCTCCCACTCTTTACCTCCATCTGATCTTGCTTTCAGGAACTAGGAGGGATCTGACTGTTAGCAATCTACTAATTGGTAAGAAGTTACTGAGGAAAATGCAGACCAGACCACTACCCTGGGGTAGTTCTTATCCTTGTAGAGCAGAAAAGGCCAACTGAGTGTCAGCAGCTGAGGCTTCTCAAATCTCATAATGGAAGGTGTATTTATCTCATCAAACGTTAGAAACTTACTTTGTGACTGTTGACAAGCTGGACTAGTTCACGGTCTGTCTAATGTCAGCAGAGAGAAATAGCCATGTTTAGGACACAGTTCCTTTGAGCTATATTCCGTATTTCCTAGGGTTGAGATGGATCAAGCCTTGTATTCCAGTGACTGCATTGATGGGATCTGACTCTCATATGAAGGGAGAGATGGTTAGTCAGCTAAGACCTAACTGTTTGGTCAACTAAATCACACTTAAGGTGTCAAAATAAAAGGATCTCCCAACAATACCTTTAACCCAGTCCCAGCAAATACTCTTGCAGCCAGCTTGCCAGTGTCTTGACCCTATGTAGGATGATAGATGGATGGCTGTCTAGGCCATTTAGCAGCACACCATACTTTTCTCTCAGGAAGCCTTCTTCCATCCCTGCCAGTCCCTCATGCTGGCTGAAATAATTTCTATCGTGTTTCACACACACTTAAATAATGAAGAACTGTTTAACAGACTACTCATGAGGATAACAAAAAAGCACCGCTTGTCTGAAAATGGCTCAATTGTTTTCTCCCAAAGAAAATTCTGGGAGAGCAAAGTTATTAGATAGACTCTCCTACTACTTCAATAGGAAACCTGAAATAGATATTAGCTGAGATCATCTAAGGCAGCCCAACTGTGGTTGGATGTGGGCCACTAGACGATTCTCCTGGCCTGCTGCCCTTCTCCTGGGAAAGACAGGGAGCAGTTGTTGTAGCAGCACATCATAATTGAACAGCTGAGAACCTTCTTCCATGCTTAGCATTCCAAAGAAACCTTTCATAGCGGGACTTCTGGTTTTTGAGGTAGGACTGCTACAAATTCTGAAAGACTTGAAGGGACATAGCAGATATTTTTTGCTTGTTTTGCTTTGTTGGTGAGGGTTATTTATTTCTACAGGGTGCTTTTCTTGGGAAGAATAAATATTTTGCTGTGAAGGTTTCTTTGTCCTGCATCTTATCTTTTAAAATGCAGAAAAACAAGGTTTGATGAGATCCTGCTGAGTAATAAATAGCATATACATCTGATTTATTTACTCTTGAATTCCTTTATACTTTATGGAAATCTAGCCTGGGCTGTTATCCTAGGTAAACATTTAAAGTAGGTGCAATGGATGACATTCTAAAAGTGCTTCTCTCTCTTTGATTTAAAGAATGCACAGGGTGATTAGAGATATTTTTTCTTCACTCTTTTTTTTCCAGTTACATTTAGCAAAGCTACTAAAAGTTGAGAGATGTGGCTAGGGAAGATGGTATAAGTGGAGAAAGTGAAAATGCAAAGGAAAGCTTTGTAAAGTCTAGATGATCATTTGGACTGTTCCATGATGCTGGAATAAAAGCAAAAGAAAAAATAAAAATTAAAAAACAAACAAACAACAGAGCTGGATGCATTCATAATATGTCTATGCATTCTTTTCTCAGGAGAAGGCATCTATGCAGCCATGGGAATGTTGCTGTGCCAAGGGACCAGGAGCAGGGCTGTCTTTTTCAGTGCTTCTGCTCTGGAGCTACATCCCCTCAGGCTTCTCCATGTGGACTGACAGCCACAGGGACTATAACACTCAAGTAAGTAATTGGGTCAGGGATTTTCACACTGGACAGGTAATGGATTTAGTTACTCCTCTAAATTGCTTTCTTTTTCTTTGTTTAATCTAGGAGAAGGGTAGAGGCAGGGAGGTAGGGAGGTTTTGAAATGAATCTGCATTCTAAGAGAAGAGATGTGGAAAATGAAGAGGAAGTGATAAAAAATAAGTAGAGGGAAGAGTTTCCACATGGGAAGAGCAACAGCATTGGCATCCTAGAACAGGGAAATATTGGGGTGATTAGAAAACCCTCATCAGCAGACAGCTGCTCCTACAGCACAGCTCTCAGGGAATTAGGGTAGGGATGTAGGCTTTCAGCACCTCAAGGTCCTGATATAGATCTGTGGGGCCTGGGATCAGAATGGCTGACAGCTTCAAAAGCAGTGTGGGAGAAAGTGCTTCCATGAGATATCTTGCTCCTCAACACCTGCTGTGGGTGTTCAGACTCCTTTAGTGATCGTTTCCCAGGTGTGGAGAGGCTTTACCCTTCATTGTCGTTCTTTGTGGAAGGGAGCAGGGACTGGATGCCTTTGTCCAGCTTCCTGCCAGGGGACACATGCCACCCGGCTGCTTTCCAGACAGGCATCAAAGGAGTCAGCTGGACTTCCCGTTCCTTATCATAGAATCACAGAGCCATAGAAACACAGAATCAGAGAATGACTTGGGTTGGAATGGACTTTAAAGATCACCCAGTTCCAATCTCCCTGCTGTGGGCAGGGTTTCCAACCACTAGATCAGGCCACCCAGGGCCCCATCCAACCTGGCCCTGAACACCTCCAAGGATGGGACATTCACAGCTTCTGCAGCTTGGGGAGAAGTTGCCTCCCCTCACTTCCCCCTCCCTTCCAGTGGCAATGCCATCCTCCCTCCCATTACTGTGTTCTGCTGACCCAGTCCCACCAATTAAAAGAAAATGTATAAGTCTGTGGGGCAGCACAGATGATGCTGAGGGGACAGAGAGAAGGAGAAACTGGGGGAGGCAGAAGGAAGAAAAAAACGGGGGTGGTGGTAGGGAAGTGTTTGATTTAAGGACCTTAATTTGAATAAACCCCTCCTCCCCCTCGTCCTCATTGGTGTTTTTCTTTTCCTCCATATTAATGAACTAGCCGAGGAGAAGCGATTGGCTCTCTATCCCCTTTCTTTTCCTCAGGCACTTGGGGGAGGAGGTGTTTGCATTTCTCTGCAGGACCAGCTCGCTTTGCAGAGCATTGTCTGGGTATGAGAATCACACACACAGAAATACAAGGGCGAGCGCGGCACAGCCTTGACTCGCAGGCAGAGCATCTAAGGCAGCCTGAATCCCCTTCTCCTCCCCCATTTCCCAAGCAAGAATAACTCTCCCT
>WBMW01004111.1:209976-239998 GCA_013396635.1 Penelope pileata | reverse complement strand
AAAAAAAAAAAAAAAAGGGAAAAAAAGAGGCCCCCTCAGAAAAAAAAGTTTGCAAATCTCCTGCTTGCATTCTTGTCCTTTATTATTATTATTATTATTATTTTGGATTTAGCAATGGCAAATTCCTTCACGGCCGGGACCTGGCCCATCCCCTGAGCAAAGGCAGCCTGGACATGACCGGCAGGGAGGGAGGAGGAATTTTGATTCCCTTCGGAGGCTCCGACCCCTCCTCCGCCCGGTACGAGCCAGGCGGGGGGAGCCCGGCTCCGGCCGCTCAGTTCCCCCGGAGCAGCTCCGCGTCCCCCCGCGCCCGGCTCCGACCCCGCCCCGGCACGGCGGGGATGCAGCATCTCCAGCACCGGGACGGATCCCTGCTGCAATGGTAAGTCCTTGCTCCGGCCTCTCCTCGGGAGCCGGGCTCTGCCACGCTTTGCTCTGAGCTCGGAGATGCCAAAGAGCAGCTTCTTGCAGCCGGCGAAGGGAAGAGGAGCTGCCTGCTTGTCTTGGAGTGACAGCGATTTACCGGCTTTTCCCTGATCTTCCCCAGGTCCTGGGAATACTTCTTTTTGGGGGAATTGCACGCAGGCTTTCTGCCTCCAGCCAGGCTCTGGGATGCATCCGCGAGATAGATTTGTTTCTTTTGGAGCAAATAAATCTCCCTTTGCAAGCAGTGACAGGTTAACGTGCTTGGTATGGGAATCACGTCTGATTTTAACACAATATGGCTGGTAAATAAAACCTGATTGCTAACAGACCCGGTGCTGCTGTTGGCATTTTCGAGCTCAAGGCTACCTTTGCAGTTCTGCATCTTCACCTGCCACAGAAACTCTGATTCACCCTTCAACCGGTGCACCAGGACTTCTCTATTTTTACTGCAGGGTAGTAGTAAAAATTGCTGTTAATGTGCCTTTGACCTCTGCTTGCATGCCTCTGGGCACTTCTCCTTATCAGTGTTTGAACAGCTGGCTCTAATAATACCATCTTTATGCAAAGCACATCTTAAGTGAGAGGGATAGCACTCAGGACAGAGTTTTTGCCGCTGTGCTGTGAATTTAACGTGTGAACAGTTCAGGTATGTATTGGAATCTGAAGAGTTTACTGCCAGGGAGAGAAAGGTAATGCAGCGTGGTGTTCAGGAGTG
This sequence comes from Penelope pileata, assembly GCA_013396635.1. Classification (NCBI taxonomy): domain Eukaryota; kingdom Metazoa; phylum Chordata; class Aves; order Galliformes; family Cracidae; genus Penelope; species Penelope pileata. Next base: position 238,857 of record WBMW01004111.1, on the reverse strand, counting down.
GAAAATGCATGAAAAGAGAGAGAGGTGTGTTTGGAGATGGAGTGGTCTTTTTGGCGAGATGATCATCCCACTCGCATAGAAGTACATCTGGAAGAACTCCCTGGAAGTCAGTAGCTTTCCTCTGCATCCAGTCTGCTGGTAAACAGAAGCTGGCCTTTAGCTTGAAGCTTGTGTTGGAATAGCACTGTAGGTAATTATGATAGCAATAAAAAATAATAACCAAAATGAATACGGCGGCAGAATGACCTGGTTCTTTCCTAGGGTATTACACAGAATGTCATCCGTCTTGTGTATGCTAATTGCAGTGCGTGTGTTGGGCTGATATTGCAATAGGCAATGTAATTGTAGAGTTTTTATCTTTTTTTTTTTTTTAATCTGTCAGAGTCAACAAACAACAAATAGATTTTCATTTGATGTTATTTGGGTACACAGCCATCTCGCTTCTGTGTTCTGCGTATGCAGCACCGGTTGGATATTGTGGGGGAATGTTTCTATGGCTAGCACATGCTAATCAAAGTGAATGCATGATTGCTTAAGGTTACTGTCAATGATAGCAGGAAGGCAAACTCCTTAAAGTGTTGTTGATACAGTGATGGGTAAAGAATGCATTATACAAGCATCCTTGGCTGATACAAAACGCACCGGAGCTGCCTTGAACGAAGTTGTCCTAAAGGACGAGTAAAGCAACGCTGCTCCAATTTGATTAATAATTAAGGAACACTACTCAGTGCAATAACAGCAGTTGAATTAAAGTTTTTGTCTCTGCTTGTATCTTGGTTATAGCTCTGGGTTAGGGTTTTCTATCATTTTTTCCCCCCGTTTCTATGTGCTGAGAACAGTGGTTGCTGCTTTGTTGTTCATTCAGGACAGCTACGATTGTTCTGTTATTACAGCGGCAATCTATCTTGGACATTGCGGAGCAGAGGGTTTCTGTTGTTTTGTTTTCTCCAATCTAAGGCATGTGTGCAGGGACTGGAAGGATAACCACTGGCACTGAGCAGGCTCCAAGGTCATGGGGGGCTTTTCAGAAAGCCAATTGTCCCAATGCATTTATCTTTAAATGGGTGAGTTTTGTGATTGCTCCTTGACTCTACCCTTCCATTGGGGTTCCCACAAGAAATCTTAAATCTCCCTGTAGATTTAAGATGTCTGCTTGTTTTCATGGTGGTGCCACAGCCGCCTGTAGCTCTGCTGTTTTCAGTGTGTATGCAAAGCTCATAAACACAAAGACAGAAGCTTTGTGTTGTAGGATGCTACCAGAGAGAGAATCACAGAGATCTCTGAGGTGGTGGGCTACGGTGTTGATCACATTCAGACCTTTGTTCATCACATCTCTCTTGATTTGGCTGAATGAGCCGGCATCCTGGAGATATTTTTTCTGGAGTTGAGTTCCATATGTGCCTACGCCTTTGATCAGTTGAGCCCCATGTCCTCAGGCTGATTCATCTGAATATAGCAGATTTTGTTTTTCTTTCCTTCCTTCCGAGCACACTTAGTACAAACAGTCTAATTCCTAAATTAGCTCAGATTATCTCCTAACAAGACCAGAATATCTGAGTTAAGCAACACAGAGACAAAGTAAACTCAGGACAGGATCACGCTGTATCTCATGTATGGCTGAAAGATCTGCAGAAATATCAGAACTTAGAGTTACTCTCTGTTTAATAGAGGAGTCTTGTGGTTGTTCTTGTTTGTTTGTTTTTCCTGTGATTCTCAGGAGAAACTGATAGTAGCATATAGTAGTCAGTGGAGATGTAGGATTTTACGTCACTCCAATACTTGGCCCAGAGACCATCAACCTTTAAGTCAGCAAAGTATGTTTTTGCATTGGTTTGTGTTCCCTTATTTCCATTCCCTGTTCTCCTTTCATCTCTAACATCCAAGCATCCTGTATCACCTGTGAAGGCAGCACACACTGAACTCAGTAGGATTTCTGGAGTGGACCCTCCATGCAAAAGTGGAACAAATCTACCAAAAGAGGTATAAATGCACCAGTGAGAAACTCTCTCTTGTATCCTATCTATGACTTTAGTCATTTTTCTGATATATGATCGGGATAATGTATGAGGACAAGGATAGCTTTAATATCACTCTGTTTCAGAGTACTGCTGCTATCCAATATATACTGTGATTCTTTAGGATTCTATATACTAATGATTTTATGGTTCTGCAATTCTATTTATTAATATTCTATGATTCTGTGATAAAGCTTTCCTTGATAGAATACATTTACAGTTCCCTCTCTGCTGAACTTATACTGCTCTTAAGAAAGGCTTTGCATACAGAAAAGTATTTGGTTTTCTACAACCATTAATGAGTACTAGAATTCGTTCGTCTATGGTGGCTGTTGGAACAGATTGGATTGTAGCTGAGTGGGCACAAATACATGCGAAGAAAGGCAGATCTTTTTCAGAATGTTTTACTGATTGCACACACACTTTGCTTTGCATGTGTTTTCTTCTCTGACCACCTTTTGTTTTCTCAGTTCGTTGATCCAACTTCTTCGGCTTTAACTTTTACCTCCACGAGATGAACTGAGAGCTCTTGTAAAACAAGAGTGATTCTCTGAGTCTTGTTCACGTAATTCATTTCAATTTGTTGATCGTATTCCTACACAAGATGATGGGCTGATCTGTAGAGTATCTGGACTAGTAATTTCAGGGTAGAACTTCTTAGGAGACACTGAATCTTTCAGCTTCCTGAAGGAAAAGAGCAAGCATTGTCACACAGAGCATGTAAAGCTAACATGGCTGTTGTGCTGGGAAATATTCTCTTGGAAAGAACCCTGCGTAAACACACAGATGCAGTTGCAGGGACTCTTGTTTGCTGCTCTGAATCCAAATTCTCCTGACATAGTTGTAGCATGAAACAAGATGATTTGCATTTAACATCAGAGTTTATCTGCCCTGGAGACATCCTGACAATCTAATTCCTGCTCATTCAGGTGTCACTCTTGGGGGGGTTAAGACATGAGGGTGTATGTTAGGGCTATGATCTCAAATCACTCTGGTCTATTCATTTGGCAGATTTTTAATAATGTTTTCGAAAGTGTGGAAAATTCCATTTAAAATCAATATTTCTTTAAAATAAATCAACAATTCTGGTTTGTTATTGTAACTCACAAGTCACCCTAAACCAGCAGGAGAAACAAAACAAAAAAAGTTATAAATGTTCATATGGTTTAACTCTTCTTCTTAATAATAGTTCTAGCAATAGCAATGACAATAATTTCTGTTTGTAACATATTGGAAATTTTAAAGTCTGAGATAGCCCCGCAGAACATGGAACACCACACTTCTGCCACATCTCTTTGAGGGTTTGTTTGTCTGCTGTTGAGGTATTTCACAAAAAGCCTTAATCGCAATGGCTTTTGCACTCCATTAGAGAATATTGGGTCACAATTGCTCACAGGCTGCAAATGGAAGGATAATTATAGACTGTTACCTGTGATTTGTTGGGCCTGCTAAGTTGAGCTGAGTGTTAAGGCAGGAAAAGTCCTTTTAATCTGCACAGTGGGTTAGTAGCCTAGGTTTTTATTCTTTGCCTTTTGCTGCTTTCTTTTCCTTCCAAGGACAGAATATTGTCCTGTCTGATTTATTGGGAATTCTTAAGGAAAATGTCTTGTTGAATGGAAATGTGGCAATGTCACGTTCCTTTTTTGCAGCAAGTAGACGTGTCATGAGGTCTGTCTCTGATGCATGGAAGAGATATAAATTGCCCCACTCTCAAGGAGAAAACTTGGACCCAAGGGATCCTTTGCAAAACTGTCATTCATTTCACATGGATGAAGGATTTCGCTCAGAAGTGTTTGACAGTCTGGAGAGACGTTCATCTACTCTCACTTAAGCATCTGAAATTAGATGGTCACATCCAGGCTCATCCCAATTCCCTGTATTATCAGTAGGTAAAGTGCATCATCTCATCCTGAAGTGGGTCAGATGAATCTCCCTCAAGGGGTTCTTGCAGCACAGAGCTGTACATGCATCCCATGGTATCTCAGATATATCCCCATGAAGCATAATCCCTCCCTTGCTCCCATGTTTGCTCAGGGGGAGGACTGATGTGTATATATATGTATTTTGCCAGCTCATAGCAATAGCAAATCCTGAAAAATGTTGTTTTCTGAAAAGCCCAAACCTGCTGTGGTGACCCCCCCGGCTTCCTCACCCCCATTTGGCGTTTATCCAACTGACAGCTGACACAGCCTATCCATTGCAGGGAGAATTCGTGCTGCATGTCCTGGGCAACACCTTATCTATTTGCAGTTGGGTTTTTTTTTGGTTGTTTTTGTTTTAAGATCATTGATTATTTTGGATCTCAGAGGCTTCCTCAGCGTATTGACACTTTCTGTCTTCAAAGCACATACAATTACAAGCAAGGATTTGCCAACTGAAGCTTGTATGTCATTTTGTGAGCAGGTGGAGATGCATCAACACAGGGGAACATTCAGGACGGCTACATGATTTTCTGCAGGCAGATGCAAGCTCACTCTGCCTGCTTTCTGAGCCAGCCAGAAGCTTTGCAATGCTCCAAGCCTGATCTAATATACCCTTCTCTTGAATAGCTGCACTGTACGTTGCAAGAAGATGCAGATGAATGCTGATCAGACCTCATTAGCTTAGGGTTGGCACCTTGTGAAATACATTTTGGCCAGCTTGAAGCACGACATGCTTAGAATGAGGTGACCTGAAAGCCAGCTTTTTGCCATAAATCAATAGCTTAATGCTTCCTTATTATAATGCATCCACCCTCTGTCCTGAGCTAACACAATCCAACTGTCAGTTGATAAATGGATTTAGCTAGCACCTTCCTCCTTAACTATGGCCTTTAAAGATATTTACAGAAGTCCAAATAATGAAAAAAAATGTATACATGCACCTCTCACAGCACAGTGATGTGTAGTCTGGAATTAAAGTTGCAGTAGTAACAAATATCACTCCACAGCAGAAAGAAATTATATTTATTTGGAAAGGCGGTTTAAAATAGTTAAGATATCTATAACTATAAATTCCTTTTCCTGGAATGGTAAGGCTTTATTAAATCATAACATTTGTATATCTGCTCTTGCTGTTACTTTTTTTGAAGTATGTTTATAGATGATTTTTTTTAGTTACTACTTTAAAAAATAAAATGACATTCATGCTCTTAGATATTTCCTTTTAAAAAGTGATTATTGTAATGATGATATTTATATATGTATATAAATTCTTAAAGAGATACTACTTGCATACCAAAAGCCAAGTATGAGCTTGGGCTTAGTACGTTCTATACTCATTTCTAAGATGCTGGACACAAAACAAAACTTTCTCTCTTAGAGCTGGCCTAGAAACAAATGATATAAAGAAGCCAGCACAAGTGTATTATATAAAAGACCAAGTTAAAGTTAGTAAAGTTACTCATTTCCTGTGTTTTAGAGAGCTCGATCTTTGGATTCCTTCCAGTTTTTTTCTCTAACTTAAGATGCAGAGGAGATGAGAGAGCATCAGAAATACCGCAGATGCTTAAGCTCATCATGACTAAGGCTGTGAATGTGTCACAGCTGTCACTGAAGCCTTGAATTCCACAATCCATGCTCATTCATTCAAGTTGCATGAGGTTTGACAGCTTGCATGGTGTTTTTGTGCTAGTGAATGGGTTAGTTAACTGAGATGATTATGTACAGTGGGTGAACAGCTGGAATAAACCTCATTTGAGAGAATAGAGCTTGGTGATGGCAGAGGAGAGAGTGGCATGAAAAGCCAATATTAGCCACATTGAAGCTGCTTCTCTGCACCATTCAGATCCCTGGACAGTGATCTGTATTCTACAGCTTCTTGTTCTCTGGCCTGCTCTTTGCAGTGCAGTGGGATGTAATGATGGTGGTGACCGAAAATAGCCTTCAGGGACTTCCAAAGTCCGGTTGTTACTCGAGAGAGGAGAAGAAATGAATATCACAACCTTTTTGGTTTCCCCAACAGATGTAGCCCTAATCTTCAAGCCATTCCCTTCCCTCTGCATGGAAGACGTGTAGGTCTCTTTTGCTATGATATTTTCTATAATGCTGCCCAGAAATGAGACTGAGCTTTCAGATTGAGACTTGTAAAGATAGGTGTGTATTTTGAAGCATCTATCTGTGTCAAAGTTAAGCTGCTGTTATAGTCAAAGGAGATTTAGGACATGGTTCAGTCACGTAAACGTAAGTGTCAAGTGCCACCTGAGATCGCCTGGGGTATCTGATGTCCCTTAGGGACAAATAGGTCTGATGCTGATCTGCACCAGATCTTTTCCCTTCCATATCAGGGGAGGCAAAATACCCTGGGACATTGGTGGCAACAAACACCAGCATTAATTTTACTGTTTCTGGCCAAGACCCAGTCAATGCAAGTCAGTGTAGGTGTTTACTCTAGAGTGAATTCGATAACTCTTCAGCCTGAAAAGTCATGAATAAATACCACTGAGGCGGTTTCATCTGCACTCCGAATCCTGCCCTGGGTTTCTAATCCCTCCTGATGGTTTAGAATGAGATTGATCTATCATGGCCTTGGTACTCTTACCACAAACACAGTGTTCAGTTTGTTTACACACATTCTCACACAGGGCTTGGGGATGCCCTTTGCTATTGCTACTTCAGAATACCATAGTTGAGACGATGTGCTGAAAATGAATTGCTGCATTGCAAGTATCTCTACTTAGCTCCAGATCACTCCTGGAATTACATTGCCTGGGACATCCCTGAGGCTCCATTTGCCTTTCTCCAGATTTAACTACCACAGCTCCTGGTCATCTGGTGAATGACTAATCCAAAAGAGGTTTTACCATGTGTCCTTGTACTACTCATTAGTCCTTGCTGACTCTATTTTGTTGCCTTAACTTTCCTCTTTTATTCACTCACTTTTTGTACAACAAGACCTTTGTGTTGATGAACCCATCTCGTTAGTGCTGTTGGCATTACTGCGTGGTTGTCTCAGCTTCTCCAAGCTCTCCTGTTTGGAATGGAGAATGTCAGTTACGCACTTGTTTTGGTGAAGATTGCTATTGACTTTCCTTGCTTTATTTTTTCCAACAAGTTTTCTGTCTCCAGAAGACATGAACCTGTGTCCAAGGCTATTAAAGCAAAACATGGCCTATTTAAAGCAAAATACTTCAGACCATCAGGCTTTAATATTATTCTGACAAGACCAACTTCTTCAAGCTCTTCTGAAGGAAAAGCTCACCCTGAAAGAGAAAGTTTTTTACCTTTTCAAGATCCACTTGATCTGTAGCTTCCTGTTCTGATAAATCAAGACTCATATCTTCCTAACAGGAGCAGTAAAAGATTCTTCAGACTAAGAGCTTTCCTTTTGATTCTATTATATTAATTTTTTTTTCCTAATAGACCGTGCAGTTGGCCTCTTGCTTTCCTTTCCACTGTCCCTACTGAATTGGAGCAATGAGGGCATAATTTAGCTACTCTCCCAAAGAGACTGAGACAAACCTCAATGGATAGAATATGTGTATTTTTAGGCTATTATGCAGCATTTCCATGCACGCCACTGGTGCATTACATAATACAATAGATCTGATCCATTGCCAAATCTGTTCACAGCCACAGAAATTCAGCAAGTGAAATACCTTTAAGAATATGGATATGAAGGTAACTGTGTGATAGCTCAACCACTGGACTTAGATAATGTGTAACACATGCTACGTTTCTGAAAGGTGGAAAGGAAACTCACTGTTAGTATGACATCCTTTTTTTTTTTTTGCTATCTGGCTGGATAAATTCCCACCTGATATTCTGCCTAATGAACTGACAGACTATGCCATACTCTATGTCACACACTGCAACATTAAAATTTCAAAATTTTCATTTCAATTAAATCAGAAGTTGTATGAATTTTCAAACTTTCACATATAATCTTACATAACTTCCGTTTTGCTTCTCTTATAATTACTTGCTTTAAATGTACCATTTTTGTATTTGCAGAGTTCTGGGTTAGAGTTAATGGCCATTTATAATGTGCTGTCTTTATTGGTAGTGGACTCCCAAAGTAGATTTCTAATATAATTCATATGGTTTGAATATCTTTTTTTTTTTTTGCCCTCCAAGACCTTAGAATTACAGGCATTTCTGTCTCTTTGTCCAAGCTGATCCACATCACTCTCTTTAACAGCATGTTCAAACTTGCATTTTATAAATCAGTTTTGAGAGCTTTAAGCTGAAATGTTAAAGCTTGTGATTCATGGGCTGGTTCCAACCTGCAAAATATGTGTACACATTCTTTTATGTCCTTGCCATTTCCAGAATGCATCACCCTTGTGTACGACTGCTTTGTGTGAAAAATGACCTCAGTGCCTCAGTATTTACATGTAGCTGTAACAGGTGAAAGATGAGACCACAGATCATACACAGAAAACAATGTGCATTTGTTTCAGTTTTGACAGAGACAAAGAAGCCAAAATTGGAGATGGCTGAATGTATCTTGCTGTTTCGCATATCTACAAATCCTCTCAACATACAACGATCTTCGTCTTTCCTCAAAATGCATCTCAATATGTGACTTTCATGGTTGCTGGACCAACTTAGCTCAGGACGCATCCCATCACCTTCCCACCTTGATTTCCAGCACTTCTAAATATTATAATAACTTTTGTGGCATTTTTTGATACTCTAACATCAAGAAGGCTAATAAAAATGGCTGATATGAGATAACATGAAGAAGGAAAAATATCTAATGTTCTTAATTGATCTGGTAGTAGTGACGTCTCTTGAAGCTGACCTTCAACAGATAGCTTCTCTGTAAGGAAGACACAAGCTCTATATTCAATAAAATGAAACATCTTGATTTGCTAGTCCATTAGATAATCAAATGAGCAAACAAGTAAACAAATATGCGTTCCTCTGACTGCTTTCTTCTCCCTCATGTGCCATGCTTGTTCAGTAACATTTTCGCCGTGTGCCCTCTTTGTTCAGTTGGGATTCAGTCACTTCTCAATATCATGACTTCAGCCAATGTTAAGATGAGATGCATTACTGGCAGGCCTGTATTTTCATACCTAGCTTTACAAAATGTTCCATATGATTCCATACCTTATTCTTATCATCTGTATCAGCAGACTACTGTCTTTAGTGACCCATAAACAACAATAAAAATCAGGCTAATAAAGTGTGATTTACACTTTGTTCCACCTGCAATTTTGAGATTTTCCTTCTTAGTTTCCCACAGGGAGTTTTGGAAGAACTCCTGTGTTTTGCAGTGAGCTTTGGGAAGTAACCCATGTCATTAATGGGAACAATGCTGAAATGTTTATCAAACAAATTCTTCCCACTTGTTGCAACTTGGCCTTACTGTAAACCCATTGAATCAAGAGGTCAACCTGATTTCTTAACATGTCTCTCAGCAAATATTCTACCAATGTTATTTACATTCTTCTATAATAAATCATTTAGTTCAATCAGTCTATGTAATGAACCTGATTTGTTCATTTGTTGATTTCTTCAACATTCTGTTCCAATTGCAGTGAAACAACACTCTATTGCAAAAGGACACTCTGCATGTGAAACTTCTAGAGAGCTTACCGTTCAAACAGATTTCTGCAAGTTATCTGTATCTGAGGTAGATCTAAGGATTGTAAGAATACAGGGTTCAATTCTTTCCTTGTTTTTCCCCTGAAGAAGGAATTTAAAATAAATCGGATTACTTGTGTCCTCGAAATGGCCTATTTTTCCACTGTCTGTGACAGGAATGTGGGTTAGCTGTAAACATCCACAAAGTTTATGCCTGAAGTTACTGGAGGGAAGTCCACATTGATTTGCAGAAATATAGATAGACAATTTGAAGGAAAGCTAGCAGTTGAGTACAGTTTCCCCGAGGTTTCATCTAAACTTACAATCATGACACCCTCTTAACTCTCCTCAAGGACTTAGAAAACAAAGCATTCCAAGCCAAGACCCAAGAATGGATCTACCACTCATTAAGGTTAATAGATTTACAGTAAATAAATAAATAATCATTTATAGATTTATAGCATTTAAGAGCGAATATTTACTCTTAATCTCCCAGAGGATTTCTTAGAAGTATCACCATTATCCCAAACTGACAGCTAGTAAGGAATAATCTACAGAAAACTTACAGCCTCAGAGAAAACTTAATTGCTCAGAGAAGCAAAATATCATCCTCAAACTTTTTTCAATTGCTTGGGTTTTGCAATGTGTCTTTTTATTTTTATCATATGTAATGACACTAATTTCTGTTGTCTTTTCGAGATAAAATAAATCTCCCTTGATGTGGAGAACGCTCCTTTCAACAAGATCTGTTTAGCAGCGGTGCATTTGCTTGATTTAGCACTGGCATGAATACCGATTAGACTGGAAATGTTTGGGAAAATAGATAATAATTTACACTGCTGTAATGGGAGGAAAACAAGAAGAATCTGCAGTATGCCTGGGGAATCTGATTTCCAAATGAGCTACTCTCTATGTAACATTTAATAAATAAGATATTTTATAAATAAATGCCAGCAGCAACTTTTCAAAGAATGCTCCAGGAAAATCATGGTCCAGAGACTGTTCCAATAGGCATCTTGGATGAAGCCATTCTAATTTTGGGGCTCAATCAATTTATAGGAGTGGATAAAAGTGATGATGTATTGCTTGACCTGAAGGCCAAAGAAAGGTCACAGACCTAACTTACATAGCCGTGGATTTGTAACATTAAAGTCCATTTCTTTTCCTTGTCATGCTGTGGAACTCCATTGGTTGTCATTGGATACTCTGTTCAGTTCCTTATGCTCCTTCTTATTCACAAACTAGTAGCTGACAAAAGACTTCTGACACAAAGATTGGTGATGAATTTAGCATAAAAGCAAAGGCTCCTGCCTGGCTGGACATATGGATTTTTAACTTGGTATAGAATCGCTCAGTGGTTATTGAACTGTTGCCATTGACAGATGGATTCAATGTGGTACAGTGGTTTGCTTGGGCAGAACAGCTTTGCTTTTAGACCTTTTAAGCATTTCTGGTCCAGGGGGTATGCAAAGGAGAATTAGAGGGAGACAGGTTATGCTTCTACAGTAGAAGACTGGAGACTCCTAGGAGCTGAGGTCACACCTGAAGCAAACCTGCCTGTGGGGAGATGTTCTGTGTCTTGGATAAATAAAGTAGCACATAAGCCCTTGTGATACTGCCAAGGAGCAGAAGGAGGTAGGATCTGGCATGGACACCTGTCAGCAGTAACAAGAAAGTGTTTACAAAACTCAAATGCCCTGAAATGATTTTATATTTGTGGAGTCTTTCCATGTATTCCATTTGGCCCGTTGTCTGCATGTCTTGGATGAATCCCCACTGATTAAACTAAATAATTCTGTTCCTTGGTTACTGCCTGTTACAAGCCATATCACTTTTCAAGGAATTCAGCCCCTATTTGCTTCTGAGTCTGCAGTGGAACAGGTGACAGGGGATATCTACGTGCATGTTCCTGTTTTAACGAGTTTCGGCAGAACACATTGTTATGCACTTTGGGATACGAGGGACTATGACTATGAGATTCATTGTCTGTGCTTATGCTGAGAAATTAAATATTACCAGAGAATATCCTGGACCTCTGCATTTTGGTCACTAAGCAGTTATTAAACTATTATTAAATTAAAGTATTTGCATGGCATGTACATGAGTTTGGGGCCAGGTCAACTAAGGTTCTTCTTGACAATGCCTGGGCACAATTCAGAGATATTAAAGTGCATACATCATTCCCAGTAGACATTTCAGAGGTGACAAGCCTATCTGAAAGACTAAAGACGTGAAGCAATCTATACGTAGTCTGTTCTGTGCCAGCTGGCCCGAATGCTAAAAAAAGTTACAGACATTTTACTAGCATTTCTCTAAATTATGATGGGGGTGCAGAGAAAGTGTGGCTGAAAATAACACAAGTGAATAGACAGAAAAACTTACATCTGTCTTGTGCCTTGCACATTTCTTAGCTCCTGTGCTATTCTAGGTCTCTGGTCAGAGTTGTAGGACTGCAGAGGGAGTATCCTAAGGCAATATCCTTTGGCTGAGTCATGACTCTGCTCTGATACCTCGTGTTCTGGCAAGTCTGAACTATGGCTTTTCTGGCTTTTCAGTCTCCACATGAAGTAATGACTCAGCTTAGGTAGAGGAGGAAAGAGCTTCTTTGGTGGGCAGACTGGGTTCTCTGGAGACTTGGGAATTGTGTTGGAAGGAACAGCTGGCTCCACATCAGAGAACGTATACTCAAACTGCAGATTCCTACGAAGTCATTTCCTTAGTGACAGTAACAACAAGAATGATTTTAGAGTATTTTCTTCATGTCTACTTTTAGTGGTTTATATATGGTCAGAAGTCAAAGTGTAGAACTGGCATTTCCCAGCAGAAAGTTGTTTTTTTCTCTCCTCTTTTGTAGTTTACACTGACACATGGGACATCTTGTTAATAGCACAGATCTGTCCATCTTAGATCTGCTGGCATTTTTAAATCCAGAGGTACAGTGGGAGTTGAAGAAACACATCCTGAAGGATCCCTAGTTTGCCTTGTAAATGGTGGTGAGTTGGAAGGCTATTTGTTCTGTGAGAGCTGTGAGCCATAGTGGGTAGACACACCTTAAAGCCTACTCAGCTCTGATCAGAAGGATCTCAGCATTTCTCAAAATTAGGCTTGAAAAAGAAAAATTGAAATAGCAAAAATAGATTTTTTTCCTTAGAAAATAAATCTTGACATAAGCCAGCACTCTCCACATATGACATTACACAGTAGATTTTGAAAATAAAATATAGAACCCAATTTTGAGAAAAAAAAATACATGCTGAATGAGATTGCTCTAGCAATGAAGCTAATTTTTGTTCCAATGTTTATTGAAGACACTATAGAATAAACACCCACTCTATCTCCTGACAGTTAAAGACCCTGAGAGCAATCAGAAGAGTTTAGCTTTCATTTCCAAAACTGACTGAAAAAATGTGCAGAAATGTGCAGTTTGAAAGCCTGGAGAGCTTTGAGATGCTACGAGATACTAATGAAACAGAGAACTAACAAGGGAAAAAGGGGAAGTACTTACAAGCTATGGCAGTAGGAAGTTCTAAGATGCAAATCCCTGAAGGTGCTGCTAAAGAGCAAACTCTATTATCATGTCTGAATTGGGAGTACAGGTAGCATTAGGCTTCTTCTTTAACCACAGAAGAGAGCTACACACCTCCAAAGAGTGACTGAAATCAAAATACTTTTCACAGAATGGGTGTTCTTGGCTTGCTTCATTAAATGTAGAAGGAGATTAAGATATCTCTGCTTATAATTTAAATGCTAATGTTTAAGTGGGGAGAAAAACCCAAGGCCTGGTGACCAGGAGCAATGCAGGCAGTTCACTAGAACCATGCAATATGTAATTTGTTCAGGACGTCATGTAGTTATAACTAACATTGAATGCCATGAGGAATTTCATTTTTCCTTCTGCAATCAGGGCTTTGGGGCTTAAAATGTCGGGGATGGATCTGTGCATTTAAAAATGTGTGTCTACTTTCTTTCCAATTCTGACACAGTAAATGATGGCTAAGATTTGAATTTTTGTAAATAAATCAGAATGTATCCATGAAATGTTTTGTAATATAGCGAAATGGGTTAAGATAATAACTAAAATATACACCCACTTAAAATCTTTTTAAATACCTGTTATCAAAAAGAATTTCCAAAGTGCGCATCACAAATCAGTTAGTATTAATATTTCCCTTGGGAAGAAAGCTAAAAATGCAAATGACAGACAGAAATAGTACTTATTATTAATATATAGATTGCCCTTTTGCTATTTTAACATTTTGGAAATTAGTGATAACTAAGGAGGAAGGTTAATTAAACTTAACATCCTGCTTTGGACTGCTTGCTGATATCTACATTTCACATCAGTGGTTTGGGGCTGAATTTCAGTCTCTCCAGTGAANTAACCACAGGAGAGAGCTACACACCTCCAAAGAGTGACTGAAATCAAAATACTTTTCACAGAATGGGTGTTCTTGGCTTGCTTCATTAAATGTAGAAGGAGATTAAGATATCTCTGCTTATAATTTAAATGCTAATGTTTAAGTGGGGAGAAAAACCCAAGGCCTGGTGACCAGGAGCAATGCAGGCAGTTCACTAGTACCATGCAATATGTAATTTGTTCAGCACGTCATGTAGTTATAACTAACATTGAATGCCATGAGGAATTTCATTTTTCCTTCTGCAATCAGGGCCTTGGGGCTTAAAATGTCGGGGATGGATTTGTGCATTTAAAAATGTGTGTCTAGTTTCTTTTCAATTCTGACACAGTAAATGATGGCTAAAATTTGAATTTTTGTAAATAAATCAGAATGTATCCATGGAATGTTTTGTAATATAGCAAAATGGATTAAGATAATAACTAAAATATACACCAACTTAAAATCTTTTTAAATACCTGTTATCAAAAAGAATTTCCAAAGTGTGCATCACAAATCAGTTAGTAATAATATTTCCCTTGGGAAGAAAGTTAAAAATGCAAATAACAGAAATAGTACATATTAATATATAGATTGCCCATTTGCTATTTTAACATTTTGATTTGAACAATTAATTTAAATGGAAATTAATGAAAGCTAAGGAGGAAGGTTAATTAAACTTAACATCCTGCTTTGGACTGCTTGCTGATATCTACATTTCACATCAGTGGTTTGGGGCTGAATTTCAGTCTCTCCAGTGAACTGTACCTTGCTCTTATGCAACTATTTTTTTTCAGTAGCCCACCACTGTTAAGCAGTTCCAGCCTAGACTTGAATCTTTATCCTTTCATCAAAGAGCTGATCAGGATTGACTCAGCCCTGAAATGCACGGGTGATAAAATCTGAGATCACAAACTGTGCACTGCATGTGTATTTTACATTAAACCACTCAGTACTATCTAAGAAAATGAAAGCGATTTTTCTTAGTTTCAGCCTTCTGGGCTCTTTTGTGAGTGGATGTATTAGAGCAGAATACCAAATTAGGAATTAAAAGATTTACTAGGTTAAATCACGGAAATCCCACGTGGGATGCAAAATGTTACGTTGGTTATGTATTGAGGAAGGGGGAAGTAAGGAGAGAGAAAAAAGAACCGCAATAAGAGTTTAACAAATTAAACTGGCACTATTTAACGTGCATGAGAAGAATACATTGATTGAATGGCAAATGAAATAACAAGAGAATTTACTGCCTGTTTTCTTACTGAAATATGTTTCTTGTCACGAGATTTAAATATGTGCATTACTAAGACCCATTTTCACCAGTTCTGTCAAGAGAGGTGGAATGAATTGACCAATTGTTAGTTAAAATTATGAGCATCAAGAGTGAGGAATAATACGTACAAGCAAGCAAAACCAAACCCATTCTATTGCATGAAGACCTGAGTTTAGTAAGTTCTGTAGTCTGGAGTATGTTCAATGGCTGTGAAGTCCTGTAGCTGTCTCAAGGCACCACCATCTTGTTGCTGTGCTGAGCTGCTTTGAGAGCACTCCCTAACCTGATTGAGTCAGGTTGTCGTTGATTAGCAACGCCTTATTATTTGAGCTAACGCAATCACTTGGAGTGAATGAAGTTAGGCAGTGCTCGTATGGCCAGCTCAGAAAGCAGATCGGTGGCAACATGGCACGGATTAGTGGTTCTGAACTGTTCTTTTCAGCATGGCTACAGCTGGAGAGAGAGATGTCCACAGCCTAACATAGATGTCAAGAGCTGACAGCTGTTGGAGGCTTTTGTATGCGATTTAGACGCAATGGTGGGTCTAAATTTCACAATGGATGGTCTGCAGAAGGAAAGAAATCACGTATTTTTGTGAAGGAATCTCAGCTACCCTTCAGCTAATAGAAACAATTTCTATTAACTTGCTGGAAAACAGCCAAAAGGGAAAATATTGTCAAAGAATTATAAAGAGAATTCTGTGTCACTGCCTACTGTGGTGGGGAGGTATGTTTTGTACTCAGAGCTCAAGTAATACTATGTTCATCTGTAATACTGAAGTTATCTAGATATGAAGCACTGAATGCCTTTAATTCTCACCCAAGCCACTCAGAGCAGATGTTGATGCTTATCTCTTCATAAATTTGAGCCTTTCATTTGCTTTGTGGTTTCACTGATACACAAAATACAAGTGGTAACCCTAGTGCAAATAGGCATTGCATCTTCAAAAACTGTAATTTCTTTGTAGGTAACACAACCCTAAAAGTCTAGGATTGCCTCTAGGGTTTATATATGTGAGCAAACTGGGACATTTTGTTTGCTTTGGAAAAGAGATTTTTAAAAAAGTGGGGGAAAATGGTACCATTTTTCATTTTAGAGACACGCTGCTCTGTTTTAGAATACACAGAGGATTCTGGCCTTTTGCAGTGGTGTTGGATGACTGACACTGAATAATGGATTGCTGTACTTATGGTTTATTCACCTACATATTTATGACTTGTAAATCTTAATATCCTGTTTTATTTCCATTTGGGTTTGGCTTTTTTTTTTTTTTTTCCCCAAAGTTGGTTTAATGTAATTCCACAAATTCACATAGCTTTTGATTTTCATAACTGGTTTGAGGATAACACATAATACAGCCACTCCCACGCAGAAGATGAGCCAGAATTGTTTTTGCAAAGCCTACGACCATTACCCACCAAGGAAACAGAAACTATACTGTGCAGATTTTGTGACTAATTAGAGCCAAACAATGCTGGATTAAATTAAACAATCAAAAAGACATCTAAAACCATGTCACAAAACTTTGGTTTCATCTAAGTGGTAGACATACACAGACACAAAATACATCAAATATTATTTTAACAATTCTTCTCTGCCTCAAATGACTTTTTCATTTCAGGGCTGTTTCCTGAACGAGGCAGTCACAGAAAAAATATGCAGTTCTTTGGGCAGGTCAAGCAGAAGCCAACCCATGCTGTGCAGAATCCTCTAGTCCATTGCACAATGATTATTTCATCCAGACTCCATCGTATAATTTGTTCTGTTTTTCCAAAAGAGCCTCACACTTTGCTGACTTCAGGTTATCAGATGTTTAGCTTTATCTGCAGAAAGAGAAACATTTCCTTCCTATCCCTTATGTGCCTCTGCCCTGGTCTCTTCTTCTAGTGACACATTTCAGAACAACATGCAGACTCGTCCCATGCTTCATTTACTCCATCTGGCTGCAAACTCTAGGGACAGACATGAACTTTGGAACATAATGAAAGAATACCATGAAATGTGAACTTGCTTTTTCTGCATGTGGAGATAGGGTGGGTTTTTTGTTTTTCAGTTTATTGGTTTTATATTGTGTGGGTTTTTTTATGTTTTGTTTCTTGCTTGATGCCTCAGGTGAGATGCTGGTCTTTGCTGCAGCATACATTTCCAGGGGACAGCAACAAAAGATCCTGAGATACAACAGAGTGCATTGAGTAAAAAAATAAAAAATAAAGGTAACTCAGAGTTTCTTCGTGTTACAACTGGAGTTCCTGAGCTGCAATCATGTTTAAAATCAGGGATGTCCCATAAATTATCAGACCATTAGCCAACACGTAGATGAACCATTGAACTTTGGATCGTGTTTTGCTAGCTGGTTCTCCCATAACACTGGTGATCTCTCCTTTGATTTGTTCTGCTGTCCCGCCTTTAATTCTCCACATTTCTGGGCATGGGAAAAACCATGAAGATTACTTGTGCATAATTCCTTGCCATCTGCAGGCATAAAGGTCATTAATAATGCAGCAGGTGGAAATGAGGGCTTAGGGACATGTTTATTCCTCATCTTAATAAATTGCATCCTTTGGAGGCTGCTGAAGTGGATCTCCCAGTGCTGCAGATCAATAAAGCTTTCTCTTTCTTACGTTGTTTTTCTTTTTAAAACATTTTTGTAACATGTTGACTAGAATGGGCAGGTATTGTGTTTTTGTGAGAAACCAAGCCATGGAGTGGTGTCTGCCTCCAGCAATGTTATTGTAGTCATTTTAATAGATTAGAGAACATCCTCTCTTTGGATCATACAAGAAATAGTGGAATAATGAAGACTGCTCTATTATATACCATGACCAAATAGCAAAAACCTTGGCCAAAATCCTTTGTCCTAATGAGTTTCAAAGGGATCAAAGTTTCATCTCCAAAGCGCTTGAAGGACACATGATGGCAATCATCATGGCAGGTCCATATCAGCGCCTTATAATCTTCCCATAGATTTTAGTTCATTTTTTTGAGCAATTAATCTAAATGAACTTGCTTTCAACCACTACTCTCAAACCACAGTTTCTTTGGTGTCTTTTCTGCTGCACTCAAATTACATTAAAATCATAGTAGGTGGAAATAAAGACCTGAACAGAATTTAGATTTAACCTAATGTAATATGAGGAAAGCAAAGGGAGATTGGAGAGAAAAGAAAAAAAGTCTTTACTGGATGCTTCATGCTTTTTGACCTTAATTTGCTTCCCAATTTTAGACGCTACTAATCAGCTGAGTGTAGCTTTGGCAAACTTTTACTGTCTGGTCTGGAATTCTGTATGCTGTGTGTCTGTCTCAAATCTCTCACTTTATTTCCCTCACTTCCTTTTTCATTTCAGATAAAACAAACATTTGATTCAAAAATAAAAGTAAAGCAAACTCTTCATTTAAGAATTTCTAATACCTCCATTCCTTGGAAGTAGAAATTAAAAATTCACAGGAGCGAAAAAATGGCTTTTGGTATTACCAGTGTGTCTTTTGTTGTCTGTCTCAGGTCAGTGTTTCTCTAGACTCAATGTCTTTGGAAAGGCTCAGAAAATTTTAACAGTCTCTCCTGAGTGTCAGTGCTATAAACTGGACTTTCTATATGGACAGAACATGCCTCAGCTTTGGTGAGAGCAGGAATTTTGCTTGAATGTGCTGATAAAATCACCTTGAGTACTTGAGTACTTGATTGAGTACTTATATTGTTAGTATTACTGAATCAGATGAATCTCACCTGCCAAATACGTGTACAGTGTAGTCCTTCACAGCTGAAATTATCTATTTAGGATCTCTTTGGTAGTCAGTGGAAAGAAACAGATAAGCTTAAAGTTTGAGCAATCAATCCTGTAAAAGGTAAATTGCATTTCTCATCTAAACTGTCATGGTGCACAGGAGGCACAGTCCTGGACCAAAACCTATTGTGTTACGTTCTACAGATAGACGAGTTTTGTGTCATGAAAAATAGGTAACTAAAGAATATATTTTCTGCCCTGAATCATGATTCCTTGCTTCAGAAATACATACTCTGTCAAAAAAAAGAGGAGTTCAGGCTGCATTTTCAACAAACAAACTACTGACTTGAGCGGTCCTATGGCCATAAGAATTTTTCTCTTGCAGATTTTATTGATTTTGATTTTAAAATATAGAGAACAACTTACCTGACATTATTCTCTCTGTTAGCATAAAGTTGCAGTAGGTCAAACTGATCTCTTTTCTTGATCAGCACTTGTGAATTACACAAAGTAAATATTTAAACTATCTACTGAGCTGAAAAGGTGGGATAGGTTTTATCTAAATTTAAATGTTCAAATTATTAAAAACAACTACTAGTCTGAAACTTTCCTTTATAGAAAATGTAGAGAAATAGGAGGCAATTCATGTTATGCTTTAAGGTACATAATTTCAGCTGATTTCTGATTTCAGATGGTTTGTATTCTGAACTCTATTGATATGTCTCAGAAACTACAGAAGTGGTCTGTGGAAATTAGCTCAGTTTTAGATATATACTTTTTAATGAAATGACTCTCATCCAAGGCTCTGAAAGACCATCCATGGAGAAGAGATATTTTATCGAAAGATGAGTCAACCTGTTTCTAACCAAACCTGTTTCTAACATTTTGGAAAAGAAGGTGATTTCAGCCTAATTGTATTAACATCTTTAAATTCTAGGTTTTACTGGTATGAATGGGAATAAATCTCAAAGCTATTCAATGGAAAGAAGTAACATATTGGCTGTCTTCTGGACCACATAGAATACTCCAATTCCACATGATTTCTAAACAAAAATGTGAATCATATCAAGTTCAGTTGCATGTGCTCTCATGACCATTCTGTCAATTTGTAAACTTATGCATCACATATTTCAGTATCCACAGACAGGGTTTTAAGCTTTCACCTCAACTGCCACATTCAATAGAGCACAATAACACACTTTTTAAAGAACCTCTGGCTCCTATTTACACAGCTTTTATGTTCTTTTATATCAGAAAAATTCTGCTGTCATAAACTGGATTGTCACTTAAATAAACCAAAGCAATAATGGATACAGGTGATGTATATTAATTGTGTTTTAGTGTTTTTATTTTGTTTTGTTTTGTGGGTTTTGTTTTTTTTTTTCCTTGGAAATTTCTTGAAGTAATAGAAGAAGAGAGTATATCAGATCTAAGCCAAAATTTTTTTTCATGTGTGTAGTAAACTAGTTTGTAGTAAACTGTTTTGATCCTGTATTGTTCAGACCTTCCCAGGTATTTAATTAAGTTTAGGTTCTGCTGAATTACCTTCTAGAATTGTCACATTGAAATTCATAAGCAGATTATGAAGACAAATATAGAAATCATTGGTTTTAATCACAGGGTGAGAAGGTGGTTCTGTGGGAATTAATCACTTCCGTTCATTTACATTTACTTTTTTTCTAGGACAGCAGTAGTGCTGCTCTAGTCAGAGTAATAGTGAAGCAGTAGCGTGCACATCAAGTGGAATATTTACATTATCTACATTTTAGTTTGTAAAATATAATCCTCATAAGAATCTTTACAGATCTAAGACATAGCTATTTGCAACTTTTTAAGGTACTTGTCACACTGAAATTTGTCCTCAGATAAGACATTGTAAATGTTGTGAAATATGGCTTGGGAAATCAGTTTTGTAGCATGGAATAATTTTGCAAGATATTAGGGTAATTCCCGGCTTGTTACAGAAGCATTTGCAGTGCCTGTTTGTTTATTACTGTTATTGTTATTATCATCATTATCATCATCATTTCCCTACACAAGCAGTGCGGAGAAGAAAGCAGCTTCCATGAACTTCTCTGAAAAGCTTGGGATTGTCTGCAACATTCTCCCATCATTGTGTCGTTGTGTTCTTGCTTTGTGAGACTGAGTGCAAACTTTTGTAACCTGTTGAAGTACAGGGAAAAAAGAAAAAAATCACACAATATTTTCTCTAAACTCAGTTTCACTTCCTGCTATGTCAGACTGAGGGAAGGAGATCTGGACTCTCCTCTGTAAGAGTAGAATCTTTCCTTCTGAGGTCTGAATGTCTCATCTATGCCACAGTCACCCTCATCACTCCCTACCAAGAAAAGCTCAGCAGCCTTCACTGCCTCTACGTTAGTAGGAGAAGGAAAGGCCAAGAACACGCTGCAGCTTTCTCCTAAGACATGAGATCACTCCAAGCTTCGAGGTGGCTGGGTGGGAGCCAGCTCTGAGTCAGAGGCCGGGTGTTTGGGAGCCCATGTGTGTTAGTGCTGCAATAATCCACGTCAGGGAAAGCGGTTTACAAAATATTCCTATTATACAGAGTCCTCTTAGAATTGTGGATTTTTTTGACTATCTTTCTCTTTCTGGAAGGCACTTCCAGGGCCTCTCTCTGCTGATGGTCTGTTTTTTCCTAATTCCCAGATTAACAAGTTTCTGTCCCAACAGTGATTTTAATTTCAATTGTTTTTCTTCCTCCTTTGTTTATACTTCTACTATGCTCAGGGCTGTCCCTACTAAACACAAGATTCTTCTAAGCTAATCAAACGGTTTTTCTGCTTTATTAGCTCTCTGCTTACCTTGATGAGTACATGTTGTTCTAGAGCAAGGCTAACCCACGTGCTACTGAGGTGAATTTTTCATCTTTTGTTCACTATAAAGGGAGCCAACAGAAACCAGTATAGATGTAAATGTTTCACTTTTAGACAGCTAAGTTTATGTGACATGAATTTCATCCCTGGTGTTGCAAGACCTCATGCTGTGGAAGGTCTTAGTATTGTCCAAATGTGATGAGTCCATTAACCACAAGATGGGATACAGCTGGGCAAATCTTAGGCCATTCAAGGTACAGTAGAAAAGGAAAACAATAGGAAATGTGGGTGGAAAAACAAGGAATTATGTAACTTACCAGAGCTCATACAGTGACTTAATGTTATCTTTCAATGTAGGAATGAAACTCTTTCATAAAAACAGAACCAAAAAAAGGTTTTTCATCACTCTCAAGATAGTATGGACATGATTGCAGTCCCACGGCTGTTTTGGGAGACATTTCCCTGACAACTGAACAATATGCTCTTGAGGAATCAAGAAAGTAGGAGAATTATTTTTCTACCCAGTGAGGAATCAGAAAACTTATTATATCTATACTTTTTTCATCAAGATAGATTGAACTTTGGCCCACAAAAGCTTTCTATGTTGTTGTTCGTATTTGTGGAGGAGGCAAACGGGTATTCATCTGGGACATCACCATCAACTGCCAAGTCAAAGTACTTGATGAAGTACAAGCTGTTATACTCAGAATAGCTCTGCTGTTTGTGAGAAAATAACAATAAGATATTGCACATACAAGGCAAAGAAAGATCGTTTGGTCATCCTTTCTGAACACCTTGGTGATTTTTCAAACTTCCAAAAATCCCTCTGCCAGTGCCTAAGTTCTGTCAGACTGCAAGGTCATGCATGCCTTTACTCCTCTGGCACCAGGCAACTGCTTATTGTTTTTATCACCTTCTGATAACTCCCTTTCATTTGTTATCCTAGTACTTTGGTTCTTCTTTCAGATGGGAGGGGTCAGCTTGTTTCCCAGAGATGATACGAGATGGCTCTGCAGGTGCTGGGGTACAGTGACTGAATCGTGTTTGTGGGTCCATCACCAGCTGCAGAACCACTTCTCTGCATGGTGAAATGCCTTGTTAAAGATACCTGGTACTTCCTCACCGCTAAGAGCATGTAGCACCTTGCACAGGGACTAGCTGGGGTCTAGGAAGCAAAGACAGGTTCATAATGACAGCTTTGTGCTCAAGGTAATCACTTGAGCTCTTCAAAAGACCTAACTAAGGGCACTAAGGATGGCATTGCACTGAAGTAACTATATTATGAATATGTATATATGAATATATTTATAAGAATACTACACTTGGGATGATCTTCAAACACTATAGGAAAAAAGGGTTCTACTTGAGAGCTACATTTTTCTGCTCATACCCTTTCCTCCATCCTCTTGAGTTAAGGACTTAGATGTAATGTTCCAAATTCATTGACAAATGGATAAATCAGATAAGATTATACTTATTAAATCAATAAAGCTTTGGTTTATAACTGTAGGTGTTCATCCTCCTGTCAGGATTTTGGTGCTGCAGCCATCAGGTAGAACAATAAAGTTAGTGATTCTGTATGATTGCATGCACAACTAGTCCTTACCTGTTCACAGTTTTTCTGTTAGATCAAGCAATAGTATGAGAATCTCCTCTATAGTTAATGAGCAATAAACCATCCCCATCAATGGAAGTGGGTGAATGCAGATACAGGATGAGTCCCATCTTATCCTTTAAGTCAGTACTGTGTGGCTGTATGTGGTAATGATGAGGGCATTGGATTACAGCTAGGGAGAGGTGCAGTGTTTCGGTTTCCAGAAGGGTGTTTATATGCACTTTATAGACTGTGAAATAAGAATGGTTGAGAAATTCACATCCAAGCTTTTGGAATTTCATCATATTTCTAGTAAGAGCGGTAAAGGTCCTCAAGCTGTTCGTGGCAGTCCTGGTAGAACTGAGTTCCTATGTAGTCCTTAGCTGTGTTTTGCCTATCCTCTAGAGTAATCCTGTTAACACACATTTGGTTCTAGGGGAGGGTGTGTAAGTAGCTGTCAGACACAGAGAAAGAAACTCAGAAAGCACAAGGAACAAAATAATTCAAGCAGTGGTTTTGAGCGCCCATCTACCTAGCTAGCTGAGTTTAAAGCAGAGACCAGTAGCAGTGCTGACTATGATGTAAGAGTCTCTTCGAGCTCCTGTGCAATACTGAAAAAGCAATAGGTACTCCTATGGTCAGGGAAGGAAATGCAGATAACCAATCAAGGAAATCAATCCAGTAGCTGTTACAAAACTTTGATATGCCAGCTGGAGAACACATTTTACTAGTTCTGGTGTAATGCTTTTTAAGTACCTTGCCAAGCAGCACTTAAAGCTCTGCTGGAATGGAGCAGCATGTAGTTACCTTTACGATCTCATATTAGATACATATTAGCTCTGAAGTGCTGCATACATCACAGATGCTTCATGAGGGTAATTGACCTGCCTGTGAAGATGAAGGAAAAGCTGCTCATACTCTATTTCTATTTTGACTACTGTTTCTTAAATACATGGTAGTTCAAAAATATTTCATTGCAACTAATTATCCATAGCCCTTAGTTAAATCATGCCACTTTCCTAGCTTTTTGAGGTAGTCAACATAGCAAAGGCACAATAAAACCCAATGCATGACAGAACAGGGAAAATAATCCTAATCAGTGCAAGAACTGCTGAGTGAATTTTATAAGTGATATTATATGGAAAATCTACTAAGAACAGCTATCCTCTACACAGGGAGTTATCAACTGTATTCCATAGTCTCTGCTTTCATGTCTATAGCTGATACTGTTGCAGAAATAAGCTAGAAAAACTTAACCTATAGATAGATGATCCACTCACGTCCGTCTGAAAGCCTGTAGCTTTCCAGTTTTCCAATGGAGACTTCTGAAGTCATTAAAAGGTCAAAATCCTCAGATGCCCAGAACAATCCCTTAGCTATCAGTAACTTTCAGTATTCTACTATTCATTCATACCTGTATGGTTCAAGCATCATAAAATTAATGAATAGAATTGCCATATAGTGAAGATTTCTGTCAGTTGTAAAAGCCAGGCATTTTATCTGGAGTTTGTCTAAACAAACAAAAACAAAAAGTAGTGATTGGTTTTATATGCTATGTTCTGGAAAGCCATAGAATTTCAAAGCTCTAGAAGTGCTGGGCTTCATGGTCAAATGTATGGATGAATGGAAATATAGCAAATACAGACTTTCAAAAAGTTTTGATAATCCCTTTATTGAAGAAAGATTTTACTTTGAAGGAGAGCAGACATCAGCTGAAATCAGAACTAAGTGTCTTAGACATGATGGATTTACTAGAATTTAACCAGTTTCCATACATCTGCTGGCCTCTGGTAATATCCTGTGCATCCAAGGCAATGGAACTTAGCTTACTGACAATGAAAGAAAACAAAATTTAAATGTACTGCCTTGAGTATCATGTGAACCAAGAAGTATATATACATATATATGCTTACTACATAACATATGAGAGATAATAATTTTGAAAATTAAAAAAAAAATCTGTGTAAGAAGAAGAGTAAATGAATTAGCAGGAGTACGTGGTCTTAGAATTAGTGGTGAATGCCACAGAGATTTATGCTAGAATAATCCCGTTTAAGGATTGAAAGTGAATAATGTTAGCAACATTTGCAGATGATCGAGAATTGATTCAGATCTTCAGAAAGTGTAAGTTGGGATATCTTTCTTTAATTGACTGAATGATACTCATGTAAAACAGCTCTAGAATAGTTTTGAAAAGTTTTGTGAAATGTTAAGAAATTTCTATAAAGTCAGAGGATTAGGAAATAAAAGAGCTGACAGGGTATGTAGAAAAGATAAGGTGTGTACTGTGTAAGGACCAATTGTGATAATCTTACATCTTCAGGGAATTTCAATTTAATTGAAACTACTCAAAGGAAAAGAAAAAGAAAAAAGTTCTATCAAAATTATGATTTGGGGCAGCTGAAGTAAAACATGCAATGAAGTTATTAGACTGTGTTAATAGAAGGAAAAAAGATGGTACTGAAAGTAACAAAAGGTCGTGATATAGAAATTGGTTCTCGGTTTTGCTTACCTTTAGCACTTTGATGTCTTCAATTTCAGAGATGGAATTTTCTGTATTTGCCCTGATCAGACTGAGTAGATGGAGAAAAAAAAGAATATATATACACACACACACACACTTAGGTTGCTCTGAAAGTAATGCCTCCTATTTATTCCCATGGAAACTACTACAAAGAGTAAAATAATACTATTTGATACAACAAATTTTAAGCTACAAAACACTGTTTTTCAACATAATTACCACCATTAGCTATGCTTTTTCACCTGTGATGAACAAGAGCCTTCATGCCTCTCTTGTACAAATCTGCACCCATGGAGGTATGGTGACCACTGTCATTGTCACCACTGCTGAAACGCACCACCACCGCCTCACTGTGCTCTCATCCTCTTTTTGGTCTCCATAAACATTCAGAAAGTGTTCATGAATGTTGGTGGCTGCCATTTTTTCTGCATAGAGGATTTCAGTTCCACATCTTTCCTTCATATGCACATCCATTTCAGACGCCATTGTGTCAGTGCCCCTCTGCTGCCATCTGTCACACAGCAACAAAGTGTAACAGAATATTGGTGGGAAGGTTCAACATCTACTGCCGTACCACCAACATCCACCTCTGATGTCATGGGCCAACATAATAATAAAGGAGGCATTACTTTCAATGCAGCAACTTTCATTGTCCAAAATTAGGCATCTAGCATTAAAATGTAGAAATTTTTCCTTGAGGATACTGATATCTTCCCTGTGGACTGTAAAGAGAGCCTAGGTAGACTGAACTGAGCTGTGTCTAAGATACAGATGGGTTCAGTGCTGTTTAATTTTTTCATCAATAAACTGAATGATAGGGCGCAGTGCACCTCAGCAAATTTGGAGATGATACACATTTTGAAGGAATGATTGTGAGTCCAACTGGTCAGCTATGCTGTTATTCAGAGGGAACTGAACAGGCCAGAGAATCGGGCAGAGAAAAACTTAGTCAAGCTCAACAAAAAGAAATACAAAGTCCTGCACCTAGGGAGAAACAATACCATACACCAGGACAGGCTGGGGATTAGGTGGCTGGAAAGCAGCTTTACAGAAAAGGACCTGGAACTCTTAGTAGACACCAAGTTGATCCTGAGTGAATAATGTGCCCTTGTGGCAAAGAAGAACAACAGCTTCATGAGGAAAAGCATTGGAAGCATGAGGGAGGTGATTTTTCCTCTCTTTTCATTCTGAGAGAGACACAACTGGAATGCTGTGTCCAGAAATTACTAGGGGAGGCTGAGAGATCTTGTCAAGATCTCTCAGCAGATAGCTGAGAAGTATCTGATGGCAGCATGTAAAGAAGATGAAGGCATGCTCTTCTTACTGGCAAACAACAAGACAAGAGGCAACAAGCAAAAAATGAAATACCGAAAAATTCACCTTTAACATAAGAAAACTCTTTTTACTGTTAGTCTGGTCATGTACTGTTAGAAGAGACTACTTGATTGCATTTGCCACCAATGGACATTTTGTAGCACAAGACCTACGAATTTGTCCTTGTTTCGACATTGGCTGGATCCTTCCATGTGGACAATCCTGTTAGAAAATCCAGGTTGCTTTTTATCAACTCTTTCAGGTAGAAGTGTGGTGTTTCTGGCTGATGCCATCAAGATATTCCTGCGTATCTGGAAAGGGCTGGATTGTCCCTTGCAGTAGTAAATCCTTTCTGAAAATCCAGCGCTTTCGTTAAGCTCCTCGATGGAGTTACCATTCAAAGTCTGTTTTGTCAATGATAACAGACATGTTGAGTGGAAACAAGGGCTCCAGGGACCTTTTCGTTAGGCATGCAAAGGGAGAAAGATGAATAAATGTCTTCTTAGTGTTCAAGAGAAAGGTAGAGTTAGATTCTGAGGTGTTATGAATCCATGTGAATTCATTAAATTAAGTGGATTTACAAAGTTGAAGACAAATAAACCAAAACATCCCAAAATATTTTAAATACCATAAATAATAAGTGTTATATCAGAAATAGTAGAAAAGCGATGGTGTTGTCCTTTTTGTCTGCCTTTATACAATTGTTCTTTGCTGTCTGCTTTCTATGGGAGTTTTTAGTGCTCTTGCTCTCTGGAAGACTTTTTTGCTGTTCAGATAAATTTTATTTTTTCTGTTACCTTTAATATTTCAGCATCAGATTGACACCCGAAACTAATTCATTCTTAATCCTTTGTGGCAGGTCAAACTTTGCTGTTTGGGTTTTATATTGCTTATCCAGAAGACACTGTGGGTGGGATTGTTCTGTGCAAATATAGTTATCCACAATATAGATGTCAACATATGAGCTAGCTGTTAAGAATTCCATTACACTCAAGGGAGAAAAGTTGCATGTTTAAAGTAGACATCTAAAATAGGTCAGACAAATTGCTTTCTTCCTATGTCTACTTTTCTCCATATATACATACTTGACTACATAAAAAGAGACTTGACAATGATCTCATATATGAGTACATGTCATCTAGATTTCTAAACTTGTGTAACAAGACCTAGGTCATTGAAGTGTTGCTTCCCCTGTTGTGCTTATTTCTTGCTTGTGAGAGTCTCCGTTGGTATGAGGGAGGTTCATCATGTTCTTTAATATAAATTATGAAACTGACATGCTACATTCAGGATGTTTGGAGAGATAAACTGTCTCCCATGACATCCTGATAGCAAAGCTGAGAAAATGCGGGATAGATGAGTGGACAGTGAGGTGGGTGGAGAACTGGCTGACTGGCCGAGCTCAGAGGGCAGTGATCAGCGGCACAGAGTCCAGCTGGAGGCTGTAACTAGCGGTGTTCCCCAGGGGTCGGTGCTGGGCCCGCTCTTGTTCAATGTCTTCATCAACGACCTTGATGAGGGGTTAGTGTCCACCCTCAGCAAGTTTGCTGATGACACAAAGCTGGGAGGAGTGGCTGACACGCCAAAAGGCTGTGCTGCCATTCAGCAAGACCTGGACAGGCTGGAGAGTTGGGCAGAGAGGAACCTGATGAGGTTCAACAAAAGCAAGTGTAGAGTCTTGCACCTGGGGAGGAATAACC
>WBMW01004111.1:123054-209699 GCA_013396635.1 Penelope pileata | reverse complement strand
GTAGGGAACCTGCTCTGGCAGGGGGGTTGGACTCGATGATCTCTCGAGGTCCCTTCCAACCCCTGCAATTCTGTGATTCTGTGATTCTGTGAAATCATAAAATGCTTTAAATTCCACACCTTATATTGACAGCCTAAAGGTGATAAATAGAGTATTCATTATATAATCACCTGTTCATATCTAAGCTGAAGATGTCCATCTAGCAAAACTTGTACCAAAATCAGCCACGGAGTTCTCTTCCCTGAGAATAACTTAGAAATGCTGAGGAGTGGTGTGTGTGCCAAACTGACCGGTGATTACAGGAGTATTCTTCTTGGTTGCTTCTTTCTTTTACACTCCATCATTCTCCATCCATGTGTATTCTGCATAGAATACTCTTCATGCCAATAGGAAGTGGTGAGATAACTGTGCATAGAATATGTGACAGTTCTGCAACACAGTCTGCAGAAGTGTGATTGATCTTGCACATTTCGGAAGCTTTCATACTTCTGCACTTGTGAAGTAGTTCCAATATGGTACAGGAGAAGGATGTGGTGGGCAGCCCTGACCAGACACTGAATTAAGATTAATTAAGTAAAGAACTAACATTTGATCACCTCTGGTCAAAGCCATTGTTGGTCACCTTTGAAATTTATTGCTTTCCTTTCAAATCACTGGCATGCATCCCAGAGGTCCATAACTAGGAACCTAGCACATCAGGTTTTTCTTGTGGGTGAGATCTCAGTAACAGCTCACAGCTGCTTTATATAGTCACTAAAATACTCTTTCATTCATTCTGTATGGGTACAATTCTGTCTGAGTTACTGTATAACAATTCCATCCATTACTTGATATGATGAGGCTTGAATCTTTTAAAAAGTTCTTTTATGCCTATCTGTGAGTAGGTGTGTTCTACTTGGAAAGATCTCACTGTCTGTTTTTATTGGTTATTTACATCCTACTGTACACTTGGCACTTACGGGCTTCTCATGGTGGGATTCTCCTTACCAGCCTTTAGGCTTCTGTAGCACATAGTCCACATAAGCCGTAGGCACACTGGAGTCCTTTTTTAAATAGGATAAAGAAATGAGTACTTGTAGCAAAACACGTTGCCAGAGCTCTTCCAAACTTCCCTTAAAGGACCTATTATTCTCCACTAAGTAACACAAGAATCTGCGATGGCATGGAAAATTTCTGCAGTGGAGAGATTAATCCACTTTCATAGATGGTGTATAACTTACTAAAGTCATCAGTTGACCCAAACAAGTCTTTTGTAATTCCTGTGTTTCAGCTGTGCTTGAAATAATTCCCTGAAGCCCTTCAAGGATGTATTTTTTTTACCTTGAAGTGTGTAATCCTTGTGCTGTTGGCTATTCTGGCTTCACTGATTTTAATTACAGTAGCAGATGCAGATAAAACAACAATATGAAGCATCAGCATCTCCAATTTATTAATGAAATTGCAGGATGTGCCTATCAGTGACATAAGAAGTCTTTATGATAATTCAAACTTTCCTTCCAAGCCTCGTATTCATGTTTTTATTTCTTCTCCCAGTTCTGAATGGAAATGGAAATGCTTCATAGACGTTGTCTCTACTTTTAAAAAGTTTGT
The DNA here is from genome assembly GCA_013396635.1 of Penelope pileata. NCBI lineage: Eukaryota > Metazoa > Chordata > Aves > Galliformes > Cracidae > Penelope > Penelope pileata. The sequence goes on along the minus strand of WBMW01004111.1, from coordinate 208,109 downwards.
TTTTCTTGTAAAAATTTGCTTAACGTATCTACTTGTGAGATAATTAGCCTTTTATTGGTAATAGGTTGACTGTGAATCTATGTGTGGCATACACAATAGGAGCTGCTACGTGATATATACAGATTTCTCTGCAGGTCCAGGGCACAGGTTCATAGGCCTGATAGTTGATATTACCTAGAAACTACCTGGGCTTCTGTGGATGACATGAAGGCCTCAGTCCAGTTTTTGATGCAGGTTTCCGTGACTACCTTGAAGGCAAAAATGAAGCTGATTCTTCTACTTTCTCTGCAAAATTTCAAAGAAACATAGTAAAATGATTAGCAGATATTCTTGTATCTTTAGAAATTTCTTTGAAACTAGCAGGAAACACCCACTTTTCACTCTTTAAACCTAGTGAATACCAGTTTAAAGTAAAACTGGATCTTCAAATATTGGAAAGAGTGTGTTGTAAAGGTTGCCACTTTACCACAGGTTATCTCTCCATCCATTTAGTCAGCCATTTCCCACCCTACTGTTGCATTTAAATCTCATTTTTGATCCATTACAGTTGCAGAGTCTGAGGACAAAATTCAATCTCTGCACTACACTCTGGCTTTCCTGGCCAGAGCTGCCTGCGCACAGGAGTGCAAATTATCGAGGAATAATTTCAAATCCAAATGTCTGCTAATGCGTCTGCCTGGTTGTCTGTTGCTTCTGCTAATGCAGTGACTTTCTTTTTCCATGTTTTCACTACTGAATGTCACCACGGATGTTTTCTCTCCTCCTCAGCTGAGATCTTATCAGTCCTTCATTATTTGATAAACCATCAGAAATACAGTTAAGTAATTAAATTCAGTACCAGAGCAGACTGAGAGTGACTGATCGAGTGAGGATGGAAGAAGGCAGATCAGTTCAGAGAGAATTTTATGAATCATTGTTCTCCATTTAGTTAGAGTCTGGATAGAGAAGACAAAAATCTAAAGAAAACTTAATTTTCTGTTTTATTTTTTAATTGAAAGACTCTACTTTCTAAATGCTGATGTCTCGGCTGTACACTGAAATTAGTATAAAAATTGAGTACCCACTGATTGCAAAAGTTCTTTTGTATTCACGTTTGTCACTCCTTTATTTACTTTGTCTTCAGTATGATATCTTTTCAGCTTTTTTTCCTTTGTCACATTCTGAATTTTCAATATTTTATTATTTCCATAATTGTTTATGTGTCCTGTATCCATGATTATTTTTTACTTTATCAAATATTTACTTACCTGTATAAACATGTCTCTTGTTAGGAACATGTGTCAGTCATGTTTATGCCCTCATAGGTGATAAGTGGTGGCACACAGAAAGCCTGCAGCACACAATAAGATTTTAAAAAGCACCTCTGCATTCAAAGTCTTCAGTTACATATGTAAACAAAACAGATAAGATACAGTTCTCTGGCTCTGAGACAAACTGGTGTGGCACAGCTCCTGCCCAGGGGCTAAACTCTCATATCTTCCAAAAAAAAAGAGATTGTGTCTAATCTACAGATTAACCTTTAGGCAAAGGACCTCTAAGAGAGTTCATCTTGGAGGAATAAGGTCTAAAGGGTAAAGTAAAGGGGATCCATCTCAGGTAATGGACAAATACATTTTAATGTATGTTTCAGAGCTAAAAACCTGCCTGTAGGTAGGACACCAAGCTGAGACAGCTGTGTCACCAAGGAATATCTGAGGCAGGGTTGTATTTCAAAACTTAATGAAGTTTGGAGGCTCAGCCAGAGACTCAGACATAGCAGTTCTCATCAATATTATTTAAAAATTTTGAGAATCATCATGAATTGGACTGCATGGAAATTTTTAAACAATGGGTTTAATGGGAATTTTTAAACAATGACACGAGGTACTAGGACAAGGATGCAATTTGAAGATGTCCTGACCACCTATTAACTCCTTGGCAAAGACAAAGCAGTAGGAATTACACTGTATGATGCCCATGTAAGTCAATCCTGTCTCATGTCTTGGATGATTCTTTAGCCTGAGAGCACAATTCACTCCTTTCCATTTCTATTGCTCAATGTTCAAAAAGCTATCTGATTCTTAACAACTCTGGCCATGGATTTTGTTATCTGGACAGGTGATCTTTGGGAATAAATCACCAAGCCATACAGCTCCTTACAAAACCATCAGACAGCCGTGATTTTGAGCCATTATTGAAATCAAGGTCAAATAATGACTTTAGAAATGAAGCATACAGGTCCTTTGACTTCTTAAAAAAGTTCCATTCTTCCTTTCCTTTAGGTACAATTGAGGCCTTTGCTGTTAAAAAATCTACTTCAGTACTTTCTATGATGCAAGCTACTGATCTAACAGCCATGTTTTTTGGCTTGAAATTTCATATCCTAGATGATCTATAATAGCTGCAATTCAGATAATTATGACTGACGTCTGATATACGTAACTCAGTTCAAGTGTTCAAGGTCTCTGTTTTCTGTCCATTTCTTTCTCATTCTCTTCCACGTTTTTCATATTTATAATCATTCTTCTTTTTCACTACAGAGATTTGAGCCTTGAGGTGAAGATATTGACAAAAAGATCTTCAGAGAGTGTGTGCTTCAGCCCTAATTACTGTGCTAAAAAAAGGAAAACTTTACTAAAGATCAAAATCAAGAGACAAGATGGCCGTGAGTTGGAAGACCTGCTTCTTCACTCTCATTTTGCTTCCCATGGTAAGGATAGATGTCCTTATTTACACTGTCATTATTTAAATACATATTCTCATGCTAAGCATGAAGGTTCTGCTGTTGACACTGGTTCTGTTTTTTTCTGTGTGGCCCCATAGGTTCTGTTGAGCATTCTCTAACTTCCTTTGTAGATTCAGTCGGACTGTAATCACTGCTCATCCTGTACAAGAGAAAGTCAATTCCTTGAAGGGATTTATTCACTGCTAGTGAGTGAGATTAAAAATAACAGTAAAATTAAAGTAATAATTAAAAAATAGCGTGACTCCAGTTTCCAGTCTATTGGTTTAAGATTATTTTTTCCAGGAAAAGGGGATAGAATTGTACGTCTTGGGTACTGTCAGTACTTAAGTGGAGCTTATGAACAGGAGATAGACTGATTTTTTTGCATGCACAGATCATAGAATCATCAAGGTTGGAAAAGACTTCTAAGATCACCTAGTCCAATTGTTCACCTACCACCAATATTGCCCGTTAAACCACTTCTCTTAGTTTCTAACAGAAGTTACTTCTCTCATAGTGTCTGATATGAAGCTATGTTTTGGTCTCAGAAGAAAAACAAAACTGATAACACCTGGCAGTGCTGAACAAAGCCAAGGACATGGGCTGGGAACCATGTCGCTTAGTACCTTATCCAGACATTTCTTGAACACCTCCAGGGACCGTGACTCCACTACCTCCCTGAGCAACCTGTTCCAGTGTCTGACCACTCTTTCGGAGAAGAAGTTTTTTTTAATATCCAACCTGAACCTCCCCTGGCACAGCTTGAGGCCATTTGCTCTTGTCCTGTCACTGTTACCCAGGAGAAGAGGCCAATCCCCACCTCACCACAACCTCCTTTCAGGCAGTCGTAGAGTGTGATGAGGTCTTCTCTGAGCCTCCTCTTCTGCAGACTAGACAATCCCAGTTCCCTCAGCCACTCCTCATAAGACTTGTGCTCCAGAGCCCTCACCAGCTTCATTACCCTCCTCTGGACATGCTTCAGGGCCTCGATGTCTTTCTTGTAGTGAGGGGCCCAAAACTGAATGCAGTACTCAAGATGTGGCTTCACAGACAGTGATAGAACAAGGAGGAATGGTTTTAAACTAAAAGGAGGGAGATTTAGATTAGGTATTAGGAGGAAATTCTTTACTCATAGGATGGTGAGGAATTGGCACAGGCTGCCCAGAGAAGCTGTGGATGCCTCATCCCTGGACATGTTCAGGGCCAGGTTGGATGGGGCCCTGGGCAGCCTGTGCTGGTGGGACGCAGGCAGCCCATGGCAGGGGGTTGGGACTGGATGGGCTTTAAGATCTCCTCCACTCCAAACCCAAACCATTCTGTGATTCTAAGATAAAACCAGAGGTTTCCATCATTCCTACGAAGCCTAAGCCTTAAGATACTTCAGCCAATACTTTTGGTTGCCTTCTTTTTCAGATGGTCAATTTTCAGAAAACTTACAAGTGGGCATTTAAAAATAAAGGCACTCAAACTCGTTAGTTGCTTTTATGAAGATATTGGGCATTTCATGAACAGAGCAGGGATTTGTTTGCGTCATAAATTTTAACTTACCAAATAATATGCTGTCCCATGAGTCACTCAGTCCTAACACATTTTTTGGATTGATCATGTCAGTAGATTCTTGCCCATTGCACCCATCCACATAGTGGCTCTATCTAGCCTCATATAAGTGCTATAAGAATATTGAATAAAGCATGTTTTTTTCACTTTACAACTGTAGGCAGTGGTGTACAACCTTTATAATAAATTCATCTTGCATTTCAGCTCAGCTCTTAGCTGGATCATTGATCATAACTGTGCTTTTCATTATGTCTCAGGAAGCATTGTACAAAGGAATACTGAGAGAAATAGCACTAGTATTTAAATCCTCTATCTGGTTCTTATTAATAGTTTCCTGTAACTTCCATACAAATGCTTTACAAATGCTTAATATTCTTTAATAGCTAGGTACTTTATCTTAAATTATTATCGAAATAAATTTGGGTCTTATTTTTAAGTAAGAATTACATAATGTGGCTGTGATGTAACCAGAGTATCTTTTAACAGTTTTTACAGTTTCTTGCTCATGTGTATTGACTGTGTAACTTGTATTTTGCAATACAAAAGAGTCAGTATATAGTGCTTATCTTTATTTTGTCACACATGAATATGCACTTTTCTCTTGGGTCTTATTTAAAGACCACTTTGTCTGAAATTCCAAAACGTAGCATTATTCAGATAAATTATTTAAAATGAGAATGTTCATCTAAATAATTTAGCCCCTCACCATATAAATATCTGATCTTTGATTTTTTTTCTGGTACAAGACCCTTCTGACTATTACCTAATTTTCCTGGTGAGGTAGAAAGTATTACTTACAACAGTCTCTTAGGAGCTCTCATCTTACTGCTAAGCCTAGGACAACCTCAGTGTTTCCTCACCAATGAGTGTCAGTGAGACGCATTGTAGATTAGGTAAAATCGGAGAGCAGATAGGTAGAGCTGCTATATTTCTGGGTAAGAAAGCACCTTTTTCAAACTGGAAAAAAATTATTTATGTGCTCATGTGAACTGGAAGACAAAAGGAATTTCTTTAATGGCCAGTGATCTTCAGCTGTTCACATTGTTGGCGTTCGTCTTGAGACAGCAAAAAGGTGTCTTCTTAGAAGTGAACCATTTTTAATTAAGGAAAATAAATGTGACTGAACATCTCTTGAGCTTTTAAATGGATGACCTTCCTGGCAAATGTAAAAGGACAGCTAGTTTCCAGCTCTTAGCGTTTCAGGACATAACTGTGATCGCTGAACTGGATAATTACTGATCTGCTCCAGTTTTTGGACAGAACAGCTCTCTAATGAAATACTGTGAAGCAAACCAGAGTTAATTAGAATAAGTATAGCTTTGTACGTGTGGTTTCTTCAATGTTTATGAGCATGTTATGAGTGTAAGATTTTGTTATAGTCTTCTGTAGGGATCCAGGTAATAAAATTAGTGATTTTAAAGTAAGCTTACATATATGTACACATATTTTGTTCAGTGAAGAGACTTATGTCCATGACGGAGATTATACCATAATTTGTATATAGTATTCCTTCTTTCAATTTTTTTTTTCCATGACTATAGCTCAGGAATGGTACTATGTTATTTATGATTCTTCCCTTGTTGAGAATTTTTATAGTGCTTGTGGTAACACATGTTCCTTCTGTTGAGTCTCACTTTCTCTTTGAAAAGAACCATCTATTATATGCTGTGCTGATGTCCTCAAATTGATACTATTCTATCTTGCAGATAGCAAGATTTTCTACAAAATGGGTGGGTGTGACATTTTAAAAATTAAATTTGACTGTCATCCTGTCCTCTAAAAGGTGTCTTAAAAAGTCTTCTTTTACCTCGTTTTTCTCTAAACACATCTGGTTTTCTTCAAGCAATCTCCTTTCAAGGAGAATTATTGTTTTCAGCTGTGGGATAGTTCCCTAATCTGAGGCACATCGCCATCCCTTGTTAACACTAGCTCCTGAATCCATACAACTGTTTGGATGTGCAGTGTTTTGTTTCAACAATAGATTATCCCATTTTACCCAAAGGAAATCATACTACCCAAACCAAGGTCCACAATCACAAAAAGGTCAAAAAAGGTCAAAAAGTGTACAGATGAAAGGTTCTAGGTGCCTTCAATTCTAGGCTCAGACCAAAACCCAAGAAAATAATATGCTAATAAAAATTTAAACTCGACAATGTTTAGACATGGACAATTCTAATTCAGAGACTAGAATGATTAGATTTTTCATGTGCTTAACAGGCTATTTTGTATTTGTACTTAACAAAGTTATTCCACCTTCTTATTAATTACTTGGGACTTAAGGCAGGATCTGGAAAAGAGGTACCTGTTAGGTTTTACAGAAAAGTCCTTGAAAGCAATTCTTGAAGTCGTTTTTTTCCTTATTTTGAATGCTTTCCTAACTGTCTATTGTTGATTTTTCAGTAGTTTTAAATCTTTTTTTAAAATTATTTGTTTTTCTAGACTACTTATTTTCAGTACATAATTGCACTGCAACTGCATAAATTTCTCTGTTTTGTCCAAACATCTCTTTTCATTTATACATTGGTTATCACAGAATCACAGAATCACAGAATTGTAGGGGTTGGAAGGGACCTCGAGAGATCATGGAGTCCCCCCCCCCTGCCAAAGCAGGCTCCCTAGTGCAGGTCGCACAGGTAGGCATCCAGATGGGTCTTGAATATCTCCAGGGAAGGAGACTCCACCACCTCCCTGGGCAGCCTGTTCCAGTGCTCTGTCACCCGCACCGTCAAGAAGGTCTTACGCATCTTGGTGCGGAACTTCCTGTGCTCCAGTTTGTGGCCATTTCCCCTTGTCCTGTCCCCACAGATCACTGAAAAGAGATTGCCCATGTCCATTTGCCTCCTGCACTTTAGATATTCGTAGACATTAATAAGATCCCCTCTCAGCCTTCTTTTCTCCAGGCTGAACAGACCCAGATTACTGAGCCTCTCCTCATAAGGGAGATGCTCCATGCCCTTTACCATCTTTGTGGCCCTCCTCTGGACTCTTTCCAGGAGGTTCCTGTCTTTTTTATATTCATCTTATTCTTTTTTCTTTTGAATTCACTTTCACTGACACTTTCTTTATTTCTCATTCCATTCCCTTGTGATAGCAGTAGGTATTTTTTTGGTTTTGTTTATTCATTTGGTTTTTTAATTGGAAATATTAACTGAAGTCTTCATAAAATTAGTGAAGAGATAGGATCTTGTACCAAGGCTCCTTTGTCTGGTTCCAGATGTACTTGAGAAACAATGAAATTCATGACTCACAAAGTTGGCTTAGTATATGAACTGAATTTTAAATGTAACTGCAATGCAGGTGTTCTAACTGTCTGTAATAATTCAATCAGTTGTATTTCTTCAACTAATACTTGAAAATTCTTGTGGATGCATTTTTGATATTGTTAAGCTTAAGTGTTTCAAATGAAAAGATATTTCTTGCAGTATTTTATTAGCTGGTGAACATATGTTCACAGACTTCCTTTTTAAAGATTAAATAAAGAGGGAGAGATTAAAAAGAAAGGTGTAAGTGATGCCTCTTGTATACCAACATTGAAATTCAGTCACAGTATGAGAGTCAGATTTATAAATACAGATTTGAGTGTGTAAGCAGCATCTCACAAATCAGAGAACCAGATCCCAAACTGATTGTTTTCAAGCCTCCATTCCCTAAGAGATGAGGAGAGAAATTAATTCTGTTTGCTATGATAATATTTCTCAGCTTTTTAAGGGTTTATATGCTGCAGAGAAGAGAAGATGAATAGCTGTATTCACCTTTATTTGTGTCTGTCATTTCCAATGCCAGGCTATGTTCAAACAGAATCAGCTATATTTCAGTCTCTCTCATTTTTTAAATATGAGAAACAGTGTATTCAGACACACAGTTTCACCAGTTTCTCTCTGCTTCTTCTGTTTGTTTGAATATCCAAAGCCTAAGTGAGAGGTTCCCCTCTCACTGAGGACAGAGATGTGTATGGTTGTGTTGGTCTCTGCTCTTTAGGCAACCTGTTTTTTTCATGTAGGACTTAATGAGCCAGCTTTTAATCCGTTTATCGGTTTTGTGATTTGTAAGATCTCATGACCCTGCTATAAAAGTCAATTTCTCTGTAGACTACAATAGTCTCTAACACGATGCAGTTACATGGGTTACAACAGACTTGTCTGTTACTTCTGGAATTCCTCAGCAGTATACCACCTTGCTGGGGACCTGCTGTGAATATCCTCCAGAGGAGAAAAACCTCAACCAACCAAGACGTTACTGCCACTACGGTTTTTCTTATCCCAAGGAAACAGTGCTGAAAAATAAAAAAATAAAATGAAAAAATAAAAAAAAATAAAATGAAAAAAGTCTTAAGATTTGTAATACTGAGTAAGACAGTTGCAAAGATAAGGTTCATAATTTCTTGTAAGTTCTATCCCAAAGATCATCTCAGGGATTCCGTGTTGCAAAATAACGACAGTGCCCATGACACAGCCCAACTTTAAGCACTTTCTTAAGGAACCAAAACTAAGATCCCAGATTCCAGGCGATCTTTACCCAATCGGTGAGTGGGATGAATACTTCCAGAGGGTGGCTGATTGCCCCTGAGAACTCTGTAAATCCCTTTGTTTCTCTGAGAAAGATTGCTGTGTTGGGACTCCAAACATGCCTGAGCTGGTAGGGGACTTTGGTGTTATGTTGGTGTTCTGTCTGTACACTGGCACTTGAAATGTTACCCCAAGCGCTCTCGATGCTAGTTAGGATTATTGCAGAAGTTGAAGAAGCACACATTTGGTTAAAAGGTTTTCAAGCTTATTAAGCTTGTTTGCACAAAATGTGAAAGACAAAAAGTCTAGAAAAATGAATTTTCTACCATTCTCTTGTTCACAGCAATGCACACGCACAGGTATCTATGTGTAATTTTCCTCATTTAGGCAGACAATGTATCCAGGTCTTAGAAATGCACAGCAGTACATTATGAAGTAGAAAATGATTGTCCTACTTTAATTCTTTGTCTTTTTTGCCCTCTGGTAGTTGTAATAGTTTCTGTGACAGGCAAATAATATGATGACAACACTGATTTAGGGACATTAATATGATTCTTTTCCCTGCTGGTTTTGTATTTGTGAGCATGGAGAAGTATTGGATGAGCAGTAAAATAACAAATTAGGAAATAAAAAAGATGTCTTGGAAAATGAGCCTATAAAAAAAAAATCAAAATCGGTGATTCTTCATGTTTCTCAGCTGTTAATATCTAGCACTTGGAGGGATATTGTTCAAGTCTCTAGCAAGTGTGCCACTGGCCTCTTCCTCCTTGGGTTTGCTGAGTCAGCAGCCTAAGAAGATTTACCTTAGGGTCAGGTTGAAGAGATAGCTGCATTAAAGAGAAGGGGGAAATGGAAGTGAAAAAGCAGAAAGTAATAAATAAACAAATAAGACACAGTATAATGCCATACATTTGCTGGAGATCTGGCCTTTCGTATATCCTCCTGCCCCTCTCACTTTGGTATGTAATAAATAGCAATTCTTTACTTTCCAATCTGCAAAGTAAACACTCCACTGCTTCTCAGAGGGAATGCACCTCCTACAGCAAAAACTGGAGCCTTCACGAGGATCAAGGAGCTATGCTGTAAGCCTGCCTGGAGGAGCACACAGGATCTGTGCTTGCCCCAGGGTTACACATCACAGGGCCCTCTGGATGAGCAGTCCATAAGTTGCCTTAGGGATAGGGAAATAGAGAAATAGCCTTAGGGACAGGAAGTAGATGCAAGGCAGAGTGTACTGCATTTATGGATGCTTCCCGGGCTTTTTCAAACCACTAGAGACAGCTATTTAATCAAAGTCTATGAGGCCTATTAAAAAACACTGCCAACCGTAAAGCCTAAGTGTTGCAATCATTACAATCCCCAGGGGCACAGAACCCAACTCAACAAACCCCACTTTGTATCTGCGGACAAGGGGTGAATTGCTAGTTCCAGGGTAGCTTTTGCTCAAAGCCCTAAAAAGAAAACTGAGTTTTGGTTTGATTTCCTTTTTTTTCATGTGTAAATCGCTTGGAAAAGGGAATTTGTGAGATATGAGTCCCCTTCTGCACTAAACATGGTGATCTCTGTGTTATATTTATTCCATCTCATATGATGTCAGTTGTGCCCAAAACAGAGAATATCACCATCCTGATGAATGAGAACTGCCTACATACTTCTTCAGACATAACATGCCTGTTAGAGCTTCATTGTGTACTTAACGGATGTCAGCAAATGCAATTAGGCCAATATTTAGCCATATAAAAGCTGGACATCTAGTTCAAGATATTTATCAGTATTAGTATCAACTAGCAATGCTTCTGTAGTCAATTTTAAGAGACAGGCACCTCCAGAGCTGTCATAAACCCTCCTAGTGCTTTCCTTACTGCAGGGTAATTAAAAATTAGCTTAGAGTAGGCTTTGGCTTTCTTAGCTTTTAGAAACCCTATCTTCATTAAGCAGTATGCTACCTTTTATGAGTATCACGTGGATGCTGAATAGATGGCTGAATCACCCTTGCCCAATTGATTGTCTTGCATCATCAATACCTTGAAACTCATCTTCATAAGGTGGCTTGTCAGGTTATCACAAATGCTGTTTATTACCTGAAATACTCTTTTAAGATCACCGATTGAATGTGTTTTCTTGTGTGGGTGAAGACAGATGTCAATGGATCATGGTGTCTCTACTAAAAAAAATAAAAATCGTACAATTAAATACTTCACTATCTTTAAAACAATGAAAGAAAACTCAGTTTAGAGAGAATAGGAGAAATATTTTCCCCATATGACAAAATTTGTAAATACTTTGTAACACTTGGATATAATTATTTCCAGTAAAGTTTAAGACATTTAATCTCAATTTCTATGACTTTTCCCTCCTTTGTGAAAATAAAATTTCTAAGTAAATACCTTATTCAAACAAGACACTTCAAATATTAAAAGGGAGCACTGTGTAACAATCTTCTCCCTTTCAAAATAAAGGAACAAATGACATTTTTTTCTGCTACTGACAGAGTTTAGAATGTAGACCTTATCAACATGTTGCTTCCTGAGGGAAAATACCCTCAATGAACGTCTTTCAGCCAGGCTGCATTTCTGTCTGTTGGTGTTTTAATGGTTTGTCAGCCTTTTCATGCAGTCAGTTCGCCCCTTGCTCCAATATACTTTATATATGTACACTGAAATGCTGAAAAGTTCTGTTTGATGTTGCAAAGTGACAGTTTTTTTCTACTACTTCTGGCTTTCCTGATAACATATTTATGCAATGTCCTCTTCTATCAAACATTTCTCTGTATGCTGCTTTAGAAGCATAAAATTCTTATTAATTCTCCAGAGCTTTATACAGAAAAAGAAAACATTTCAGCTTAGCTTCTGTGTACCCTTTGCAAACACTTTTCATCCTACAGTTTCTGCCTGACTCAGCATCTGTGGCCAAAACATGTTATTCAGAGGTTATTTAGGCTAAATGCAGTCTGGTGAATTGGTCGTTTGGAGGCTCCTGAAGAAGTTTGTCAACAATGTGAATTACTGGTATTTGTAGATTTGGGAAGGGAAATTGCAGGGTTATTTATTTATGTATTTACCTATTTATTTTTACTTTTTACTTTATTTTTCTTACCCAACAGACACATCTAAGCATGTTACATATTTTGGCTTAAAGATGTTCAGACCTTTATTTTGGCTTTACTGTTTGTAATGTGCTTGCCAGATAAATGATAATGTAAAATGCATTATCAGATAAGATTAGAAATGTACTGAAGCTCAAAGATATAAGTTTATATTTACTTTCTCACAAATATTAAAATGTTTTTGCTTTTTTTCCTCCTTGCTGCCCTCTGTCTGAGCTGCTTTTAGTTATGTTATCTCTGTTAACAAGTTTTATGATAATTTGCTGCATTACTTAAAAATGTAACAAAACATGATGTTTTTGCACTGCAGTGCAAACTAAATTCCCATGCAGTTGCAGGCTAAACTAGCTCATTTTAGTGTTTCTTCCAGCTATTTAGATGTGCAAAATCAAAACCTTTTTACTCATCATGTGTTATCTATTATTCCTGATCTAATAATGGCAGGCATACACGGTAAGCAACCTGCAAGCTCATTTAAAATATCTGTTGGATTTGACTGAATGCCTTCAGTCTAGCAGCTCCAATAAAAAAAGTGGTGAAGTTGCTATTCACCCTGTAACCAGCCATGGCAGCAGGCATTCCCTTGTCCATTTCTTTCATAGAACAGCAGTGAGAGAGCAGGCAACAGCAGTGGGAATGGGCTGTAAGGTGATGGATTGGCCTTGGATATTCTAAGGAAGGAAGATTTATGTGGTCACATCTGTGCATATGTGTTTATTTTTCCATTTTTGCAGGTCACCTATCTATATTGAAATTCTGAATGCTCTGGGTGATTTCAACAAACTTTGACAGAAGGGATGCATTCTCAGACGAATTAATTTTCTAAAAGTTTCATGGGAATTCTTAGGTAAAGGCAGAGATTTTGTTAATTCCCTTTAGAAAAATGAGCTTCAGCGTAAGCTTAAACGATGGAAGACAGCACAGTATCCAAACAGGATCTCATCTGGGAGTTGCTAATCCACACAATCAATGAGTAAAGCCTTGTGCTACTGATCACAAAACTCATCAGCTTTATTTTCAAACAGCTAATTCAGGTATCATTGGATCCTTGATGTTAGAACAGTAATTTAAGACACGAGAGCTGGAAGATCAGATGTTCCCTGTGCCCCAGATTAGCATTTAATTTGCGTAACGCTGCAGCTCCTTGTTCCTCAGTTCTCTCTGTGAAATGAGGCCATCTCTGCTGCTCTGCCTCTAAAAGGTCTGGAAAAGAGAAATCCACTTAAGTCTATGGTGTGTCCAAGTATTATAGTGATGTTACCAAAGATAGATATAAGAGGTTTTGTTAATCTCAGTTCTACACTGCAGAGAAGAAAAGTGCGGGTGAGCTGCCTGGAGATCAGCATGGGAGTCCATGGCTGAGGAGCTCTGTGAGACCTGGCTTTCAGGCATGCTGAGGTCTGTATCTTTAGATAACCCCCCAAAAATGTTGGGCTTTATATTTATTTTGTGGCTTGAACCATAAGAAAAAAGCCACGTCTATCTGAGTGATACTCATTATTTCTCATCAGTTTGCTATATTGAACTGAAAATTTATCATCCCCCTTATTCTACCTTTCTTCTCAGGTGTCTTTGTGCATCATATTTAACATATTTTCATAATTTTCATTATTTTTTTTAATAAAATCAATGGACATTTACTGGTAGCACATGCACTGGAGGGCACCTCTTGGTGCTCTGGAAAACCACAGATGAGGATGAACAGAGCACTGTGATGAAAGCAGTGCCTCAACACTAATATCAAGTCTCACGTAAATCTTCATCTGATGAATGCCTTCATCTTTGTGTTGGCATGATTATCCCTTCTGCACCTCAAGCAAATTTATTTGTTCTGTTTTTTTCAACTGTGTCTACCAGCTACTTTTTTTTAAAGATTTTTTCTGTGAGTTAAAGGGATAGATGGAGACCAGAAATTATAATATTGATTTTGTTTAGTTTTTCTCATGGTTACCTATTTATTAAATCATTAATTCTGCAGATATTTAATTAAAAGACACAAAGACAAAAATTCAGCCTCTTTTCTCTCTTGAGTCCATGGATTTTTCATGTACCGCCGTTAATGATGTCCAAAAAACCACCTGGTGGATGACAATGAATATTAGAGGAACAGGCCATCTTGTACCGAGGTCAGCTCCTGCTACACGGTACTGCTTGCAAGTGGAGGCCTTTGGATGCTGACCAATGTAAAGTGGCAAGCTTCCAGATGTGATTATGGCTTTGGGAAACAAAAGGAATAAAAGACAAAGAATTAAGTACAGAGTATAAGATAACATAACAAAAACAAAGGGAAAGTGACAGTGATGTGTATGAATAATGTTAGTCTAGAGAAAGTTCTATTTTCAGTACTTACTGCCTGCATTTGTGGGGCAATGGTTTTTATTCCTTTTTCATATGTGGAAATGTGAAATATGTATATCTGTTGTCAAAGGGCCAACGTAGGATTTCTGAGCACAGAAATCTTGAGGATCATAGAAATAGAACTTAACATATATTAGGGTCACACAGAATAACCTGTAAGGCTAATATCTGAGAAATCCTTGCCTCTTTCCTGAGGTCACGTTGCATATATTGCATGGCTCTCACCAGACACAACTGTTAACTACAGAGGCAAAATTTAGCTTGTACTGCTGGGCTGTGTACTACGTCAAGACTTCTGGAATCCAGAATGGTTGAAAATTTCAGAACAAGATTTCAGTGAGATTATGATGTGGACATTATCACCAAGAAAGTAGCATCCAACATTTTTGAGTCCAAATATAGTTAGGTTATTTTAGTGGACCCCATTAAATCTGGAATACGTACGTGTCCCAGCAGAACCTTCCCCTTTTTCTCCAGAACGCCAATTTCCATCCATTTGGTAAATTAAATTTGAGAGATGACACTTAAACATATTGGCCAACATTATTTTTAGTGTAAAATAGTTACCATGTGTGCTTGGGCTTTTAAGTTTGTAACAGGTTTTATTTTATTTTAATTTTGCTTCTNTTTTTTTTTTTAATTTTTGACACTGAAAAATTGTCTCTTGTTTAAATATGCAAAAGATTCTGAGTCCTAAATGTCTGCGCATTGCAGTCAGCTGCAAACAGCACAGCTGAAGCATCTGTTATCCTTGGAGAGAGCCCCTGTGCCACTGTGTTCTGCAGCAAGAATGCCCTTGTACCTGCCAGCCGGGATGGCTGGCTTAACACTTCAGACACCTGCTGCGTTTTGTTGGGGCTAAGCACAACAGGGGAGAGGTACCATGAGGATAATTAAATGCATCCAGATTCTGTCCTTATTCACTATGATATCACCTATCTGAGCAAATTTCTATATAGCAGTAGAGCAGAAAATGCTGGAGCAGAATCTAGGTCACGATAAGACTCTGAAAGTGAGACCTGTGGCTTAGCTGTCAGGATCTGAAATGGATCCAAGTCCTGCAGGTTTATTTGGAACAAAGTCACCCTTTAAGGGGGAGATGTGTTCTTAGAAGAAGACCATCTCTATCACTGTGTGTTGTCCCTCCTTAAATCAAACCATGTCCTGCAGTGATATGGGAATAAAATAGGAATTTGAGGCAGGGTATGCAATCTGGCACTTTGTGGTTTTCATTTGTTTTGTTTTCTAGTAACTTTTCAGCTTTATTTTGTAACATATCATATTTCAGAACTTCTGAAAGCTGTTTGAGGCTCAGCTCACATCATATAGTGTAGCCACTGGTAGGATTTTCTAAGAATAACTCACAAGCGGGGTACATGTGATAAATGCATTGCTGCATGTATTTTATGGAGAGAGCAGCTAGCAGAGCTGGGGCTGGGTCCTCCCTCCCTCCTGCCTGCTGTTTCCTGGGCAGTCTGTGTGCAGATTAGCTGTTCTCATTTGTTCTCATTTAGGTAGGCGGATGTGCCTTTTTTTAGTGTGTAAAAAGAAAATCCCACTCCACATCGCAGCTAGCCTCATTGGGGATGGTTTGGAGTTTGATCCTTGTATTTAAAGAAAGGAATTCTGTGGGTTTTTATTAGTGGCAGTACAGATCAAGCTGATGGGATTGTGTTTCCGTATCACTTAAGCTCTTGTCAAAACCCCAATCATTGCTGTCTGCCTGTTGTGTTTTCATTGTGGCTAACACTGCTGATAGTGACTCTGGGTATGCATTTCTCTTTTATGGTGTATATGAAAGCAATATATTTTTATTTTTCCTTTGTAATATCAGGAATGGGCAATGGATGTCCAATATTGTACTCGGTAACTGTATGTTCTTGAGCACAGCATGTCTGAGATGCATTCACATCACAAAGCATGAGCCAGCTTCAAAGCTGCATGTTCTTAGGTTTGGAAAATATAAGCAACAGTGTTAAAGACAAAGGCCAGATTTCCTATTGTAAGATATTATTTGTCAATGTACATTAGTTGAGGAGTTGAGTACTTCAATTTAAGAAGATAAATGCTACACAACAAATAATGTGGCTGCTTACATTCAACAGTGTCTAGGGCATCTTAAAACAGGTAACATGTTAAAGCTTACAAATGCCCAAGACAGAAATTTTGCATGTAGCTAAATTACTGTGAATCACAAATGTACTGAACTCTCTGCTGCATCAGTGGAGGGAACTGTGTTGGTGGAACTGATCATCCCTTTGGCAATGGTTTTCCCACCCAGAACTATACAATTGTTGTGATATAGCTGTATATCACCAGAGAATTCTCTCTTTTCTGAGAATTACATTTAAATGTCATTATTAAAGATATTGCTAGATATTCGAATACTGATGATCAGCCTATGATTAAATCACATGCCCAATGATAGTGCAGTACTTCTGCTGGCCTGCTTAAGGTAGAAATGCAATATACAGACAACAGTTTTTGAGAAGTGGGATTCATCAATACGATGTCTACAGCTGCACAAGTTACAATGGGCTCTCATTTTTGTTAGTAGCAAGAAACAAGCACTGATGCTGCAAGTTTGGGGCGCATTAAAAAGAGCATGGCCAGCAGGTCGAGGGAGGTGATCCTTCCTCTGTACTCTGCCCTGGTCAGGCTTCACCTGGAGTACTGTGTCCAGTTCTGGGCTCCCCAGTGGATAAAAGACAGGAATCTCCTGGAAAGAGTCCAGTGGAGGGCAACAAAGTTGGTAAAGGGTCTGGAGTATCTCCCCTATGAGGAAAGGCTGAGCTACATGGGTCTTTTCAGCCTTGAGAAGAGAAGACTGAGAGGGGATCTTATCAATGTTTATAAATATCTTAAGTGCAGGAGGCAAAGGGACAAGGACAGACTCTTTTCAGTGGTCTGTGGGCACAGGACAAGAGGAAATGGCCACAAACTGGAGCATAGGAAGTTCCACACCAAGATGCGTAAGAACTTCTTGACGGTGCGGGTGACTGAGCACTGGAACAGGCTGCCCAGGGAGGTTGTGGAGTCTCCTTTGGAGATATTCAAGACTCATCTGGTTGCCTACCTGTGTGACCTGCACTAGGGAGCCTGCTTTGACAGGGGGTTGGACTCGATGATCTCTAGAGGTCCCTTCCAACCCCTGCAATTCTGTGAAGTTTCTTTCTGTAGTCGTAAATATTGACCAACAATGTGTGTCTAAACCATTAACTGTCTGTCAGAGGTGCTTCTGATAATTCTCAATAGCATGACATTGATGCAGTCCTAAATATGGAGAAAAGGCACTGATCATTTAGGCAGACAATCAGAAGGACAGTAACCTTACTTCATTATATCACCTAAAACAAGTAGTATTAGTCACATATTCTGTGTGGTACAAACACAGGCTGAAGGATTATAGTGGTTAGTAACTTTATACATGAAAATTTTGGAATTTTCAATCCTATGGAATTTTCAATGTCCCTTGTATCAATGTCTTTCTTCTTTTGTCATCTTCATCCAACAGGAATATGTTCATCTATGTAGACACTTTTTTCTCTCACAGAGCAAATTTCATCCGCCTTTAAAAGTTTGGTTACAAAATAGTGAAATATTTCCTTAAGCAGAATAAAACCATTTCTTACTTCTTAACTAGATTGCTTTAATTACACATCTCTTCCTCATCCAATCAGTACATTGTATGTCGACTTTTTTTCTTTGTGCCAGTGCTAAGTGACTTTGAATGTGACCAACACATAGGAGCAACCTGGTCTAGTGGGAGGTGTCCTTGCCCATGGCAGGGGGGTTGGAACAAGATGATCTCTAAGGTCCCTTCCAACCTGAACCATTCTATGATTCTATGATTCTATGAAAGCACAGATAAGTTATACTCTTTACAGGCATAAGTTGGATCAGGAGAGGAACAAGACAGTTTATGAACTATGGCTCTGCCGTCCTCTTACAGTCACTGCTACACAGTACCCATAGCCCAAGAACCATAGCCCCATCTTTATGTTTCTTCCTCATATGCTTCTAAATACCTCTTAAACCAAGCCTCTGAAAAAACAGTAATTTGTTGGTGGTGACGTTGTTTTTTCTGTCTGCAGTCTCACTGATTGTCATTAGCAAGTTTCCTACACGGTCTCTTTTCCTTTCTAATCCCTCCACTCAGCTCCGCACTGGCTCACCTCGCTGTGCTGGTGCTCTGATGCACCATTCACTGCTCCTTCCTTTCCTTCATGAATACTAACTTTATTCCCCTCCTTGAGTTTTTACAGAGGAATAGTGGTGAAACACTCCAGAGACGGGAATGAGAAAGGAGGATTTGTTGAGAAAGTGAGTCCAGGCGAGGTCTTTTGTACGAGGTTTTGATTCCCTGTGGGATCTGAGAGTTTTTTGTCGTTGGTTTTTCCCCTCACTTTGGCACAATATCTGAACCAACGTCTCTTAGCACTGAAAGGAGAAGGAGGAAAATTGAGAATGAGCTCAAGTACTTTCCGTTATTATGACTGTTGTAATAAGTTCTTTGCCTTCGTTCTTCAGTATTCTCCCCAGTCCCAAAGCCCCTTTGGGGAATATCAGACTGAAAGCTGTAGCACAACGCAGTCGCTGGAACCGCCTGTGGGGAGGACTGAAAGGAAGGAATGCGTGTGATAGTTGAGGGCAAATAGCTTTAATTTAATTAGTGGATTAATTAAAGCTTTCTCCCCTGGGTAGGGTATATGTGTGTGTGAGGAGAAAGTGTTTCTTCAGCCTCCTGTAGCTGTTCATCACGCATTTCTGTTCCAAGTGTGACTCAGATGGGGTTTCTATTGAACTTGCTGGGAGCCTGCAAAAAACAAATTTCCTGTATAAGATCTTTTTTCTTTGGGGTTTTGTTTAAAAGTAACGAGGTATAAATGGACAAATAATAACAAGTAATAACAAAACTTGCCGTGCAAATGAATCTGGCATCCGGTAGCATGACAAATACAGAAATCCCAAATGCTTTTCTGTTTCTCAGTGTCCCATCAGTGAGAAAAGTCTTACGTTAGCACAGGTTCCCTTTGCCTTCACTCAGTGAAACTCATCAAGTGTTTTTTTCAGTGTGATAAACCATTCAGCTGTGTGACAACCTTGTTTCTGCATGCTTTACGCAGATCCTGAGGAAAACAGATTAAGGCCAACAGTGTCTTGGGCTTATTAACAAGACCATAGCCAGTAGATCTAAGGGAATGGCTATCCCCCTCTACTTGTTAGAACACATCTAGCATGTTGTGTCCAGTTTTAGGCTCCTCAATACAGAAAAGATGTAAATCAACTGGAGAAAGTTTAGAAGAGAGCCATTCAGATGGCCTATGAGGAGAGGATGAGGAAAATAACCTTGTGAAGACTTTAGAGACAACCTAGTAGGAGCCTTACAATAACTATGAGAAAGTCATCCAGAAGATGAAGCCAGACTCTTCATCATAATAAGTATCATGGGGACAACAAACTATAGCCATAAATTGAAACAAGGGAGATTTCAACTGGATATAAATAATTATTGCTTTACCTTGAGGTCAGTTGAGCATTGCATAGAGAGGTCTTGTCACCTCCATTCTTGGAGGTTTCCAGCTAGGGAAAAAGAAATAAAAACACCTCCAAGACACTTAAATCCCATTCCTCTTGAATGCTTTTGATGCTAAGTGGAAACTGTGATGCTGGCAGGAGACTGTCAGCTTTGTAAGACTTTGAAATTTTTAGCTCTGGAGAGGAATGTCTTAGGAACTGTGGAAGCAATCCAGTTTACATAATACAATAACAATCAGAAATAATTATCAATCTTTAGTTTCACTTCAAGCACATTGTCTCTAGAAGAGTTTCTAAACACTTTTCCAATGAGTGGTTCTATCCCTCCAGTACAAGGCTTCAGGAAATGTAACTCAGTATTGCTTGCCATCAGAAATAGGATAAAGATAGACTTTGGTTTGACTCCAGATGTCAGTTCCTGTGGAAGTTGCCAATTATACTGACAAAGCCTCATCATGCTCAAAGACAGGCTTTTCAACTCATCTCCAGGATATAAAACCAATTAAGACAAACTCAAAAACAGATTTTCCTAACATTGCATAAAAACATCTTTTTGTTGCATCTTTTGTCCAGAGTTACCACTTCAAAAGGTATCCATTGAGAGAAGGGAGCTGTTGATTATGCTGCAGGTATTTTGCAGTCTACAGTGAGACCTGCATCTCTCCTCAAGTTGTCAATGTTAGAAGATAAACATATCTCAAATCCATGTAAGCCAGTTTGAAAGAGATCAATGCCCTGTTTTGCTGGTTTGCCCTGCTGGATTTTTGTTGTTGTGGCTTTGTTTTTCTACACAGTTTATTTAAAGCATAGTGTCAAAACCACATCTTTATTATGACTTCAAAGCATCTTACCTGATCCTGGAGTATCTCAAGAACACTGGTGACTTTTCTCACTTCTGTAGTTCTGCTGAGTTAACTCGTGGAGGGAAATCATGTTTTAAAACAGTTATGATTAGTCTCTTTCTTATTGTCCACCCAAAGGATGATCTAAATTAGTTTGGATAACTCTGGGACTTCTTTCAGTACCCATTTTTTTTCAAATCCTTCCAGCCACCCAACAACCTCTCCTATGCACAAGGCTTTATCAGTTGCTATGAATGTGGCACAAGGGTTATGTTCCCTTTCATAAAGAATGTCCTATTTTATCTCTGAGAAGATGTGCATGTGCTTGATATATCCAAGGAAATGAGTCAAGTGCTGAACTGCAGAAGCCTTTTGCCATTAGATATGCCCTACAGGGTCCAAAATTTCCTGACAGAGGGCAAACATAAAGTCCCGTGCTAGCAGCAGCAACTGGAGGTCAAATGAGATACCCTAAGGCATGTCAAATGGTCTAGACATCTGTGCTTAGTCATCTGACTTCCTTCCCTTGGATATAGCTGTATGTCAAACAGTGTCATACGTACAGTCAGGACAGCTGCCTAAGCATGGTGCTCAGTTTAAGTTTATATCCCATTGCTCAGTACCAGTGGTTAAGAAGCATCCTCCTAATGAGGTCCAGTGCTGCTCTCTTGAAGCTGTCTACTCTCAGCTCTGCTTTGTGCTCCTTGGATGTCCTTTCAAGACTATTTTCTCCTCACTTGTATGTTTACTGGAGGTAAGGGACCAGGAAGCAATGTCAGAGACTTGTACCGATCCATACCTAAAGCAGGACATAGTCAATGATACATGCTGGGAAAAGATGAAGGGCTATTACAGTGCTGTGTAGATAAATCTTTATGCACCAAATCAAGCAGCTTGGCCTGTTGCCTTTCCAATGCAGAAGTCCTGTGGAGAGGAAGAAGTTGCTCTCAAACTTAACTCCACCTGTCTTGCTCCCAGTGTTTGATATTCTTGAAATAAAAGAAGAAGAAAGGGAACTTATTTAAATTTCCTACTGGAATAAGCTATCTATTTCCAAAAACAAGAAAGTGTGATTGGCATAATTCCTTCTATGTGTTTTCTTCTCTGAAGCATCCATATGACTAAGGAATGCCTTGACTGAGCAATTGGCTCTAAAAATTTGCTAATCCAATCTATGCATGTAGCTAGGTCAGGCCTGGAAGAAGCACAGGTGTGCTGCTCAAGCTTGTGTACTAAATGGCTTTCTTAATGGAACAATTCACAGTAAAGTAGCACCTGGAGAGAATATATGTATGCTGTAAAATGATAACGTAACTGTTATTAAAATTGTTGTAATGCCAAGGGATCAAACAAGAGTTAAACAAACAAGTTATGCACATCACACATCAGTTTATTTCTGTAATGGTCACCTTAATAAAAATAAAAGAAAAAAAAATGAAATTTCTCTATTTGTTGCATATCTGCAGTGTGATGGTTTCACACTGATGGCTAGGTAAACTCCAAAACACTGATCTCTCTCTCCACCTTCTCAGAAGGACAGAGGGAAAAAATATGATGAAAAAAAGCTAATAGGTTGAGATAACAATAGGGATATCACTAACCAATTACCATCAAGGGCAAAACAGTCTCAGAATAGGAAAGTTTAATATAATTTATCATCTATTGCTAAAAGATTAGAGCAGTGAGAACTAAAAGGAAACTAAAACCAACTAATCCATAGAAATATATTCCTTTTCAAAATTAGTGTGAACCAATCTCCTTCACTTCATCAAGAATAATTTTTTTTACGTGAATTTCCCATATTTTCCATCTATTTTCTTAATTTTTCTGGTATGTGCCAAGATATTCTTTAACAGCACATATCACTGATATCTTCTGGGAGACAGAAACCAGACTGCCTACAATGAATTCAGGAAATTGTAAATGTCCTTGAGGCAAAAGAAGCAACATCAGGAGGCCGTGAAGTTCAGGCATACACTTCCATTTAAACTGTGCTTTGCTGTTCAGTTGTTAAAGACTGACTTGACAGATTAAAGGCATAAACGCTGCCAGTACATAGTCAGTGGAGACACACACAACATATGGATCCTTTCAAGAAAACACGATAACCTTAAAGCATCTCTGCCTCCAACAAAGAAATGTTTTGTTATAAGCAATCCAAATATGGTTTCATTTTCTCTGAAAAGACACTGCTAATTAGCGGAGATGAGAGGCAGCTTCTATTCTCTCCTCTGTCACTGAGATTACTGTTTCCTCCTTTTTTTTTGTTTTCTGTCTCAGTTTCCTTGTTCCCTGGCTATTATTTTAAAGTCTGCTGATGAAAAGTGCTACATAACAGCATAAAGATGGTTATATGAGGGTATATCAAAGCATTCTGCTGATAGTGAAAGCTTAAGTAAGGCTGCAGAAACAGGTGAAGCATATTGCTCCAGTGCTCTCTCAATGTCCAGCAGTGTGCATCTCCACTACTTTCTGAGCAAGACTTACTCAAATACCGTTGCCTAAATTTGGTCAATTTAGTCAGACACATCTAACTAAATGCAAAGAAAACAAGGAAATCAGAGCTGTTCACCTTATACTCCATTTATTGTCAGTAGAGTTCTGGCTTTGATTTACTTCTCACTAAAGAAGGTGCCAAAAATTTGTAGGAAAAATCACACTTTCTTGTCCTTTGACAGAATAGATTGAATCTAAATCTTCTTCTCATAGTGTATAGATACACTCATAGCACATCAAAATTTGGCATGAAGGGTTTCTTAATGTTTCATATCCTTTGATGGACTGCGCATACATTCATATATATATATATATATTGAGCTCCCATGAACATTTAACACCCACAGTATGAAGCGACAGAAAATTCTGCAGGTTAACAATGTGTGTGAAGAAACATTTCCTTTTGTTTCTTTGTATTCTGCCTGTATGGGTTTGACAATTACAAAACAAAAGCTTTTGCAATCTGTGCATGCCAAACTGTATAGAAATTGCGATGTTCTTGTATTGAGACAGCTCCCAGGCACTCCTTTCAAACCTGGACAGCTGCACAGAGTGAACCAGTGCTAGCGACAGAAGCCTGATTTGCTTGATATTTCTTTTTTCTCTTTTTCTTTTTCCCAAGGAGATTCTAAGAACTTAAATGTTGGTCAAAGAGATTTCCCTATCTTTGTTGAGTTTTAGGGGATGGTGTATCGAAAGCCCTTATGTTCCTGAGAGATTTCAGAGACCTGTGACAGTGTATATTTTCCAGTCCCTTGAGGGCCCTTAAAACAGAATATTTTTTCTTTGAAGATAAACAACTCTAATATGGGTATGCTTGCTGTATCTCATGGAGAAAACTGCTTAAATTTATTACTGGAACTTTGGAGATGGAACTGTATGGCGTTAGCAGTTCCTCCAAATGGCTATTGAAGTTTTCCAGTAGAGGTTCATCAAGAAATCTTCTCTTTGAGATAGGGTTGGTGGCTTCTAACTGTTATAATGTCAGAAGTGTGCAAATGTGTCCCTGCCTCCTAGCATACACAAAAGCACAATACAAGTGTAACCAAACTGGGATTGCATGTGTTGTGGGATGTGCTGTAAGCATGTATTGAGTGTGTTGGTGTTATTCGATGCAGTGACTCAAACCGTTCACTCGATTCCATTCCCTCTGTTGGGATGTGAGGGAACTATAGGTGATCCATGTGGATGGTATTCCAAAAACCCATTGAAGCAGATAGAATTCAGGTATTGTTTTCCCTGTTTGCTTGTTCCTACTTAGCAGGTAAGGGAAAGCAGTCCACTTGGCAGGTGTACTCCACTTCCTAAGTAATCCTCCATTATCTGGAGTGAAGAAAATGGGATGGGAAATAGGAAACAGCAAAATAGCTTGCAGTGAACTGGGCTGACCTACCCCATCTTCAACTAGTGCATAGATTTTCAATAGGCTTTCCACAGAGTTTGATTTGAGCTATAGCAGTACCCCTGTGAAATGGTCTAATGAAACCTGAGATTGTATTTCCCTTGGATTGATATCCCCTGGCCACTTTCTGCAGCAGGAATGAGATCTTTTATTGATTTCTGGGAATGTGTCCCATTTTCAGCTTGTTGCTGCTTTGGGATTGCCTGCATTCTGTTGGCCACAATGTTCCTCTTGTACATTCATTTATCTTTTTCTTTTTGTCCTTTTTTCTTCACTTTTTTTTTATTGTAGTGGGTTGCCTTAGAGCCTTAAATATAGAAAAGAAGTTTTGGATCAAGTCATCTCAGTTGAATTGGCATTGCTTTCTCTTTTGGCAAGCAAGCTGCCTTGTATTCATTGGGAAGAAAGGAAGAAGGAAGCATTAAAGAATGGACAGGGTGAAAGACTGAGAGCAAAAGCTTTTAATTTAGTTTAGGGTCCTGAGTGAAGCTAACAGATTGTGTGAGACTCATAAGAGGCTGGTAGAAGATCAAACAGAATCTCAAATGATTTCTGATTCCTCTTTACATTATTTCTTTATACAGAGGTACCTTCACTTCTGCTTTATATGACGAATAAATAGAGTTAAACAAAGCAAACACTTTATAAATTACATTTTGATAGGGAGAGCAGATTAAAAAAAACAGTGCACGAACGCTGCAATTCTGTGCTTTGACCCGAAGCTTTCTGATTAAAACAAACAAACAAACAAATAAACGTCAAGAGGGCTGTTGCAGTTTCCTCTCATCTTTTAAAGACTTTTTTGTTACTTTTTGTAAGGGGACCTCAAAACTTGCTGATGTTTCTTCCTAAACTGTCCAGCTATTTTACATTTATAATTGTTCTTTTTCCTCATTTTTTCTCCCATTTCAGGTTACAGCAACTCATTCCAACTGCATAATTAAAAAGGAGCAAGAAACCTGTCTGGAGAAGATACGAAGGGCAGCTGCCCTGAACCCTCTTAATGACTCTTCTCCAGGTGAGTTTCAGCTTGGGATATGCCATGTACATTGATCAGCAGATTTCTAGACTTTTCCTGTTATGCCTGCAGGGTATTCCAGCAATGTCAATGCAAACATCTTACCGGAAAAAGTGCGGTCACTGCAGATGATTGAGCTTAAAGAAACTTTATAAGGACAAAAAATCAATCAACGGAGACATACTATGCCAATTGCTGGTTATTATCAGAGGTCAGGAATTTGCTTCCATGTATTAGGTGATGTAGTGACATATATCTACAAAATGAAATAAAACAAAACTAAATCAAAATAGCAACAACTAAAATCACAACGTACCTTGGAAGGAAATGTCTGGATAGGATTTATGTCCTCTTCTGTTGCAAGTGGCTACATTGGCTAATGGGGACTAGAAATAAGACTTAAGTGCCTCATTGGTCTGTTGTAATAGCAGTTGATCTTTCCCCCTCATCACCTCGAAAATTATTACATTTTTGCCTCTCTATCACATGATCTTTACAGAGATTAACATTGTGATGACTGTAATCTTGACAAAGATTGCTATGAAACTGAGGCAGCAGGCAAAGAAAAAATTAATAGTTTAATATCCTGTCTCATTTCTCACTGACTGCAGCAGGAGCTGCCAATGGTCAGTAACAGTGAGAGAAGGGCAAAGAATGACAAGAGAACTAATTGGAAATCAGGGTCTATTTTCTGAGTCGTGTCCAAACTGCTTCTACTGTGACTTGAATTGGTAAAACTGCAAAGAGCTGCAGATAAAACATGCTGTACGTGTGATAGAAGAGGGGAGATTTCTCTCTTCTTTTCCTCGCCACATATTTTAGCCCAGAAGCAAGGGAGGGTAGAATGCAGATGTATGTGTTACCAGAGCTTCCTCTGCAAGCCATTTTAACTAGGAATGTTTCCATCAGAGTCCTGCTATTCAGCTCACGAGTTCAGTTTTGTTCTGCTTCCCAGCTTTGGGCAAATGAACCATGCAGTTTGTTGGAAATGAGGAAAATACATACTTAGGAGTTTCATTTCAGCCCAGGGAATGTGTTTTTGAGACCCTTTTTGTCCGTTACAGAAGAGCTTCCCAATTATTCCTCAGCCCAGAAGTAGCACAAGTAAAGGTAAAAGGTAAAACACAATTTCTTCCCCACAGAATGATGTCAAAAGCTGATCATGAGTCCTGCTTTTGATGATTATGCAATAACTACTGTACAGATTCAAGAATTCATAGATTTTCCAAGGTCAAACTAGACCATTTCATCAGCTAGCTTGTTCTTTATAACTCACATCCAGAATAACCCTCTGCTTTTTGGTAGCTGAGGGACTATTCAGATCAAACTCTACATCCTGCCTATTCTAAATTCAAATTGCACAGCTCAGAGATAGAGGAGGTCGAGTGCCATTGGGAAGCCTTTTGCATCTTAGTGTGATGAAAATGTGTCACCCACACAGGAAGGAAGGAATTGGATCCTTTCAAGCACTACCTCAGCAAAAGAGATAGCGCTCTTTGTTTTGTTCCCCAAATATTTTTTGGCTTGAACGACTTTTCCCAGTGCTTAGGCTTGCTAGGGCATATGTCAAGTGAAAAGGGACTGTTCACTCATTGCTTCACATGCTGTCTTGAATAATACATGAGGGTAAACAGGTGATACCTCCACAATGGGAGGAGAACTGCAGCATGAATGAATAATATTGCTCATCCTCCATTTGACACTCATGGGGCACAGGATCCTTCAGATGGCTAGGAAAGATGGTGAATTTGCTAGAGGTGGAGTTCAAGGGTGTGCTACTGAAATCCAGAAACTAACAGATAGCATGTTTGAATGTCTCTTATACTGTAATGCATGTAATGCTTGTCCATCTAGATGTCTCTGACAGCAGCCAGCAATGGGTGGCTTCACGGAACGATACTTCCACAACATATCTTGCCCATTTCCAGATATCTTTAGCTGAGAATCTCTTGTCCTACTGTCTTTGTGCAGATGTTTGAGTTTCATGAATTTGCCTGGATACTTTTGAATTAAAGCCATCTTCTAGTTGTTCATGACATTCTATGATGATGAGTTCTACCATATACAGGGATTTGAGTAAAGAAGCAGCAATTCCTCGGAGATGTTTATTTTCCAATGAAAAATTCTGGCTTTTTCCTTACTTGAAAGCCTTTTTTTTTTTTTCTTTTTTTTCTTTTTTTCTTTTTTTAAAGGATCCTCTTTGCTGTCTTTTCTCCATATCTTTTCTAGCTTTTGTAGACGTGTTTTATATATATTTCACCTCTGGTGCTGGTACTATAACATTCCACTCTCTCCTTTCAGCCCTCACCTTCCAGACTTGCCTTTTATCATATTATAGTTATTTCCAGACAGATCCTGCCACTCTCATTTCCAGCAACACATTATCTCTGTTATTAAAGAAAGGGACATCAACGGACCTCAACTACCTTCTTCCTCTTTGCTCACTAACATTGATATACCACTTACTCTGTTTTGAAAAACATCTTGCTGGTGACTGACTGCTAACAAGAAGTGTACCATGACATACTCCACCCACAATAAATTCACTCATCATAATATTTGGAAAACACTTGGTTGCTCCCAAAGCACTTTTCTCCTAGTCTCTCAGTGAAATGGAGCACTGCTCACCATGTTTGAACCTGTACTGTAAGTTAAGTCACCAAGCATAGTTTGGACAAATATGATGAACAGGTAGTAACTGCCCATAAATTAAGCAGCCATATTTGAAGTGTGTTCATTTCTTTCTGCTTTACCTGCTGCAGACAACCTACTTTTCACTTGGGAGAAGTGAAAATTGCACAACATTTGTTTGTTTTTCTGTTATTTGTAACAAGAAGACTTACCAATGATGGCAGGCACTGGATAAATATATTGCTAACTTGTTTACCTTCAAAGAGAAAGAAACATAGGATGCAACTTCATTGCCTGTCAGAAAAAGCTGAAAGAAGGAAGAAATCCTCCCTGAGTAGTGAGTAGAATTCTGTTTATGGAAGAGCAAGCAGGAGCATAAAAATACCTCTTTGGACTACTTCATCATGCATACTTCAAAAAAAAAAAACAATTTAATACATGAATTTTCTGAGAATTTCTTTATCTTCAGAAGGACTTTAGTGCACAAAATGAGACTGTGAGTTTTTAGGGGGTCTGTAGAGACTCACATGTTCAAGTTTACTGTGATATAAAAAAAAACCATCCTCCAAGTCTACTAGACTATATTTCTTTCAGAGCAAGGTAGCTCCATGTTCTTCTGTTACATGTGATACAAGGTCAAATAATTGCATATGAAGCACAAACACAAACTGTCTGTGTAATCTAAATTTCCACAATATCTAGAATAATGATGTCACAGTACATGAATTCTACACAAACGGTAAAAAATGATGGTGATAGTAGGTTCTCGTGTCCTGCTTAGAGGGCTGTTTTTCTACATTGATGTTTCAAAGAGCTAAAAGTACTGCATGGAAGACAATGCACTCCAAAGTTAGAAGTGGAAGAACATCTTATGGGATCCTACATATTGCAATAACTCAACTCCTCTGCCTTTGCTTTGCCCCCTTGCTGTGTTCAGCATCTGTGAACGCAGGCACAAACTAAATGGTTCTCCATAGATTGTCTGGATGAGGTCCAGCAGGAACACATTTTTGATGCTGCAACTATAACCACCAGTCTTGAAGAGCAGAGGTGGTAGGCTGTTAGAGAAAACAGCCAGCCCTGATGTATCAGGGCTGTGATGTTTATATCTGTTTCTCTTTTTTCTCCCACTCTGCCTCTCATGCCCAGACGTTATGCTCATTACAGTTTTATCTTTCACAGTACCTTTTTCTCTGCTGCTATGCTCTCTCTATAATGCTTCAGAGACAATGATTGCCTTGAGATTTTCTGTTTGTTTTTTTTTCTGAATTTTATGTTGTCTTTTTCCTCTTAAATGCTTTAAATTCTTCAGAAGCCTTTATATGAGAAGAAATAAGGAGTATGCAATGAACCTTTGTGTCCATCCCTGTCCAGCCATCATCTGCAAAGTCAGTATGAAAAAAGGGAATTTGAAGAACATGAAACCTCACCAGGACTCAAAAACTCAATCCTTTGCTCTGTAGAGGGAATTAAAGTGATAAGGGGAAACAATAAAAGCCAAAAGCAAAAAAGGAGGAAGGGGAATGGTTCCTCAGCTTCTCCAGGTGAAGGGACCAGGCTATTTCTTATATGAGCATTTTCAGTATCCCTTGTTCCAATTTTTGTCCCTGTTTTATTGTGAAGCTGCACAAGTTTCTGCTGGACTCTGTTCTAGCTGTCAACAGTCCTAAATGGACTTTCTGCCATGTAAGAATTGATTAAGAATTGTTCCTTTGTACTCTTTAAAAAATATGTACTTTGCTTTTGTTTCTATTTCTATTTTATTTTTATGTTTTTCCAACAATATGTTGGTGACCTATTGTCAGCTCTGGGGTCTAGTCTGGCACAGGAGTTACTCAGATGCTGGATGAGAGTTTCTTGGGTCATGCCAATGATATTCTGGACTGGAACAACAAGGGTGGCAGCAGGGCAAGGGAGGTGTTGTCCCTTTCTGCTCTGCCCTTGTGAAGCCCCATTTGGAGTACTGCATCCATTCCTGGGGCCCCCAGCACAAGGAACACGTGGATCTGTAGGAGCAGGTCCATGGGAGGGCCACTAAAATGAAGACAGGCCAAGGGATCTGGGTTTGTTCAGCTTGGAGAAGAGAAGGCTCCAGGGAGACGTCATTGTGGCCTTCCAGTACTCAGGGGGAGCTTATAAGAAATATGAGGGGTGACTTTTTATAAAGATGTAGTGATAATTTAAACTGAAAGAGGGTAGATTTAGGTTAGACGTAAGGAATAAATTCTTCATGATGAGGGTGGTGAGACTGACACAGGCTGCCCAGAGAGCTGTGGATGCCCCATTCCTGGAGGTGCTCAAGGCCAGGTTGGATGGGGCTTTGAGCACCCTGATCTGGTGGGAGGTGTTCCTGCCCATGACAAGGAAGTTGATCTTTAAAGGTCGCTTTCAACCTAAACAATAATGCTACAATTCTATGTACGCTTATGATGGGATTCAGCTAATTACATGTTGATGTCTACAAATGCATTTACACTACGTCTGAGCAAGTCACTGTGATCCTTTTGCAGAACTATAGATCTAAT
Source organism: Penelope pileata (assembly GCA_013396635.1). Classification (NCBI taxonomy): domain Eukaryota; kingdom Metazoa; phylum Chordata; class Aves; order Galliformes; family Cracidae; genus Penelope; species Penelope pileata. Next base: position 177,427 of record WBMW01004111.1, on the reverse strand, counting down.
AAATACAGCTTGAGATATAACTCCTCATATGCTCAGAACAGATTTGTTGATGCCTTTTTTCCTAGTGTAAATGTATAGGGAAAGCTATATATGTACACTATTTATATCTACACTTTATCAAACTGCTACATTATAATCAGTCAGACTCATACTGCCTAACTTCTGATGTCCTCTAATGATTGCTTTTATAGGCAATGGAGAGAAATTGGCACTTTTACACTCAATCTTCTCAACATAAGACAGATTTCTAAAATATTCGAGTTTAGGTCTTGGAAGTACTTTTAAGTGTGACTTCAATGTTTCTCACATGCTAGGGATTTCCTTGAGAGACCTATGGGTTTGAGACTTTGATTTAATGCTTATAGAGCCTGAAATGTATTAACCTGGAATGAGCCAAGGTATGATACAGCACAACAATTTGAATAAAAAACCAGATGTGATAAAGTCTCGTTGGTGATTATGCGGTTCATGACTCAATGCCAAGTTAATTTTTAACTTGCAGCCCTAGTTAGGCAGTCTCATTCCCTCTGAAATATTTTGAAGGCCAGTAGCGTTGCCAGGCAAGTCAAGCAATACAAATGAAATATGTGTAGAGACTCAATGTCTACAGTGATCTTTGTTAAGAGGAATCCTATCAGCAAGTACCCTGTGGTACAAATCAACAATAAAGAAGCTGATAAAGGCACCAATTGGTACAAGGTGGTAATTAGGGGATAGTGGTGGTAATTTAGGGAAAGAGAAAATCCCAATAGATTTTGAAAAGTGTTTTCATCTTCATATGATCATGGGTCAGTTTTAGATTTTCAGTTGGTGCCTCATTAGTCTCCTGTTTTTTGGAGCCTTTTAGTTATCTGTTTTTAAATCTCTTGGCATCACTGGGAAACTGTTATTTTGTTGTGTGCCTGTGCATGAGTCCATATGTCTCCCTTGTTGATGCCACTGTGCAAAAAAAATAGAATTGTTCTTCTCACATCCAGCTTTTAAAAGCTATTGAATTGCCACAGCTGGGAGGGTGTGGCTCAGATTGTGTCTCTACACATTTAAGTGTTCTCTACTTGTCTCCTATTTTAACCAAGATACCGACATTAACAGCTTTGATCTGCCTGAATATTTCCGTCTCAGGTCAAAGCTCCTTTTCTGTGCTGACTGATCTATCCATGTGGCACTGTTGTCTACTGTGCTCAGATTAGAAATGGTAGAAACAAGACGAAATTTCAAGGTAGAATATAGAGACCATACAATACCAAGGTCGGAATCTATGCTCATTTCAGTTATCTGTCCTGTAGAGATAAACAAGAAACCTGTGCTCAGTACTTGAGCTGGGATCTTACACTTTTTTAGGCAAATGGAAGAAAAAGAGATTCACAGATCTTTTTTTTCCAGCCATCAGCTTATTCTTTAGCTCATGGGTGTCCAACCTTTTATTTTACCTGAGCCACACTGAGTGAAGAGGTATTGTCTTGGGTCATACATAACATATATAATATAGTTAATGTATATAACTAAAAAAGTTATTTTATTTTTTATATCTTTTATTAAAACATAGGAAAAAAAAACATTGTGGGATGTTTGACCTTGGTTTTGTGAAACTAATGCATTGTTCTGGTTCAGTGCAAGTGCTTGCAATTCTTAGTGAGTATTCAAGAAGCGTCAGAGGTTTGTCAGTGTCAGGTGTCAGGTGTTTGTCAGAGTTTTTTGAAGAAATTTTACTCTTTCTGTGCTTCACCCTTGAAAACAGTTTTTCACAAATGTATGTACTGCCAAAAATTGATGACGTGAGTAAAGTGGGATTGTGAATCAAAGAATATTTTTCTCTGTTAAGACAGGTCTTACAAAAGTCTAGGAGAGAGACATGATCAATTTTTTCTTTAAGTTGAATGNTCTAGGAGAGAGACATGATCAATTTTTTCTTTGAGTTGAATGTCTGATTGTACCTCTATGCATTCCATTTGAAAATTTGCGGGTAATGTGTTTATATCAACTGAAAATAGAGTCAGAAATATACCATAATTTGAATTTTTTGGCAATCTCGAAACCTATTGTCAAATTCATTTGTCAAAACAGAAAGCAAGGTTGCATATCTTCACAAAATTATTTGCATAACTTGAGTTAGCACTGCACTGTGCCCTCCCCGTGTCCTGGCTGCAGCTCAGACAGTGCTAGATGCTGAGTGAGGGGTGTGGGCCCAAGGCCAGGCCAGACCAGGCTGGGCCAGGCCGCTGCCGCCATGATGGCTCGGCAGCAGTGAGTGGGCCGCATCAGGAGCTGCACTGGGCCGCATGTGGCCCAAGGGCTGCTGGTTGGACTTGCCTCCTTTAGTTCCTTGCTGAACGCTTTTGTGTTTGTCAACAGGCTATGGAAATGTCTGATTCGTGTCACCTAAGTATGCTTGTCCAAAGTAGAGAGGCCGTTATGAATGCTAGTTGTTTAGACTTTGCTTATAGTCAATAGATGAAGACAAGTGCTTTGAAGTCACTTACACTTAAAAGTACTAACAAGACTTTAACTTGCCTTCTTTTAGACATCCATTTTATCTTGAGAAGATTGTGTGTAGAAACGCCAATTTCTCTCCATTGCTTGTTAAAGTAATCATCAGAGGACGTCTGAAGTTATGTGAATTTGTTTTCATAGAATCTTACTGATTATTGTGTATCAGTATTGGAATTAACAGAATCTTCACAGCCCAGGCATAAGCCAAGCTGCAGCTCTTAAAAGAACTTTGTTCTCAAATGGAGCAGCAGCAGCTATAGGGGATGTTGAAAGCCTTCTGTAGCTCAGTCACATTTGTGAGGTTGAAGGCATGAAAGTGTGTTGTTAGTGGAAAAGTTGAGGATCAGCTGTGACAGGGGAAAGAAAGGGTGCTGTGTCATAGACACACTGCTATTTCTGTTGGCAGGCTAGTTTGATATGGGTTTCTTATGGCTTCCTGAGTTTTTGAGATCTTCTTTTTTCACTCTGGAATGGCTCTTTTTTTCTCTCTCCTGACTCCAGAAGGAAGCTGGAGAACAAGTCCAGTCCTATATGGTCTCTCCAAAGTGGTTAAAACTTAGGTAAGGTGATCAGTCTGGCAGTGGTTACTGTAGGTGACTCAGAATAAAGATGCAAAAATTGCTGAAATGGAGCAAAAACTTGTATTATCTTTTTGGACAGCATGAAAGCATTCTACCAACATATTTAGTGGCATTTTTGTAGTTCAAATGAGAACTGGCTCCTTTACAAGCTCTGATAAGGAATCTAAGTTTAGTCATCTTCTCATCATTTGCTGGACCTTGATTTAAATGGGTAGAGAAGGAAAGGAAAAGTATTGGAATTTAATACATTACGTTCTGAAAACACAATTAATTACGAAACATGTATGAGCTACTATTTCCATCCCATAATATACTTACAGCAATAATCCCTACCTTCTTCTTTCAAGCTATCACTTTTGTAATCCACAGAACTGCCAGGAAGTCCTTCTTTAATAGCAGAAGAACATGAGTTAAAGGAAAATAAAAGGTGGAATGCATTTTGCCCAGGAATCTTGGTAAGATGTTAGCTCTGATAAGATTAATTGCTGTGAGCGGGACTAAATAGAAGTGTTTTGCTTCAAGCAGTTTATTCATTAAAAAAAAATGCAGGTTCAGGTGAAATTTTTAAATTATTTAGGCTGAAAAATAATAACCATTAGCAAATTTAGGGGAAAAAAAGTACTGACATTTCACTATTGAACATTGTTTCAGAAATATAGCTACCTAAGTTTCAATAGGTTTAAAAATAAATGAAATTTTAAAATTAAAAATAGAAAGCTAAAAATAGAAATTCCTGTCTGCCTGTTCAACTCTTTATACTGTCAACCAAAAAGAAAGAAAAAAATCTGACCACACTGATAAATGTTTTGTTTTGTTTTTTATTTCAATTTTACCTTTAACTACTGAAACAAAATATCATTTATTTATGCAGCTCCACTTATGAGTTCCTTGTTTCTATGGTGACAGCTAGTTCATTAAACCACACCACATCTTTTTTTTTTTTTTGTCCAGAGTTAAACAGTGCCATGAAGTCTGATCTTACTTTCCACTGTTCAGTGTACGCAATCTGCAATTAGAAGCTGATGAAGAATAAATAGGGGAGCTTCTTTAGGACATGCAGACAAACTGTCAATAAATGACAGTTTACCCCATATACTTAATTATTTGCTTATTTAAAAAAAAAATTGACCACTTTCAAATGAAAATTGTAGAAGATCTGTTTGCCATGGATTTTAACCTGTGGACTGGATAGACAGGAGGATTGTTCATATTCACGTCTCCCCAACCTGCAATTGTAAGCATTGCATGTAACTGCAGTTGAGATATACCAGGTCACTGCAGTTAAAAAATGAACAATGAATATCAGTAAATCTTAAGTGTTGAAACAAGTGATGGTCTTTCCTGTACTTCTGTGCCTATTGGTACCTTCAGTTGCATGGGCATCTGGAAGCTGTGATCACTTGCAATTACTTAACTTCTTAATGTCTCATCTAGTGCTATAGCACCATAGGTGGGGGTTAATCTGAATTACAACTGAGTGACCATGTATGACTTTTAGTATGATTTTCATCAGATATTTGCAGCTCCTTCTAAGATGTATACTTGTGCTGTATGCCATCAGGCAGTTGCTGCAGTCTTCTCCTGAAGTGAATATATTTCAGTGCTGAATTAAAGTGTTTTCATGAATGCAAACTGTGTTTTCCAGAAGGGCCTAAATATACCTTACATTTCTGTAAAATGAGTCAAGTGTCAGACAACTGGGTAATCTTTTAAAAGGTAATTCTGTAGAAACACTCTTTTGTTACCATTCCCATGACAAATTCTGTTAGTGCCTGCTGTATTTTCTGACAAAAGTGCTTATAGCATCTTTTGACTGTTAAACTCACTGAGATAAACATAGAAGTAAGAGAGTGAGTTTGATTCTTGCTCGAGTCAATGGCAGAGTTGACTTGCTTTAGGATTTGTATTTCTAGCAATGGAACATGGGTCAAGATAGCACTGATGGACATTGGATTTCTCTGCACTGGCAGTGACTACATTTCAGAGGAATCCTAAATGAACCCTAGACTTTACTTGTTTATTTCATTGTGGTTTCCAATAATTCCTGAAGCAAGAGAAATACAGAAATACTTTGGAGACTCTTAGGACTTGGTTCAGGTATGCCTGCAATTCTGTGATTCTATGATATAAACCCCCAGTGCCTTTTAAGCCCCTTAGAGTCCTTACAGTATCAAGACATTCTGACATGGGGCCAAGAAGAGATCTGTGCTTATCTCGACTTGATCTCCTGAAACATCTCAAATTGCATTAAAACCTGTCCTCGTGACAGTAAATTGTTTTATTGCAATGAAAATAGATGATGTAACTCCCTAAAAACTCCATGTGTGATCTAAATAAGTCATCCAGGCTCCTTCAATAATCAGTGGTGAAAGACAGTGCTGAGTGCTGACCATTACTCAAAGACACCTTCATTTTATCCCTGGAGTTACTTTCAAGACATCAGTAAATATCTGGACTTAATGGATGATAATGGAAGCTGAGACACTGGGGAAAGGGTTTAATTGTATGACAAACATCCAGTGTCAAGTAAGGTGTTTTGGATACCTGAGAGGCCAACACAAGGCTGGAAGATGTTTCACAGACCTACTGGATTAACAATACTACAGAAAAAGCTGGAGGTAACTAGGTTCAGGTGGCCCTAGTTACCTGCACTGTGGCAGCTGAAGCCCATCTCATTTCACATACATTAATCTACAGTTAGATTTCTTAGTCTGTAGACTTAAAGAGCTGTAGTTCTCAGTGAAGGTCAGTGGAAAGTGATAGGCATCTCCAGAGGGCTAGTCATGTTTCCTAAGAGAGACCTCTAACGAAACAAAGGTAGGGTTTTGAGGGCTTGTTTGTTTGGTTTTTTTCTTCTGAAGACTGTTAATCAACCTATTTAAAAAAAAAAAAAAAAAGAAAAATTCCTACTTACATTTCTTTTGATTGTAGAGATGGGGGGAAGGAAAAAAGATCAATAATGCATCATTATAAGCACTGACTAACAGGGACACAACTAGGTGTTTTTTTTAACCGAGAAGCTACTAGAACACTGTACATGTATCCACAGAGTTCAGTTATGTTAATAGAATTAACCAAAAACAGAGAGAAGGTATAATGATTTTTGATCTATTCTTGAGCTTATAAAAGCCTGAAAGAATGTCAAAGATACTGGTTCATATGCTTATAGGTATTAAAGACAAAATACGTGTTTTGATTATTTCTATAATTCCTTGAGATTCTATTGCTGATGAATTCATGAAGCATGGCCAGGAAATATAATAGCATCTACCAATACAGACCAGAAGTAGGATCCTTGGTTGTGTTGAGGATGTGTTTTACCACGCTGGTATGATGAAGAATGTGTCATACACCTGCTGATTCCCATCCCACCCTGAAATATTTCCCCACATTTCCTGTTGATGATAACAACAGGATCCTTGTTCCTTTCTGTGGCCCTGTGTTTGGAAATGAATAATGACACTAGAAGAGAAATTCAACATGATTCTGTTTTTTCATCAGCTGTCAGAGCTATGAATGTTTAGAATACACAGGGATTTTCAAAGAGAAGGGTGTGCCAAGAACGACGCTCCAGCTTGTGACCTGCTGCAGGAAAACATGACTCCTCCTTTTTCCTTACATGTCAATACTATCATCACCCAGTCATCCATTTGAATGAGATGAGAATGAAAGTTAACATGTATCCTACAGTGACCTTTCGTTTCCACTTTGTCTCTCTGTTCAGTCCTTCATCTGGTCTCTCACTAGTTTGATTTAACAGGCTTAGTAGTAGCACAGCCCAGGAAATGAACAGGTTGGACTCTATCGTCTGGGACACAATGGGAGTTTTGTGAGCCTGCCATAAAGGTGGCATTGTTTGAACTTTCTTGCTCTCTTGCTTATTTTTCTATAGCTTTATATGAAGATGAGAAAGAGACAGCGAGGAGTTTTTCTTGTGGAACTTGAGATTTCTATGCCATAGATATTTTTGTCTCAGCTATTGTCCCAAAGCTGCCTTCACGGTCAATGGACAAAAGTTGGCTTTTTGAGGGAATGGGTCATTAGACCTATTTCAAATGTCTACTTTTAGATGAGAGGTACTGTTCTCTAGGATTACCTCTTCCTGACTACTACTACAAAAGAAATTGGCAGCTATTCAAATGTAGATATTGGCAATTGGTCAGATGAATCTCACTCTGGAAAGTACATTTGGCAGTTATTGCTTGCTTTGTTAATGGGAATGGTTACCTGTACTTAGACCACTAGCAACAGAACACTAAATGCAACAGGAGCAAGAAAGGGTTAGCACTAACTAAAGTGGCTTTCAGTAAAGAGCTTCAATGTGAAGATTTTCTGTACATTCTGAGGAACAACTTTCTTTTCACATTCTGTGTTTTGAATATTTGGAATCACCCCTTTTGGTATCTGTGTGTATTGTAGGATCATTCAGGAAGCTGTAATCATGGTCCAAGTGCTGACATACTGAAGTCTTAGACTATTCTTTACTGTGAAAAGATTTTTTTTCTTATCACTTCATCAAGCACTAACACAGGTGGCCAATGACTAAATTTGCCCATCTGTCCAATTTCATTACTTTCAGCTCATTCTGAGATATATCTACTACCTCTTAATATAACTCCCTTACAAACTTAAGCCAAGAACTTCATTATGTAAAACTGCCTACTCAATAATATATGTAATTGAATAAGCATAATAATTTGGACTGCTGGCAGATTTTGCATATTGATTTTTCCTCAGCAAAATAAGACTGAAGGGCAGTGAGTTAAATCATCTTCAGACAGATAAGCAAACTACAGCAGTATAACAAATTATTAACTACTCCATCTGCTAAGCAGTAAGAAATTAACTGTACGTACTCCTCTCACCATGGCAAAAATGACAATTCAGTTTTACTTGCAGAAATGGAAAATAACTTGTANCTCGACCTGCTGGCCACGCTTCTCTTGATGCAGCCCAGGATCCCGTTGGCCTTCTGGGCTGCAAGCGCACACTGCCGGCTCATGTTGAGTTTCTCGTCAACACACACCCCCAAGTCCCTCTCCTCAGGGCTACTCTCAAGCCATTCTCCGCCCAGCCTGTATGTGTACTTGGGATTGCTCCGACCCAGGTGCAGGACCTTGCACTTGGCTTTGTTGAATTTCATGAGGTTGGCATGGGCCCACCTCTCAAGCCTGTCCAGGTCCCTCTGGATGGCATCCCTTCCCTCTGGCGTGTCGACTGCACCACACAGCTTGGCATCATCTGCAAACTTGCTGAGGGTGCATTCGATCCCACTGTCCATGTCACTGACAAAGATGTTAAACAGCACTGGTCCCAGTACCGATCCCTGAGGAACACCACTTGTCACTGGTCTCCATTCAGACACTGAGCCATTGACCGCCACTCTCTCAGTGCGGCCATCCAATAATAATCATACAATAATAATAACAATAATAACAATAAAAATAAAAAATAATAACAATAATAATCTTGTGAGCCTTTACTCTGTATATAAGCCTTATTTCTTCTGTTTATATTTCTACTTCATTGAAAACTTGAACTATACACTTTCTTGTGTTGAAAATTACAGTGGATCACATCTTGATTTCCTGTATAGGATGCTGAAGAGAGAGAAAATGTGAAGGCAGTTCTCTAGCACCTGCTTCACTTCACAGTCTCTTCCCATCACTGAAGGAGCAACGTGGCAGGAACTGCATGTCCTATATTCATTATCTATATTTTTTTTAGCTTCTGGGCTAGGGAGGATGGGGGTGGAGATAAGGGAGATCCTTGGCTTTGCCTCTGAGCAGCAAGCCAGCACTGCTGACTCAGAATGTGCATAATTTGCTCCTGGTAAAAGGGAGGAAAAGAAAATGCGCATTTCCTTCCCCAAATTTCTCTTGCAAAATAGAAAGAATAGGAAAGGAAAAAGGGAAAGAACTCTCAATTTTATTTTGTTTTCTGTCCATCCTTTTGTGAAACAAATGAAGGTAAGGGCATATAGCGTAATGTATGCTTTATCCTAGAGGGAAGAATTTTGTGTATTATACTAGGGGAAAAAAATGGACTTGACATGTATTGTTTTTATGCTTTCCAGCTTGATATTTTACTTTCTAATATGAATTAGAACCACAAAAATGGTTTATTCAGTGATGCAACACTTTCACAACAAATTCTGGAGGTTAAACTCAGCACATGCTATCTGGCTGAAATCAGACGTGTAGACTCCTTAGTAAGAGAGGGAGAGAGGAGAGGAGAGGGAGATTGAACAAGCCCATCTCTATTTTTGACATGTATTTTGATATAGTCTGTTAAATTTCAGACATTTCAGAAGTAGGGTAGTATACACTCTCTCTTACTGATGTGTGATTTTTTTTTTTTTTTTTTTTCCCTTTCCAATTTAAAGGATTATCAAAAGTTAAGGTCCAATTCTACTTTTTTTTGCTTATTTTATTTTATTTTTTTTGTTTACAAGGCTATATATTATTCTTTCAAAATAGTAGGAAAGGGTTAGAGTTTAGTAAAGTTGTCATCCTGACTTCAGGGTGGCTTCAGTTAAAACAAATATTCCTTCTTCTTCTCATCTCTGAATTTTGTTCCTGGATGTCATGACAACTTGTGATTTTGACAGCTTGATGAATACGTAGTGCCTTATACATGGATTTATAGGTAATTTCTTTTATTCATCTATCTCTTCTATTATACTGTAAACACGTATTTTGGAGGGTCCTGAGGTCAGCACCAGGAACAGCTCTTCTCTTCAGAATTCTGCTGCTCTCAGTCTGCAACCTCATTTCCCACTGACTTTGATAGAATTTATCAGTATGTATTTCAGTAAAGAGAACTGTATTTGGTCTGTATTTAGGGGAAAACTATCTCCTTGGGGAACAATTGCATCACTGGGTATTAGACATCTAATTTATTGGCTAAATTAACTGGCTAGTCTCCCACAACTCCTTATATAATTGATAGATACTGAGATTCAGATACAGTTTGCATATCTAAATTAAGGTGTTTTGAGTTGTGAGTCGAGTTTCAATTTATATCCGCAGTCTCAATGATCTTAGCATCATATTTAACTCCAGATGCCCAATTCTCCGTAATTTGCTTATGTTCTCTTTTCTGGCTCTCTCTGGAACAAACCAAATGAGGACCCTATCCAACTAGTTTTGCCAGGTAAAGTTAAAACAGCATAGTTAAACAGCAACTGAAGTTAAACAGCATAGTTATATCCCTTCAAGAGCAGATAAATCTTGTGGACACTCATCCAGAGATACTTTTCTCATCTATCCCTTCCCCTGCATTTCTGATTATGCTAAGAACCTTTTCAAACTTCCTTAATGCCTGCCTCTCCATAGCAGCTTCTACCTTTGATAATGAAGCCACACGTTTAATACTCACACAGTTGTTAGAATTGATTGATTTGTTTTCTTTACAAAAAAGCAAATCAAAGCAAGCAGAGTGAAACAAAGTAAGCAGAGATCATAAACAAAACAGAAGGCAGAATAATTCTTAATTTATGATTGAGGGAGAAGCTGCAGGTACCATAAGTATGCAATTACCAGGCCAAGCATGTGTGCGTGTGTGTGTATTCTGAGCAGGTGAAAAATAACTAGAGATAAAAGCCAATAAATAATGGAATGTTTTAGAGAAGAAAAACAATTATTATAGTGTGTAACAAGAGTATGCCCAAATCATAAGACATGAGCAAAGCCAAACTGAAGTGACAACAAACAATTAATCAAAATGCACTGAAAGACTGTTGCATACATTCTGAGAACATGCCTTGTCTTTGTTCCCAGGGCATAGGAGTACTTGAATCTGCTCCAGGTTTTTGGTCATACAGCCGAATGAGTAATATGATTCTATTCCTTCTCTGCTAACCTGCAAACTGCTTAGGACATAATCCATTGTTATAATTGAATAAACTAGAACAAAATTAAATACAGTACTCTCAGTCAGTAGAACTATTACATAATCTTCCTTGTACAGGATATACCAGAATTATTTATTTGTTTCACATTATTCTTCAAGGATCAAGAACTGATAAAGAAAAGTTCAAATGATATAATCACAGCAGCTGATCACCCCAGCACATACAAATGCAATTTCCTGCTTGGTTTATAAATGGGCAAATATTTGTACGCTATCTACTTTTTCTTCTGCATGTACCTTAAGCACTTCGTCTGTGAACAAAGGTATCTAATGATATATCTGTTAGGTGAAAATGCCCAGAAAATCATAGGAAGTGGACACAAAGTTCCAAATGGTGTTACTGCAAAATCTGAACCACTAGAGATGCGGCTATTCACCTGTGTAAATACACGCTTGTACTCCGTACTTATACCTATAAATACCTTATACATGTTTGGAAATTGAAATTGATGTGACTATTTCTATATCATAAATAGTCAGATAGTGATGGCAGCTTTAGCAGCCCTTAATAACTGTTTCTCATTTCTTCCTGTATCCTCCCAGTCTTCAGACAAAGATAGATCCATCACACTTGTTCACAAAGACAGAGGAATACTCTTGTATCTGCTAGTTCAGATTTTGCATTAACACCACTTGGACCTTTCATTTCCTATAATTTTCTAGGCATTTTCACCTAACACATTTCACCTAACACATTTAATGTATTTAAGACATTGGAAACACTTTAGTCTTCTTTCTGGAACACACTATGATGTTTATGGGTTTTTTCTTTTCTGTACTTTACCATATACTATCAGGAAAGAGGTATTCTGTGGCGTACACAGTATAGAGTTGTGAATAGAATATGAACATTTACTTTTCCTGGATTAAACACTTAATGGCCTCTGATTGCTGGGGACAGTGCTGGTCTAACTGTGAAGGCACTGGTCATTTCTTACCAGTCTGAATTTCATTTCTTCCCATTGTCTTAATGCTGAAAACCTTTCCAAAACCAAGCAATCAAATAACAATTCCAACAACAACAAAAATCCATCTACTACTCATTACCAAGATACCAGGGGAATGATCGGGATATTTTTCTATGCTTTGTTACCATCTACGTTCTTCTTTGCCATGCATTCTACCTCTGTTTTTTATATATCAAAACAATTTACGTTACCTTTTCACTTCAGATTATAAACTGCCCAGATTAAGCCATCTATCTTTACTTCTGGAAAGCATCTTATAGTTGGGAACTTACTGAGTAATAATTTCCTTTAGTCTCATATACTGACCAAAATTTCTGAGCTGTATGCAAATCCTCACAATGATGGATTGGATTTATGCTTCAGTGATGTTTTTGCTGCTCTCTGAATACACTGTGGGCAGAGTCAGAGAAGTTCATCATGAAACAGGAGACGCACAATGTGTTAACATGCCTCTTAACCAGCTTTTTAAAATGTATTTATTTTCTTTGTTTCCTTCAGTAGATCATCAGGTCCCATGGGCTCTAATAAGGAATTGTTTGACTCACCACTACAGCAATTTCCAGGAGAGATTATGGAATTTGCACTCTGAAAGAAATTAAGTTATTTAATTCAGTCATTTCTCATTCTCAGAAGATTTGAAGGAGTAAACAAGTAATAAATGCCTCTCAAGTGTATCCACATTGGCGTCACTGTGGTTACATCAAGAATGAATTTGGCCTAAGATCTGTTATCTTCTACTACAGAAATGTCTTCTCCTTTTAGATAACTATTTATAAAGGATAGAAAAGCAAGAAAATGGGGATGATAGGAGTATGAATATGAAGTAATGGCTTTCCTCTGAGCTCCATTACAACTTTTGCTCTGGAGGGTGTTTAGCTTTCACTGTTATCATTTCTTTTGTTTGCTTTGCCTTGTTTTGTTTTCCAGCTGTAAAAAGAATAGAGGACCTTCTTATCCACAGAGCTACCATGAAATCTAAATAACTGCCGTTTATAAATGACTTTGAGAGAAAGTAATATAGAATAGAATCGAATTTAAGTTCTGAAATGACCTGTCATCTAGCCATAGAGGTTGGTTGCTGTTTTCAGTTGTTCAGTGCCTGTCTGTTTTGTTTGGTCAATTGATCCCTTAAGAAATAAGTCCAAATTTCTGACAGATACCATTGCTTAGACAACTGTCCACCTCAGGTTTAGTCTAAGTTCCTTTGAAAATCTTGTTTGGCTCTGCTGGGACTTTTTACAGTTCAAAGCACAGCCCCATAGTGAGAGATTGTTTCAAGAGTTGTGTCCCATTCTAGTCCCGCTTCAGTGCTGTTATGAGATTTGTTAAAAATTATCAGATCAAGGGCATGTGTCGTCCCCCACCCCTACTCCATTTGTGACAGAGCAGATTTGAAATTCTATTTCAAATTTATTTCTGGGAAATCTTAATGCTCAAAAGATGTGCTACCAAATCCTCATCTTGTCTGCTTCCATGCAGCCAAATCCTCTCTGTATTTACAAAGCAACACAAACTCCAAAACACCAAAAAGACATGCTGATAGAATTTTTACTTCATCTATATCCATGGCAACTAGTAAATCCTACTGATCTTTACAGATGTCTCCTTCACAGACCCATAAATCTCACAATAAGCCACACATCAACTATTCTCCATGGGTGGCATAAGTGGCAATGGGCTATTTAACTACACAGTTTGGAAAGATTCCTTCTTACAACATCAGTTGTAAGCCAGGGTTTGCTATGAGGCACATTAATACATATGAAAAATTTACACTTAGGTTTTGCGTAGAATGTTGAGAGACCTATATTTCTATCCAACTGCTCCACTAGCACAGGCAAAAATATTTTTGAACTGAAACAGTTCAAAATTAGGACACAGCTTGTAGTGCTCCATCCTGCTGTCCTTACTTAATCGTTATTTATGGGCAGATTGTGCCTGTGAAGGGTAGGATCTGAGAGGAGAAGGTGATACTTTATGTAAGAACACATCTTTCTGTTTCTCACTCCACTGTTTTCTTCTCAACTAACTCTGTGGCTAGTATTTTTCCTGTGCTCTTCCCAGAAATGATTTGATCCTACTGACTTAAGGATTAAGATTTATTGCATTGTGTTGTACGCAAAGCCTTCTAGGCGCTGGTGGTATAGGCTGTCTTTTCCCCTCTTTCTCATCTTAGAGAATTCATGGAAAACAGATAAAGGCAAGCACATTATCTGTGCTTCTCCTAAGAAGGGAAGTGAGTCAGACGTGGTGGTGGGGCAGGATGATGACAGCCATTTTGGCTGCCACCAGCAATAAAAGGAATGAGGGATACCAGCTGCCGCCAGCTGCCTCCAGCAGTAACCCATGATCTCACACAGCCCATGCTCTGAGTGATGCCAGATTATCCACAGCTGGCAAGCTTGGCACTAGATCAGGTTTTGGCAGCTTGGAAGTGTTGTTCTGTCCTCCAGCAGCACTGGATTAAAATCTCCCAATTTTCTGAGTAATTTCACAAAGTTTTTCTGCCTCCAGAGCTGCAAAATGGTGACTTTCTCACAGAAACCAATCCTTTTTAAAGAAAGTATTTTTTAAAAAAACCCTCTCAATTTCCCAGATAATTGGCTTTTTACTCTTCTGTATAATTAGATGAAGAAATGTTCCAAAGATTTTGCCAAACGGAAGTTTCCTTTTAAAATGCTTCAAAGCTCACCTAAGGCCAATTGGTTGGCAGCACTTAAAGGATTTTGGAGGTTTTCTTGGATGAGGTTTCCTTGGCTGGTAACAATGCAAGAAAAGTAATAAGCATGAGCTTAGAATAAATATTCTGTGATTATAAAGAATGAAACAGCTTTAGAACAAGAAAAAAGGTTTAGATATTTCTAATTATACATAACAGCTCCTGTCATTTAAAAGCTGATCTTTTCTGTATATAAAATATTCAAGAAAAAAACAACAATAATTTAGTATTAGCCTTTCCTGTTGAGGTGTGTTTCGAATGAGATGGAGATAAGACATGGACAAGACATTTCACTATTCTGAGGAGAATAGTTCTAATGGCTGAATTGTTTGACAAATGAGAAGATCTTGGCTTTCTTGTCTCCTTTGAGACCGATCATGGTTGCACATGATTAGTTTGTATGTACCTTTTTTTTTTCCCCGCTACCTAAACAGTAGTAATAAGGATAGAGTTCTTATTTATAGTTTTTATAAACAATATTATTTACAAATTACAAATAAATTATGAAGCATTAAGTTCTTATTTATATTTTTTGTGGCTCCTGAGGTAGCAAGAAGGTGAATAAAAGTTCTTGAGTGATGCAAAACACCCAAACCAGGTGAAATTCTTCCTGTTGAACTCTAACAAAAAAGACTAGCTCCTAATTCTAAAATGTGTGATTTTAAGTTTGGCAAATGCAAGGCACGTGCATTTCATGTCTCAAGAGGTAAAGCCTACTGTCTCCAGCTCACCCTTTTCTGCTGCTATGCTGTAACACTCTCTGATATACTCAAAGAAAATCCATTGTTTCTGTTTCTTTCACTTCTAGTTTTCAGTATAATCTTGCATTACCTTGGTAGATGAGAAGTGAACTATGTCAAATCATTTTGTTCCAATGTTCTCATTCATAAATTTAACTGATATTTTTAATAGCTTTTTGAAAATAGCACTGCACTCAGGAAGCTTTGGATCTCTGAAAGTATCATCCTGTAAAGCAACTAACTTTACTGATAATGGCATATTGTAGAAAACATTATCATAATTTACACAGTTATCAGTATATAAATAATAGATTTTAAACAGTCACAACATTGTTGCCTAACTTTATGCCGGGGCAGTGGTTATCTAGAGAAAGGCAATGGAAATGTGAATGTGGGGAAACTGTTAGTAAGGTTTCTTTTTCTTCATGTGAAGTCCTAGCTGAGTCACTTGAACTATACATGCGAAATTCTTCTTCTCTTGTTCCAGCTTTTTGAATCCTAAGATTATGTTTGCTCTTGGTGCCTGTTCTAATCAGCAGAAAATAATATCTCCAGAGGATAGGATATCTGAGCACTTAGCAGTGCCCTCTGGAGGTGTCTGTTTTTCTTCATACACTGTAAAAGAGATGTAGAAGAGCTTAGCTCAGATTTGCATATCTGACATTTATATTGTTAAAGCAAATGAATAGCATGTTAGACAATGCAGGGTGCTTTTTGGTGCAGCAATAGCAGAATTTGGATAAAGGAACAAATCCGTAGGGTAACAGTTGACCTAGATGGCATATGCTGCATCAGTAAACTTTGTTCAAATAATTCCAAGAACTAGGAGAAGTAATAACTGGGAATAGAAAAAAAAAGATGTTTTTCTCTACTGGGCTTCCACTTGTACTTGGTGTTTCATACCTGCTTTGTATGAAATACATTTTAAGGAAGGAATGACTTTTTTCCTTAAACATATAAATGATAAAGTATTCTCTTTTACATGATAGGAAAAATATTTTCTTCTTAAGTAAGATGTACTTCTCTTAGTATTTTTCCCCTCTTTTATCATTCTGGAATTTCCATTGATTTTTCTTTTCTTATGTCCTGGACTTTAAAAAGAGACTATATTGAATCTGAATTATAATTATGCTGCCTATCTTGAAAGACTTGCACCATTACTGCAACAGGAGCTCCTATAAAGTACGTCTACTTTGAAATGTCAATCACTTTCAAAAATCCTGGCCTAATACACAGGCCTTGCTTAAGCTTATACTTATTTGGTATTTACCTAGATTTATGAAAGAACAGGAAGAACATATCTCATATTTCTTTTCTCTCTGAAGGGTTTTATATGTAGCATGCCCTTTAAAAGTTATTGTGCATCACATAATTCAGTTTAATATTCTGGCTTGTAACATCGTGTTTCCTTTGATATTACTCTCCTGAAGGCAATATGACCTTGAAGGTGATATTTTAAACTAACAAATGAAAAGAACTGAAACTAAAACTGAACATTGTAAGCCAAATGGATTGACGTTTACCACAAGCTTTCATTGCTGTACATAAAAAAATACAAAACTACATTTATGCATTTGCATTTTTTCTTAATATCTCAAGGAAACAAATGCTATGCAAATGTGTTATCTATTCCCTTTTTCTGTGCATTGGCCCATAAATCCCTTTGCCCGTTGTTCAGCAATTCCTTTTTTACTCCCTCACTTCAGCCAACAATTTTAAGGTCATCAAATAAATTCAGCAACATTTGGCAGAGGCATAGTAGTCTCAAAGTGAAAATTCTTGTATTTTGAAAATGGTGTTCCGAATCCAAGGATGTCAGAATGATTATTTTCACAGTGAGCGGGGGAGGTAGGACTGACTTAACCATTTTAAGAGTGAATGAGTATTCAGTGATTTAGTACAAAGGGCCTTCCCATCCAAAAAGCACATCTCTGCATTTGTACCTTCTCTTGCCAAAAAATTAGCAGAGATGAGGAGTTAAGTTGCTCTAGGGACAGGAAAAGGACAGGGAAGGATATTGTAAAGAACATTTAACTATACAGAGTCTAAATGAGGCTATTGCAGTAGAGGCACCATGAGGTAATAGGACACAGATCTGTGGGGAAAAAAAAAACCGTTTGCACATGGTCCTTGTGGCAGTGTCTCCATGTTGAATGAACACAGCAGAGTCATTATTTAGTCAGTTTAAACTGAGGACCTTTCCTTGAAATCAGGGGACTTCAGCCATGGGAATGCCTGTAATATGTTGTTATGTCTAGCTGCTATCAAATTTGAGACTCTGAAGACTTCCCTCGACAAAAATGGGAAAGAAGGTAAAGAAATCCAAGATATTTCAGAAGAACCTGCTGTCACTGCTGTTCTTCCAGCGTGGCTTTGTTGTTTGTTTTGCTTGTTTGGTTGGTTTTGTTTTTATTTTCTTCTCCCGTTCATACATTTCAGGTAGGAAGAGAGCCTTTCAGCTGCCAAGAGCAGCAGAGGAGAGAGAAAGCACTTTGCTCCAGGGACTTAATTTAATGTTAAGGGCAGGAACACGACTTGTGTGAACTTCCTCAGAGAGAAGGTGACTATAATGGTCTCAGCGCTAGACATCATCTTAAAACTACATCTGAAAATTCTACAATGATAAAAACCTATAATTTTCCACGTGTTATGAAATTAGGCCTTTCTCTTAGAGAGCTGTTCTTTTTCACCTGTTGTCAAGTCAGATGCATCCTTAGGTATATGGGGCATCCCCATAAGCTTCAACAACGCTGTACTTAAACATAGCTGTCCGGAGCTTCGTATGACATTATTATAAAATGCATATTGGTTTTTCAGCTGAAATTAGGATCCTGTTTTTTCAAGTACATTTCACAAGCACAACAAAAGGTGACCTCTACCACAGGGAGCTTAAAGTCTAAACACATTTTTCTCTCATTTTACATGCAGAAGCTTGAGATAGAGATGTAGGGATTGATCAAGTGTCTTTTCTTAAGTAGCCTTTGTGGCTTGCCTGTGGTTTGAGTTGCTCAGTATATGGTATAGCTATGCTGGCACCATTCACAGCCTGCAGTAACATGTTGCAGTCCTTAGCTCAGGATAAGAAAATGGCTAAGACTACAGAGCAACCAGCCAGTCCTCTGCCAAGAGGGTTCATACTCACTACAAAGGACCGCGTAGATCCTACGGGGAGTATAAGCTTCAGACATCGAATGGGCAGCAATTTAGGATAAGAATTTTTATCCTTATTCTACTGATTATAGTCAGTGGAGAGATGAAGTACGCTTACAGAGTGGTTCAACACCACTGCCCTGTTAAAGTGGGACTATTCCTATCTGGAAAGTCTCTCTCCATGGGCTACAGAGGAATCTTCATGTAGCTGAGTAAGGTTAAATTGCTAAATCTGAACCATCTGAAGTTAAATTGATCCTGACTAATTCTACAGTCAAATCAACTACTTTGCATTTCCTCTAAACTCTTTGACAAATGGGGCTCCAAAAGGATGAGGTATGCCATTGGAGAGAAGGTTACTACCTGAATAAGATGAAACACTCTTCTGCCCATGCTGTAAAGACGGTATAAGTAGCTTCCCAAGATCAAATGCAAAGCTTTACATCACTTAGGTTAGCTGAGATTTCCATCTGCAGGTTGTAGTGCAGACATGGGAAGGTAAAGCAGAGTTTGTTTCCTGCAAGGTGTCATTTGCATTTTTATTTCTTTTTTATATGTTCTGGCCTACATGAATTCTTGTTCTTTAAAACTATATGCTCGTATCATTTATTCCTAACATGCTAAGAACCAGGAAAATTAGCCCATGCAAAGTTGTACCTTGCTTCTTACAATGTCTGAGCCATCTCTTTCCAAGCTAGCTTGGGTATCTTTGCATCACATGGCAATGGAGACATACCAGCAGTGCCAGAAGAGAACCCTGCTGTGCAGTTTCACACTCAAGTCACATTGCTTTCCGTGGGCAGATTTTTCCCAGCAGGAGTTCCTGGCTGTATCATGGTTTACAAAAGTAAGGAGATTGTCTGTGCTGACCCGTATTGTATTTAATTTTTTTGTGGTTGTTTTCTTTGCTTTTCTAAATTATTGGTCTGAAATACAATTTTACCAGACAGGATCAAGCAACTTACTGAAAATTAATTCTTTCCAATCTTTGTCACTTATTCAGTAACTTCGGCAAATTACTTGACTCCTTTTTTGTCTTTCCTTCTCTTCCAATGCCAATACTTGAGTGTTTTCTATCATGACAAACTTATAGTGTCTTTTAAAATTGAACTATTTTTTAGTTTTGAATGGCAATAGCAGACTTCTCATAAAACTGAATTTGATACATAATGCTATGGAATGTTTATTCGTTGTCTTCCCTTTCTTCTCTGCAGTATGAGAATTTTTGCACATTTCTCCAGGTTGGTTGGCAGTACCAAATGATGTTAAAGTAACAATAAAGAAAAAAAAACTTTCCCTATTTCAACTACAACCATTTATTTCAAGTGAGAAAGGCTAGCAGGTGGTTCTCAGAAGATCTCATTAGCCTCTTTGATTGTCTCTAACACCTCTTGTAAGCAAATGTCTCATTACTGTAGATATTTACATATGCTTTACCTTCATACAGATTGTCATACATCAGTGAACTATAAACCCATTGCTAGATGTCTTCAGATTTAAATGGTAAATACTGCTCCTGCTGTGTGGACAAACAGCAGCTATCAAAGACAGTAAAATCTAATGGTGCTCAATTTGATCTCAATTTCCATCTTTAGTACACTGACTGTATCGCTGAACTTTTCAAATTGTAAAAAAACAAAAAGTCTTTGAGCCTTTTGGAGATATCATATTGAGTCACAGTGTTCATACAATGAGATACTCATCTGGCAAAGGAAGCAACCTGGAATATGAGTGGAAGAAAGAGATGAGGAGGGGGAAAAGTAAAGGATTTTTATTTTTAAGTTCCTGTGGTAACTTAATAACCATTTTCTTCGCAGCAATGTTGTATTCTGGTGGGTCTGGAAAAGCTGCAAGATTTTCAGCTAATAGGATCAAAATTTTATATAGTTATTAATTTATTTTATGTAATCTGATGTTACATCCTTTGATATGAAAGAAGGATTACTGTTTGCTTATTATATGACATCACTATAACGTTGTTTGACGCTGGCCTAGTTCTTTAAACCCTGTAAACCTCATAACTACCCTATCTACCACACATTGTAGTATCCAGCTTGCATTTTGTGAGAGGACGTAGGACTCAATTCTCTGCCACTGAAGCTGATGGAAAAGATACACAAAGCCCAGTTCTGTGTGTACATTCTCCACAGATGGCAATCTCCTGCTATCAACAAAGTTGATAAAGCCCACGCTGTTTTTAACAGCTGATCACCCAAAAATCATTATATTGTACTTCCAGTCTGAAAGTACGACACTTTGAAGTATTATCTGCTTTTATTGAAGACCTTGTTTTCTCTGGCACGTAGTCAAAGAGAAAGTGTATCAACAGAAACCCACTTTTGTAAGTGTGGAACTTGCAGCTTTTAACAGTTGATAAGATTATGTGCTCAATCTCGACATCAAATGGAAAGAACTCTTGGAGATACTTAGATTTTCTCTTCATTTCTTTTCCTGCTGAGGTAGAAGATGATCTCCCATTTGAGATGCCTTTAATAAGTATTTTTTTAGATATTAGTAGGAAATTTGGGAGAAAATTTCTGAGTTTTTCTGTACTATGGCTAGGTTTTCTAGGTTTATAAACTAGTAAGATGGTGACTTCAGGTTTGCAGAATTACAGACTGGGTCATGCATACAAAGCTGCATCTTGAAAACCAGTCATAATTTGTCATGTTTCTGGCATTTAATAACTTACTTTTTCCTGTGTCCTAAGAGAAAAAAACTCCCATCCTCAATATTAACACTTAGTATTTCTGCATGCTTCTGCTTCTGGCTGCTTTGACTTTGTGTCAGATAATGTATGAACATGCACAGTCTATCTCTGTGCTTTATTTCTGTTAAGATTAAACTCATGTGTGGACTAGTAGGGAACAGTGGCATGCTCTTACCTGGTTCCTGACCTGAGGAATGGAGAGCTAAAATTCAGCCAGTTCTATATAATGATTGGAAATTGGAAACAGAATTTTTTCAGGTTAAAAATAAAAAGCACGATCTTGTAACATGAAGTTGGTTATTTATCACTCAAATCTTTAATTCAAGGCTTGTGATATGAAGCCTAACCTCTGAATGGTTGTTAAAGGCCTGATTCTGTGTTTAGTCTATGCAAGAAATCGTTTTGATATTTAGTTTAAATGCTCTAAAACAAAGATTGCTGTAAAGATAATGAATGATACTGTGATGGCTCTTTATACGTCTATACCCAATATTTTCCTAAAGAACTGAACAAAATGAAAGAGGTAAGCTTCTCTCACATATCCAAAAAACCCCAACCCAACAACCAGCTGTTGGATGAAGCAGAATCTGTTTTTCTGTTTCTGATCATCTCCCTAAGCCAAATTCTAAAAAGTGCCAGAATCCAACCTTTCACAAGGATTACAGTCTGCAGAAGTTCACTGAATTGAAATCAAAGATGTGATTCATAAATAAAAAATCCCTACAGATTGGACACAACACTATTGAAAGACAAATAATGGCTTTGAATTCCACACTCAAGGGAGAATTGGTTTCTGATGTATATTGGAGTGATTTAACTGGGACTAAGAAAGTTCATTTTTTGGCAGGGTAGAGTCTATCCATTATAGTATGATGCAACTACATTGTACTTATGCTTGTGCTATTCTTATCAATGCAAATTACTGTTTGGGCCAGGGAAAACATATTAGAAAATGGTACCATGTATTATTCTAGCCAACAGCACGTTTATGGTTAGAAGGAAGCACTGACGAAAAACTACTATAGTGGTTTGAAAAAAAAAAAGAAACGAGTTTGTTTGTACCCTAAACATATCTTTTTGCGTCCCTCTGTTCTATAGGTTGCCCGGGAATGTGGGACAATATTACATGCTGGAAACCTGCAAGTGTGGGTGAAATTGTCTTTGTCAAGTGTCCTGCACTGTTCAGATTTATCATCTCTGAAGACGGTAAAGTACTTTGTCTGTGTTCTTTACCTCTGCCTGGTAAAGCTGCATGACCAGCATTAGTATAAAACTTAAGTTAGTTGTTCATTTTAAAGGGAAAACATAAATTACAGTGGCTTAGTGTTGGCTTGAGCTTCAGTTCAAAAGAAAGCAGTAGACAAACGGGATGTTTGTGTAAAGATGTATGTGCATGTGTTGGGTGGCAGCGGGAGAGATTTGTGGAAAAAAAAGCTGTCACAGACACCATGAAGTTATCACTAAGTCTAATTGCTAAAGAGAACATTCTGCCCTTGGATATCCACAGAGATCAACGAGACCCGAGACTGTGAAGGTGTTAGGTAACTAGTCATCATAGCTCAAACCTATTTTAGAAAGTAACTAAAATGCAGAGCTGGGTTCTGCTCACGCCTGAGGAGAAGACAGACATGAAATGACTAATCAGAGGAGTTCCCATCTTGGAGGCCCGGTGAGGGTTGATGAAAATTAAAAATTCCTGGAGAGATGCAGAAGCTCCATCATGCCTTTTTGTTCTCTGTAGAAATGAGATATCAGCTTCCTGCTGCTCCTTGCAGCTGGCACCAGCAACCAAGCAAAAAAACAAAAGTAAATAAAAGTTCAGAAACTTGCCTGGGTTGTAGTGTGTTGAAATACAGTGTTTCTGCTTCCAGAATGCATCACTCTTTATAAGCTTTGTCCCTTACAAATGTAATGCATATGGTCAGCTATGCTGCTGCATTTTCTCCTCTCTTCCCTGCTACTGTAGGCTTGGACCAAAAGTCCATGAACCAGTGCTTGATAACCAAACGCTGTCAGATTCCTGTCTTCAGTCGATAGATAAGCTGTTCCCAAACTGTTATTAAAATAAGAACCTACTGTAGTAGTAGTAACACTATTTGACCTCACTATTAATATTATTCAGTGTTTTCTTTAGTGGGAAATGTCTCTTTTCAAGCTACCGTTGTATGATATCAGAAAAAAAAATTCTTTCATAAACATATATTTTATATATATTTGTATATAGGTATATATGTGTGTGTATATAATTGGTTTTACCTTTTGAAATACGTGAAAATTTGCTAGGTAAAAATGTGGTGTGGAAAGGAAGAAATACTAAGTTGTTCACTGCAAGTATATAGATTAGATGATCTCTTGAATTTTTTTTACTTATTCATGAGTCATTGAAACGAGCTTCCCAGGTGAATGGTTAAGGGAGGAGAAGTCATTCTGTCAGTATTAGTTAACAACAAGTCTTTGTTGATATTTAACAGTATTGTCCATCTCATCTCAACACCCACCCAGGCCAGCATGGGTCACTTAATTACCACTTCTCGTGGAGGAAAAAGTTCAGCATTTTCCCTCCGGGATTCTTTTCCCAAAGATTATTTTGCCAATGAATTATTCACATATAATCTTTAGTCCAAAATTCACCTTCTCAGTGTTGCTATGCACAGAGCACAATTTGTGGTAGATGGTAAATATTTCATAGACAGCTCCAGGCATGCTGAAATCCTCACCTTTAAAAATAAACATTTGAACTCGTCTTAGACAGTGAAGCAAGCATCAATGCTCCTGTGAAATGGAAAGGAATTTAAGGGTGATCACCATCTCGCTAAATATACCTATCAGAAACTCAGGTCTCTTCTCTAGACTAATTCACTGGACTCCATCTGTCGTCAATGGAGAGAAAGTAAGAGAAAGAGATCAGCACAAGACGATTTTGTTTCAAGAACATGAGATGAATCACCCTTTGGAGGTGATCTCTCTTTATCCAGCAGGTAATAAAGGCAATTCTCTTAAATAAGGAATCTTATTTTTGAAGGGAAGAAGATAAATATCTTTTTTAAATTATCAGATATAAAAACGTAATTATCACTATAATTTTGTGTTTCAATTACAGTGAATATAACTAAACATAATCTCTACTGCTCCAATATTTGTCCAGTATGAATTCAGTGGGTACAATGAGACTTGCTGAGCCATCATAGTCAACCATAACAGAAAAAACAAAATGAGAGCACCTAGGAGGATTTGTATCCATCACGGGAAAGGAAATATTCTTCCCTTTTTCACACATGTATGTATTTATATATAAAAATTCTCCATGACGTAGTCATCAGTTTTCTTTCACTGCTTGTAATTGAGCCTGATTGTCAAACCAGTTCTGGTCATCCTTTGCACAAGATACACTCGGAACCAAAAGTTTTCACAATCCAATTGTCAGTGATGTTTGCAGCCTGCAGGCAAAATACTTTTATGTTATTTATTGTGCATCAGCAGATGGCTGATCTGCTGTTATCTTCTGATATAACTGCAGGAGGCTGCTGCTAAATGCAATGCTTGTCCAAATTTCTGTTAGGACCCCTCCTTTTTGGTGGCTTGTAATCTGCTTCCCCTAGATATCCTCAAGATAGTCATGGTAACATAGGCAGCATTTTTCTTTCCCTCTCTCTCCTTTGCTGTCTTTTTTTGGATGCAGTGCTCAGAGCTATTGCTTGTTTGATAATATGGAAGAGTGATGCCATGTGTGTCTACAGCACAGAAAATCTTTCTTCTCTGCAAATCTACCAACACACCTCTGCTGCAGACTCTTAACTGCTCGTTTTTGTTTCAAGGGATATCTCCAATGCTCCTAATTATATCCCACACAAATATAGTACCTTCTCCCTTTTATTGATGAAACTTTGTTTCTATGGCACCATCGTTTCTGAAGTAATTAAGGTGTTGAGGGCTCTTGAGAAACCATCTGGTCTGTCTCCCTTCTCAAAGACAGGGTCAGCTCGACATGATCTATTCCAGTATATGACTAATAATTTAACTTTAGTAACAGAAAATCTTTTCCAATATTTTTTTCAATTAAACCTAATGCTCACTCTAGAAAAAGAAAAATATTTATTTGCATGAAAATGGAAAACTGTACCACAAAAAAAGCTCTGTAAATTGAAGGACTGAAATAAGGTTTTTGAATGATTCAAGCAGGATTTCCAGTCCTATTTGCAAACTGTACACACATTTGACCCCTAGCAGGGTGATAGTATGACCCTAAGGGAGTAGTCAGTCCAGTGTAAATATATGTCCTGCATTCTTTATCTCCTCACAGGATCACTAATAAAAGTGACAGCTGTTACCACTTGTAGTGCTGGATTTTTTTTGGACATCTGTTCAGTAGGAACAAAACCAAGATTCATAATTCATTAGATAAACAAATAAACATTTAATCTGGAGTAGTTTGAAACCTCTACACACCCAGCTGGATTTACACTACTGACCCCAAGGTGGAAATATCTACACCCGTAATCACTCTTCTGGGTGAATCAGCATGCATTTTCAGTATCATTACTGCTAATTTTAGCTAACCGAGTATATTTGCTTCAACAAGGGCTTAATGAAAAAAGTCACATATTATGAAGGTTCCTTAAATAAAGGATTATTAGATAATTAAAATGTTTCTAAGACATGGCTAATCACATTTTATAAATTGTTATAGTGTTCTCTGGCTGCTGCTGTGTTTATAGAATCTGTAAGTAGGGTGGGCACTGCCACTGGTATCTATCAATAGCATATTCATTCTTAATTCAGTAAAGTTTTCATATGACAAAAGTAATTTTTACAAACAGTAGCAATGACTTTATACTTTAAAAATGTTTGCTTTATGAAGCATTGAAGCATCAGTAGGTAGAACTGCTTGGATAAAGTAGGGGAACCACGTGTCAGCACTAATTTTAAAGAAGAGGGGAAGTTATCTCACTTCACTTTGGAAATCTGAAAGTTATATGTGTAAATCTGAAATGGTCACATGGATTTCTAGGTAAGTGAGGGAAGTGATACGTAATTGTAGGTGTTTCCTTTGGCCTGTCTCGAATGCTTATCTTGAGATGAATGAAGTCACTGGAGGAGTCTGTCTGCTGAATTTCAGAAAGGAATCTGACTGCCTTGACTTGAATGTCTGATTTCCATGTGCAGTAAAATGAAAAAAAAAAAAAGTCTAAACAATGAAAATTAATTAAATTCCCAACATCAAGAGAGATGCTTTATTGAGAAACAGTTCAGTAGATCTAGCTAAAAAGCTGTCGATGTCTTGCTGTTCAGAATTTGAAAACATCTCCTGCTCTGTTCATCACTGCAGTTGGACTGAGGACTAACATTTGAACTGCTGTTAACATCCTGCAGAAAGCCTAACGTAAAAGTCCCTTTCAAATCCCATGATATATAGTTTGTGACCCTTTCTTGTAAAATTTTATTTCTCCTCTCTACTCCTCCAAAATCACCAGAACTTTTCATTTCTTTTCAGATGCGTATTGTGAACAAAAAGAACCTTCTAAAAATCTCTCCACTTGAAAAAGACGTAGTAGCACCTCAGTCTTTTTTAATGTAGTGGGTTAAGGATTTATCATGGTTTCTGTTCCGGAGGATTCCTAAATATTGGAGGTTTTTTTATTTGGTTTGGATTGGTTGTTTCTTTTGTTTTATGTTTTTCTCTCTTCAAAATTCCTTTCTTCCATCAATTCACGATTTTATTTTCATTAGAAGCTATAATTTCTATAATATTGCTTTTGTAAATTATGTTTTCTTCAATGCCTTCCAAGTACTAACTCCAGAGATAACCCCTCTAGCACAGAGGATATGCAAAGGATTTTAAGGTATCTTTGCAATTAAAAAAGAAAAAAAAAATTGTGATGAGCCATGTTATCTACGGTCCCAGCTATAAAATTTTGTCTGTTTTATTCTTTTCCTCTTTTTTTTTTTTTTTGGTGGCGATATGTCTGGCAGAAGAGACCTACAGATGTCAAGGCTTTTCTTTCTTTGCCCTGCACAGCTGAGATATTCTTTACTGATAAAACCAATAAAGCCAAAATACTCAGAAGGACCTTTGAAAGAAATCCAATAGCCGGATCAGAAATGAACATATTTTTAGATCTCTGATTTGCAGTGAAAACTAATACAAATGATAATAGGCAGTTTCTGAGCATAGCCATATGCTTCGGATTGAGAAACTGCCTTCATTCAGAAACCCAAACAATAAATATGATTAGCTCCTACTGAATCTTCCAGCTATTCAGAATGTTTATTCAGTACTCTGTCTAGGACATTGCCTTCTAAATCCAGAAGAACATGACTGCAAAGTGAGATTTACTATATAAGACAGAAGAAACTTACATATTTTTTACCAAATGCATAAAACACTGCATAAGCCATTCTGTGCTGGTACCAGGATTTACGAGGTCTAATTAAAAAATAGTGGAATAAAGAATCCATCCAGGTATTGTAGAGTTTAAGGGGGAATGATATCCCATCTTCATGTTTTTGAACCCAAATATTTGTTTGGCTTGCTGCTGCTCTGGCAGTCATGTATCTTCAGTGCTCAGCCACCAAGCTTTATTGTCCCTGAGAACATGGAACTGAAAATAGTCTATTACTGATCCTATTAAAGACTCAGAGTCACTCAACTTCTTTGTCACAAAAACACCAAACCTCATATATTCTGCACTAGAGATATCATGTGGGATTTATGAATGTAGGGTTAATTGGATTTGGTAAGGCATCCGTGGCTATTTTCTCCTTCCTGAGTTTAGATGTTTTCCCTATTCAAACAAAACAACATGACAAGACAAGGGTTAATGAGAGGGGAAGCAATACTAAATGTGCAGATGTGGAAAGCCCTTCTGTGTCACTTCTGGGGAAATCATCCTGGTAGTAAATCTTTTAAATGCTGCTGTGAAAGTGGTGCATAACTCCTAAACTGGGTAAAGGACGAGAAAATTCATTGTTCTGAGTATTTGCAAGTTGGTTGCTATTAATTTGGCATCTTTATTGAATTTTTTAATATATAAACAAAAATGAAAGGTAACTCTCAAAGATCAGAGGCCTTCTAACAAAAAAAAATGTATCTGGAAAGATTGTGTACTTATTTTTTACTAAGGTAGAAGATGGAGGGTTTTTTTGATACTAGCTGAGATTAACGTAAGCATTGCAGCAGCCTGAAATTGGAAATTGTGTTTGCCTGTCAAATAGGCAAGGCAAAAATCAATGCAAAGGGCAAGATTTTTTGTTTAAATGTATCTCACCCCTGGTGGGTATTTCAGCATCCCCATGAAAATCAGAGGAAGGAAACCACTGGAATCAGGAAACATTCTCTGAAAAACAAAGATGGGCCATCCCATGGCATTTCCATCATGGGAATAATAATGACCCATCAGAGCTTAAGTAGTCTTTGAGGTATCCAGGACTTTTATATAAGATCCAGTGTAGCAGTTACAAAGAAGTTGAATGCAAGGGTAGCTGTTTTTTTATATATACCAGCTAAAGGCTTTAGACAATTTGCAAAGTTGTCCACAGATTGTAAATGCGCTATTGTTGCTTAGTGTTCAGCAGCTCCTAGAAAGGATCCTGATGTCAAAAAGTCTTATAAGAGACCTACCAAATAGAGATGTTACAAACACTCAGTCTTTCCAATCACCAAGGTGGTAGTGCAGTAAGTCCTTTCCTACTGGTTTTCATTCCTGGGCTTTCCACGAGCGGTAAAGCCATGGAATTACATCAGCTTTTCCAAAGTGAGGAGGACAAGCTATAATTAAGCATGCCTCCTCTGCCACAGCATTACAAAGTCTGTCTGCAATGCAGAAGATACTGTCAATGCAGATACTGCCATCAAAGAATACTGATTGTATCTACATTTCCAAGCATCTAGTGAAGGTTTCATGAATACTTTTTTTTAACAGGGAAATTTGGTCTTTCCACCAAATTATGGGGACAAAATATTCTATTCCTCTGATACTCAAATACTGAACAAGACCGAGAGCAACAATTGCTTTAAGTTCTTCTGATCAATTCAGTAAAATAACAAGTCCTTGTTCAAAGGCAAGACAACATCCTGAGGTTACCAGAGGAAAGCTGTAACGCAATTCAAGGCCTTTGACAATGTGATCTGAAAGTTAAGTGACCTTGGAAAATTCAAAAATTATGCTCTTTTGAGAAGTATCCAAGGATGGAACATTCTTAAAGCTGCTAAACTGTTTGGAGAACACTTGGATGCGCAAAAGATAATGCATTGACGTATCACTGTTGGTGCAGCATGGACAACTGCTTCAATCTTTACCAGCAGCCTCCGCTCTGTTGTTGTTTCTCCTCTTGACACAAGTAATTAAGAAAGGAATTTCAGTTTATTGCAAGGTTTTAAGTGTGATGAGCACACATTCACTCACGCCTTTAAGCAAGTTCTCTAATGTGCTTTCTTCTCTGGGACTTATCTCACAACTGATAATCTGCCTTGGACAGTATTTCTTATTTTTTTTTTGTTTCTTGCTTGAAAAGCATCTTCTTTTCTCTGGAATATGACCCCTGCCCTTCTCTGAGCTAAGAGCCTCTTTGATAGCATTCGTGTTGATCCCGCACTCTGATGGATGCTCCTCTGACAGAAAGCCTGGTAGGAAGGATGAACGTAATGTTTAAATGATGCCTAGCAGTTGCTATGGTGACCTTGGTCCACTGGCAGTTTCATAATCTTTGTTAAGGAAAAGGAAGGAAAGAAAAAATCATAATCTCCCTTACATGTTATTGGTCATATCAGTCCTGCCACAGCCAGACCAATGTATGACGGCCTTTATGTTCTCCATACGTGACCTCATTAGTATTCTCCCATTATCTCCACTGGGTTTTCCCACCAATATGTCGTGTAACTATGTGCCCTGAAATACGTACGGGGTACAGGGTGAAAATATTTGTCTATCAATTCCATCTCTGTCTTCACTGCAGTGCTTTGCAAAAGCCACTGGTTAGCCAAGAAGATGCAGAAGATTAATTTTCCTTTCTCCTATGTTTTCCCATTTGCTAAATAGTCAGCAATACTGCTTAGTTCTGAACTGTCTCGGTGTAAGCACTCTGTTCTCTAACTCCTTTGACCACAAAATTGGCAATATGCAGCAGTGAACTAATGACTTTCTCTAAAGTATCATCAGTGGGGCATGATGCTAGAGAGACAGCCCCCAAAAATAACAGAGGGAAGCGTTCAGTATAGGGAAAAACATGGGATCCTGTAAGTTCTTTCACTCTGAACCTTGCTTGGCTGCCACATGGTACAGATCCTGCTAATGATATTGCGAAATCCTAGCAGATGAATCTGGATCATTTTATTCCCCCAGAATAAGGCTGGCTGGATAATATCTGTGTGTGTGCATGTGTGACTGTGCGTGCCCACATATAGGCTTGGGCAGGGGGCACCAGATGCGTAGGGCAGAGCAGTGAGAGGAACTCAGAAAGTCCCAGAATCTACTGAGCCAAATGCTGATCCTGACCGCGGCTTTGCCAGGCAGCTGAACAGATTGCTGCTGCAGGAGAGCAGCGTGCAGCAACGGGGAAGGGAGAGAAAAGGCTCTGTGTGCTGGATGCTGCGGTAGCGGGCGTGAGATCTGGCTGATTTATTTCATTTATAAATTAAGTGTTAAGTTTCTAATCGATGCTACAGAAAACATGGAAAAATCAGACTCCTGCCTAGCTAGCTTGTCATTCACTTAGCTGGGCATCATGACAACAAGTGATTTTGGGAAATATTTCCCATAACGTACCCCTCCAACAAAGATGGGAACGATAAAAATCAGGTAAAAATGTGGGCAAGATATTTTAGGACAGAATAGTTTTATAAGACTTTTGTTCCCCTTCTTATGCTCACAATGGACAACTGCTGAGCCAAAAGGGTTAAATGCAAGTGGTGCTCACATAAACAAATCTATGGGAGATAAAGCAGTTGCCATGCCAGCTGACACCGAAGGCAGCCAGCACAGAGTTGGCACGTAGGAGACGATCTAAAAGGCTGCACAGAGCGCCGAGGCTCATCGTACACAGCCTGCTTCTTGGCTTTAGTTTGCCAGTCCTGTTCATGTTTTAGCAGAAGCAACAATTGCTTGCCTTACGTTTCTCATACATTGGAGGATAGTGAGAAGGTATTTGTTCTTTTGAGGGTTCAGCAAATAAAAAAACAAAGAAGAAAATGTGGTATGTATGCAAGAAATTTACGTTTAAGTACTATGTGTTTGCTACTACCTATATGTAGCCCTCAATGAATCCTTTGAATTTATTTTTTTATTTTTTTCTCTTCCACCTCTCCATGTAGAAAATAGAAATAAGCAATATTTTCTGTTACATTCCTCTGTTCAGTCTTTGGGACTGACAGTTCTCACATTCTGGTGGATCATCTCCAGGGCCTCTAAAATAGTACTGTAAATAACACATAATTAGTAATGACAGTTAAAGTACTAATGGAAAATTTGCTTTACTTCTCAAAGAATGACACTTTCCAGTTCGAGATGGTCAAATAGTGAATAACACTATCTGTCAATAATCTAGACAAACCATCCTTTGTCAAGGATAACATTAGCTTCCTCAGGAGTTTATTGACTAATGCAGGCAGTTATTGATTTAAAAATGGTGTTCTAAGATATTGTTTAATAGCTGCTCTTGGCTCTGTCTCTCTGTAGTTCAGACTGTGCTGTTATTTAACTGTGTGTGAGGAGCACGGGCATAGATGAAAGTCATGAATATAATCGTTAAGTTAAAATACTGAAGAATAAGTTACCAGTCAAAATGCAGATGAAAAAAATGTTTTATTTATTCGCCAATTCTGGGAATGTAATTCATCTACCCTATTTTATAATCACCTCAAAGGGCTTCCTCTTCTTCCTGAATCAGGCTGAGTGCACCCGTTTCTCATTGTCTACGTCCCAAGAGTAAAGCAGCATGAGGACTTGTGTGAAAGCCCACACAGCGAGGTGCCGTATGGTTTCCCCATTACGTTGCCGAAACCAGAGCAAATTTGCTGTGCAGTCAGAAAAAAAAAAAGTATGATTTCAGAGTAGCATTGAAAAATGCAAGGAACTGCTCTACTTACAGACTTCATGCAACCCCAGACTACTAAGCTTAACTGCAAGTTGATTTCTTGTCCATGTGTATGTAGACATATTAAATGTTAAGCACAGAAATAATCCACATTAAGTCCGTCACACCCTTCATAGCTGTGAGTAACCATATCCATTGGCACAGGATTTTGTCACATATTCTAGTGCTGGATGCTTCAATGTACAGTGTCAGAGATCAGCTTGCAGGAATTTAAAGCCCCATGGTGGCTGTATGTTCCCTCACAATGTGGTTTTATATATATATATATGCACACACGCATATAAGCACATATAATTTTATACGTGTGTATGTTATCTCAACACTCATTAAGTAGACATTGACTTTTCGTTGTAATTCAGGCCATAATGTTCAGTGTAAATCTAATTGACTTTCCAGTGGCTTAACTTATTAGTGAGAATTAGTTTGATGGATCAAGCTTAAAAGCCTCTGTAGTAAAAGGTTGTACTGGAATGTTCTTCAGTGCATTAGCAAGGACTCAGATGTAGACAAATATGTTAATAAAAGGCTAGCTTGCTCCTACAGCAATCAGAAAATGAACATTGTTGAAAATATGAATCCCTTCATAACGTCCAAACACGGTTAAAATGCAATAACAATCTGGCTATACGAAAAATGATTAATATAAAAAGCCTCTTCATTTCAAAAAGCTACATTAATATAATGTGCTATTAGTACTGATGTCATGACATTAAAAATGAAATAAAACTGGATGTTTTAACATTACTGCAACCAACTACTGCCTGTATTAAGGGTGAAATAACAGCAGATATTATTTCTTCCTTTTTAGATTACAGGGTAAAAAAAAAAAAACCAAACCACAGTGCATTTAAAGCACTTAAATTTCAAACACTTTTGGTGTAACATGCCAAGATGCCCGAGGAATAGCAGGCTTTGATCTATTTATTAGTGCTCCTCTAACAAGAATACTATAAAGTTTGTACTATCACATTTTAGGTTAGGGTACACACTGTACAACTGGTAAACTAAGATCACATTTTTGTGAGTCAAAGGTCTCTTGTTGCAGCTTTTTCTTACCCTTCTTCTATAGGTGGTCACAGGATACAGGCTTTCAGGCGAGGTGATCTCCTATAAGTGACAAATTCCATAATAGGCTGTTGATTTGAGCAGCGTTAGGAGATGGACATGGGCAGTGATTCAGGACCAGTGTCTTGCTCTTTAATACTTTGATGATAAACCACAGGCAAAAATCCCCACAGGATATCCTGAAGCTGGCAACCTGCATTCCGATTTTAGCAACTTAGACATATATCTGGGCTGATCACTCTTAATAAACGTGTTTTTCGGTAGGCTCAGGAGAGACACATTTATGTTGAAAATATTCTGCAGAGGCATCCCTATTGTTCTGCCAAGAATCTGGAGCAGAATAGTACTGTTTCTGCAACATCTGGTACTTGAGTCTGATGCAGCAGTTTAAATGAACTTCGCTGAAAAATGCACTGGTGTCTTATCTTCAGTGTTCATAGTATTTGATAACAGCCAAGAAATCTCATACATGGAATCTGGAAAGCTGCTGGAGTTGAGCAGAGAAGCCAAGAACAGACCAAGGGTGTTCTCATCGGACGTTCAGGATTAACCCTTCAGAGTAAGGAGCGGGAAGAATGTGTAGGTTAGCTGAAGGTTGATGTTGAATACATCAATTCAAACACATTACAACCTACCTGGAAGGGAAGATGCCAAAAAAAAAAAAAAAGAGAGAGAGAGAGAATGAAGAGTCTTTAACAAAAGCTTTATCTTTGTTTTCTAGACTCCAACATCATCTTCACACTACATCCTTTTATTTCCAGCTTAGAAGATCTAAAACTCTTATTTATTTTAAAAGAAAGGGAAAAGAAATCAATGAAATTGAAATTACTGCATGCTAAGGGTTCTGAAAAAGTCTGAAATATAAAATACATTTTAGACTGTACAGAAAAGATTATTTTGTTTCCTTAGATGCTGTCTTTCTCCTTTCCCCATGAGATCAAAACTAATCTTTACGTGGAGTTTAACTTTTTAATTAAAGCCTCTCATACAAATAGATGAAGAGCTTTTCCATTCCCTGGTTAAGGGATGACTGCATGTTCGGGGTTAAAGAGCAAACAGAAGCCCAGCAGTTATGCCAGGGGATACAGAACTGAGCTAATGTATACATTTAACCTGATGTGGAAGTCAGTGAAACGTTGGCAAGGATTTTTCTCTGGTCCTATTTGATCAGTAGGCTGGTGGCAGAGCTCCTGCAGGCAGCTTTGTGTCTCGCTGCATGTGATGCAGCAGCACCACGCAGTGGCTTAGGGCAGCTCCCCTGTAAGCATCCTCCAGCATCCAGCCCAGCCCAAATCCACCAGGATTCGGAAAAGTCTGGCCAGTGCAATTGGGGTTAAGTACACAATAGGCTGGATGGGAGGTTGGTTTGAGATCATTCCAGCTTTTTATGAGAAAAAGAAAGAAAAAGGAAATGCAAACACAAACTTTTAAGAAGCCTTGTTCTGATGTTTGTATTTCTAATATGCAAGTCAGCGTGGATTTTGACACAATATCTTGGAAATACGTGGCTTTTTCTTATTTCAGAAATCCCCTTAGGGATCTTTCTCCCTATTAAAAAAAAAAAAAACAATTAAAAATAGTATTAATAAAAAAGATTTAACAATATAATACATGGATCATCTTCTGAAAACCACTTCAGAGCTATAAACATAAATTACATAATTTGGGAGAAAAAATCTTCTGCAGGCTCTGCTACATCCGTACCTCATAGGGGATGCAAATTGTCAGTAAATTAATTATTTTTATTCTTCTAATTTCAGGTTGGGAAGTTGATAACTTGGGGCAAACTCATGCAGGTAAGGACCAGTTGTGCAGGATATCTCCTACATACCTCTGTTCTCAAAAACTGTCTGTAAAGCACGTGATAATCTCAGATTACTGAAAAGCTATTTTGTGGACCAATTATTATGATAATTAACAGATATAGCTCTCTGTAACACTGAGATGAAAACTGAAAATAAAAATCTGATATACTTTTAAAATTCATTGTGATCTTACTCTAGAAATACAAATTAAAACCAATTTTCTTTTGCTTCCGTTGATGGATGGAAACAAGTATTCATGAATTTTCTGATGGCTGTCCATACTTAAATATCTATGGATTTCTAAAGATTTCTAAAGGTATAATGCTTAACTTTTATATTTTTAAAATGAAATTTGTCCTAGTTTTATTGTCTGTCTTTTTTAGCTATGTGTTCACTGCTTGCAGTAGCAATTTTTTAATTTTATTGCTTCGACCTTGATTTAAACTTACAAGTAAAACTATGTTTACTTCCTGAAAAGACAGAATCAAAAATTTATTGCCTTTGGGCCTTATCCAAACAAATAAAAATCAATTGGATTCTATTCACTGACTTCCACAGAGACCAGTTTGGGTCCGCATGGAAAACACAATCAAAACAATTTCATACAAAATTTCCACTTTTATAGGTGATTATGACCTGCTGGAAAGCACAGCCCAATCTCCTCTAGGTAAGAAACAGAATCATGGAATGTTTCTCTCTTTTATTTTAGTTCTTTCATAAAGGAAGCTCCATGCTTTATCTCCTGCCAATTAGGCATTATTTTCTAATCAGTTCTAATTATGGTGACACATTTTCTTGTGCTTAAATTTTAACAGTATTATGAAAAACTATTCATCTGCTATTGAGTCTTGTGATCTAGCAAGTAGATTGTTACAAATTATATCTACCTGCTGAACAATGTTTACTAAATGGCATTAAGGGAACTCAACCCTGTGATTCAGTGCTTATTTTCCTAGAAAAACTGGAGATGAATTTGAAGGAATAATTTACTAAAATTTGCCAGGTAATGCAATGTTAAATTAATGCAGTGATTAAGTTAATGTATTCTGACACATGGGTGGCAAACATGCTCTAAAAAGAAGGTTGTTGCTAGTGTCAGAAGTTACTTGACTAAATTGCTCTAAGAATGTAAAGCAGCACGACCTCTGCAGAAAACAAACAAACAAACAAAAAACTTTGCCATTTCATAGTTTTTCATCCTGGTCACAGAGCTCTGACAAACATGATGGTGCTTAAATAGAGCAATGTGGGGGACATCCCACCTGAGGCAGCCTTGGCAATGAAGAGTGTCAGGAAATACTTCTCTCTTTTACACCCAGCCCCTGCTTCCAATGCATTTTGAAGCCTTTTGACCGTGCTGGTGAAAGCCATTTAGTAGTGAGTCATTAAATGAGATTAACCAAACAGGGTAAAATGAGAGAAAAAGAGAAAGAGGTTTTCTCAGAGCCAGTTTTCAGCCTCCTCACAAACACATTTTTTAGAACAAGGCCATAAACTATTATTGGCACAAATAATAGGCAGAGGAAAGTGAGAAGATCTGAAACAGGAAATTGCCAAGTGAAGCCACAGTGGGCAACTGGAGATCTAAATGAACTTATTGCTGTCAGGATAGCAACAGGGAAGAGATTCCCACTCCATCCCTCCTTTGTGTTCCTACAGTGCAACAGGTCACTCTCAGAGCAGAGCCTAGGCTTGGAGATACACGGTGGGATGTGTGCTGTCTGACTTTGGGTAACATCCAGCTGCCTCACCCAGATCTATGATGGCTATTTTAGATATCCTACATTATCCTGCTTGGCTTCCAGCAGCTATTCTAAAATAATCATGTTAGCACCATGTTTTCTCATTAATTCCGTCCAGATGCCTCAGATATAGATAATCTCAAATAGCACAAAGTGCCTGTATTTAAGCACAGGACTTACTCTGAAGTCTTCTGAAGTGCAAATGTCTTCATTGAGGCTGTATTTCCACTATGCCTCTCAGAGTCAATGTAGGGAAATGGACATTTAGCTGACCCTCTTTTGTATCCACTTCAGATCCAGTATTTTGGAGCCCTGCAGACACTGACTATTCTGCTCAGATCTCTTTTTGCTCTCTGGTGTCCAGATGTACAAGTAGAAATCTGCAGGTCCCTCGCACAGAACTAGGTCATTAAAGATGTCATTAAAGATTAAAGGCTCCATTGTAGCCTTCTGTGGATACTCTGATAGATAGTACTCCCAATGGTACCATGGAGTTTACTCAAGGGGATAGAGATTATGTCCTGGGGTTTGCTTCAGCAGTGTCACGTTCCCAATTGTACCTGTTATACTTGACACAGGGGACATCAGCAGAAATTGCACAGAAGATGGCTGGTCTGAACCTTTTCCTCATTATTATGATGCCTGCGGCTTTGATGAAAATGAAACAGAGTCAGACAACCAGGTGGGAGTTAATTTTATAATTTAAAATAAATGAGGGGGGGAGGGGAGACTGCTTTTTGTCCATCTTCTTGTCATGTTCTGTCAGATATTTATGGGCATAAATACATGAGAAGTAAGACTTATATCCTTCCTAGCTCAGTACTGTGTATTTCCAGAATATGAATATTTGCAGTTTTTACAGCTTGTAACTTTTGGAAGCATGATTTAGCCCCACTTCATTCCCTGTTGACTAAAGAATCCCTTAGCCAACTAGTTTTTTCTCCAGGTTCGTGCAGAGTGGTCACAGAAATACAGAAAGCCTTTGCTTAGCTTACTGACAAATAAACGGTGCAGTATGCAGACCCAAGGGCATGCTAAACATGAAGCAGTGCTCTGATATACAGTGAGATACCAGGGGAACCAAGATGATAAAACAAGCAGGCTGTTCAAGAAACAGACCCTGCCAGTGGTTCCCCCTGCATGTTGACAGGGTGGAGAAGAGGTGACTGTAGGTGAACCATTTAACCATGTGATGTTTGTCTTCCAAGGATTACTACTATCTATCTGTGAAGGCTCTGTACACAGTTGGGTACAGCACGTCTCTTGTTTCCCTCACCACTGCCATGGTTATCCTGTGTCGTTTCAGGTGAGTCAGGATGTGAGCAGTGCCAGTGACTCAGTCACTGGAGAAAAAAGGCTGCAGTTCATTCATCCCAAGCAACTTTTAAGCTTTTGTCTCAAAGATTACAAAATAAGTGCGTGAGAGCTCTTTAGTCAAGTTTTTTCCCTTGTTGGAGCTGCTATGGTGGTTGTATTTCAGTATACTGTAGATACAATTGCAGAAACTCTCTGCATTGGACTGGGTCTATTTTATGTTAATTTGCATGGTTTTACAGGAAAATCCTCCTCTTGGTTGGGTTTTGGGTATTATACACACTCCTGCATTTCAGATGTTGTTATCCTTTGTACCAAGGTGCTAAGAGTTCTGGCCATATGTGTATTTAGGCTTAGGTGCTATGTCTACAAAGAGAAAAAAAGATAAGTCTTTTTTTTTTCCCTACCACTTATTTCCCTCTCTTTTATTCTTTCCTCTCTAGGAAGCTTCACTGCACTCGTAACTTTATCCATATGAATCTCTTTGTTTCATTCATCCTACGTGCAATATCCGTATTCATTAAAGATGGGGTTCTTTATGCTGAACAAGATGGCAACCACTGTTTTATCTCAACTGTAAGTAAAACCAAGATCAAAGCCTTTTCCTT
This sequence comes from Penelope pileata, assembly GCA_013396635.1. NCBI lineage: Eukaryota > Metazoa > Chordata > Aves > Galliformes > Cracidae > Penelope > Penelope pileata. The sequence goes on along the minus strand of WBMW01004111.1, from coordinate 138,533 downwards.
TACTTTTTTCCAATATGAAATAAAAGAATTGCAAGGCAGGCAGAAGTCTTTTGAGTCTAAGAGGTTGAGCAGCTATTGGGAAAGAAGGTGATTGGTGGTAAATTTCCCTCCTAGTTCACAATAAAACTGTGAATGGTATGATCCCATGATATCAGCAGTGTCTAGTGGTCTGTGCATTAGGGCAAGCCTACAAGATTCAGTTTCTTACTTCAGGTTTCTCCTTTCATGAATCCACATAGTGACAAATGGGAAGAGAGTAGAGAAACTTTTCGTCTGGGGTCTGGATTTTCTCCAGAGCCTAATTTACTCTGGATGTTGGGAAGAGTGTCCTGTAAGGAGTGTGAACATTCAGATGCAAGAAAATACCCCTGTAAACCACATTCCAAAAAACTGTTAACTATGTATTTGTCTCTGAAGAGTTGTTCAGCATGTGGTTTCATGGAGATTTTCTTTCATAAATGTTCTTAGCTGTATATCACACGTAAATCCTAACTCAGTTCACATTTAAGGGTGATATTTGTTTTGACAAATCAGCTCATCTGGTGTAATTATCATGGAATTATATTGAGTTCCCAAGCTGCAATGTCCTTTATCCATCCATTTATGAGATAAATTCCTATGAGTCATTTCCACAAGAAATGCACCTCTGTATAGTTTCTTAGCTTTTTCATTATTAAAACTGGTTTCAACTTTAAATTCTTCTCTGTGGAACACCTGAAGCCGTTTTAGATCTGTAGTTTGTTCATAACATTATTTTAATAATGCCATCTGTTTCTTCGTTCTAATACACTCTTCATTCTAATACATCTTAAAATTAGTGATCTAATGGGCAGGTTGAAGAACAGTCATAAGTTGGTAGAGTTTCCACAGAGCAACATGTTTTTTTTCTGTTTAAACGTATCAGTTGTAGGTTTGTTGCAGAGGATGAGATGGGATGGCAGACAGAAACCAGTCAGAACTGCCAACCTACCACTGCCCCAGATAAACCTCCCAGCTTATACACTAATTTTGCTGTGATATGTTGAAAAGTCACTTCAGTAAGTCTAATGATGTCTCATTGGTATGCAACACTATCAAGACAAGTGTGTCCTACTCTCACAGAGTCACAGTAGAGCTCAGTTTCTACCTAAGGCTTTTAGACATTTTTTTCCTTTTCTTTTGTCCATTGTTTTTTTTTTTTTTCCCCAGTAAACAAATGAAAGTTTCTATCATTTTCTATGGCAAACCATTCTGTTTTCTTTACACTTATGCTCACTTTTGTTTTCAGCCCCTGAGTGACAACGTCTGCAAATGGCCAGGAAGTGCAATTCTCAAGTGCACACACAGGAGGGTGCATCTTTTCTGATCCCACTCTCAGGGCTTCCCACAATCATCCTGCCATTTCACATCCTTCCTTAGATTTCTCGGTGCACAACTGGATTCTTTTCTTGTCTGCACTTAACACTTGGAAGGGGGTTTAAATCTTGCAATTAAGGTCCATTGCCGACACAAACTCCGACTAATGTGAGAGGTTCTCAAGCTGCCTGCAGGCGCTCACCAGCCACCTCCCACTGACAAAATTGGCCACCTGCCCTTTGCAGCTTTTCTCTCTAAGTGGCCCTTCACATTCCATTCATGATTTTAAAACTTTTCTGTTAAAAGTGTGTAATACTAGTCGCAACTCTATTCCTTCCCACTAGCAGACTTGGAGAGGTTGAAAGCATTTTCTCTGCTAATCTCAGGCAAAACAACATGGAAATAACTTTCTTTTTGTTTGGTTCTCTGCAGGTGGAATGCAAAGCGGTGATGGTGTTTTTTCACTACTGTGTCATGTCCAACTACTTCTGGCTTTTCATTGAGGGGTTGTACCTTTTCACATTATTGGTAGAAACCTTTTTCCCAGAAAGGAGATATTTCTACTGGTACACTATTATTGGCTGGGGTACGTAAAATGTTTCTCGGTGTACCAGACCACTTTCTTCTTTGTCCTGAATGCAGGCACAGGAATGAACCATCTAATATTCCCATATACAGACTCAAAGTATAGATTTAATCTGTGTTTAGAAGTGCCATTTCAGACCAAACTATGTTGTGCTTTTTTAGATAGACTTGAATCAAAACCTGGAGGACATCACATCTCTTGCAGACATGTAGTCCACAGTTCAAAATCACCTTCTACAAGATACGACCTTAATACTAAGTTCTTTGGCTTAATCGAGTCTGTAATATCCACTCTAGTCCATTCTCTAAGACTTCCTTTGTGCCTTTCTCCCAGTTAATAGATAAATTAAAAACACGTTCAAAGGGTACCCATGTATGCTCATCATACCTGGGTGGGAAATGGAAACTTGCAGTGTTGGGAAGAAATAAGATTTGTTTCAGAAGGCCAGTTGTAAGATGATAACCAGTGTAATTATTTTTCATGATGGCCTCTTGGAACTAAATTGATTCCTGTAAGATGTTAATGCAAACTGTACTTCGCTGACGTTTTTGTATGGAAGACAGGTGGTGGATGCTTAAGAATCCATTCATTTTAAATGTGCCCTAAGAAGGTTAAACTTCATGTTTATACTTAAACAACATTGTTTGTGTCATTATCTGGAAAAAAACCAACAACAACAACACATATTCATGCATAAAATCTACATACAACCCATGTTTTCTTTGGGAAATGAATTCCCATGCAATCTGAACTTTCAAATAATCCATGGCTTTTTAGCATTTTGCTTTGTTGTTGTTATTTTTCTGCTTGTTCGGTTGGATGGTGTTTTTTGTTCTTGTTTTCCTCCTGAGGCAGCAGTGCATACATAAAAAATCCCAACTCCTGGCAAAGACTCCCTGCAAGGGGAGCAAGGGATAGAGAAGAAAGAAGAGAAAAAGTGATCAGAAATAGCATACCCAGGCTGGGAAACTATTGAAAAAGGGTTTTCAAAGTTCCCTTTGTACTCTCCACAGATGCTTAATTATGCTACTGCTAAAATATAAGTTTGTTCTCATAGAGAAATTGAGGGTGAATACATGAAAATGTGAAAATTATAAAAAACGTACATCTTTGCAAACTAAACACATATCAGTGGTTGAGTTACTTTAGCTGAGTTTGCACAAATTTCTTGTCTGTAAGTGCATCTGGATGTGAGGATATTGCAACACAGCACATTAACTGACAAGAAAAATCAGCATCTGTGAAGAAAGAACTACCCAGATGGACTCATTCAGTAATGCAGCCTCAAAATTTGTAGTCAAGTTGAGTACTGTAAATGAGATCTAGCTGTTCAGTTTATGAATACTACTTCATATTTAAAGCAATGTCAATGGCATCCATTAATAATCCTAAAAGAATCTCAGAACATGGACTGTTTTATTTTTTTGGAGTACAGTATTTTCTCATTTCTTGAATGTTTCAACTTGAATAATGGTTCTGCAGACATCGTAGGAGCAATTGGCACTTTGCGAGAACAGAAGCTCTTCCAGACTCTGGATTCATGTTTTGAAGTCATGTAGGGCAGAAACAGCCCCTTGGCTTATAGCTGATAGGAAGACAGTTGCATTGAAGCAGCAATAGGCAACAGCTCAGCATTTTACAGCATCTGGCTGTTTATCTGTTTCTTGAAATGTGCTGAGCACATCAGTGACCACATGTAATCAACAAGAACTAGATATGGCTGTGTTGATCCATTTTGCCCTTTTAAATATGCAAGGTGCTAGTAAGTTCACTGAATAGTCTACTGGATAGATAGAATATTTCTTCCAGAGATCTCTTCTAATGACTTCTATTACTGAGGGCAGGAATATAGTCAGCAAGAACAGCTCTTTTCTACAGCCTTTGAGTTTTCTGATGTTACTCAGAAGATGAAAAGATTGTGATGAAGCTATATATATCTTTTGGTGTAAAGAAAAGTGAGTATATGTATATTCATACAGCAGATGGTTCAAAACTCCAGGCTGATCTGAAATGTGTTATTTTTTAACTATTTTTTTGGACACCTTGAATCTAATTCTGCCTTCCTGTCCATGTTTCATACTTGGAAATCCATTTGTAACAGCAACATTTCTATAGTGCAAATAAATACGAATTAGGTAGCATGCCAGACCCATGCCAGATATTTAAATAATTTATTATTATGCATCTAAGTGAACAAAGATCTTAATGTTTACTAGGTATTCTCATAGGAGAAAAGCAGACTTCAATTTAAATTAAACATGCATGATTTCTTCAATCTTAAGTCTATCATTTTATTTCTTTTTATCATTTTCATTTCAAATATTTCTGTGTACACATTTTTAAAGTAGGAAGGCTTCATCAGTCATCAAGGTCTAATGGGGATATTTTTATTTCTGATAGTTGGAATATGAGATTTGACAGAGACTCACTTGAGTGGATACAGTTGAATGACTAATTAATGTGACATCAACACAGCTTTGCAAAATGTATAAAACATAATTGTTCCTGTCAACTTATGACAATCTCTTTCACTGCTGCATGCTGGAGTTATTAAGGTCTTTGTTTTCTTTGCTTTTTAGCACTTTATCTTTCCAGCGATGCCTCAATAAATGTAGATAGCTTTCTAGTCAACGATTTTATTTGCCATAAAATGTAGAAACAACTTACCCAGAGTTTTCTTGCAAGAATACATTCATTTTTTTTAATATCTCCACTGAATAAACACTCCGTTAGTTTTTTCTGAACAGAAAATAAATCCAGATTTCTCAGTGGATTCTTACTGTTTTAATTTAAGTTGTATTTTAATGTATTTTTTAAGATTAAAGAGATCTCTGATGTAGAAATGTGACACTCTTGTTCACAAAGTTTTTTTTTGTTGTTGTTGTTTTTTTGCTTGTAGGGGTTTTTTAAAAGTTCTTATTCAGGAAAAATAAATGAAACATTCCTGTGAATAATGGAAAATTATCCTCTACTGATTTGTTTTGGTTGAATAAGTAAAGCAAAAATCACTTATATCAGAGAAAATGTAATATATGCAACTCATTTACAACAAAACCACATAAGAATACAATGAATACAATAATACCATTGCAGCTCAACATCTGCCACTCTGCAATCATTGCATAATTACAGTAGCTCTAGACACAGAAGTGGAAGTCACTGCTTTTGTTTTGTACAAACTATGTTTTACTGTTAAAAGAACAAAATGCAACACAAGAACTTTGAGCAATAATGATATGAAGCAATATTATTCTTTTATCAATTTTATTTCTACACTCTCTGATCAAGACTAACCCTTCCTCTCACTATGACAGATGTTACTAGAGCTCTGAATTACTGTAATGAATTGCATTGTTTGATGCATGAGTGTTATCAGGAAATAAAACCTCAGTGGAGAAGTTGCAAAAAAGTGCTCTTCGTGAGTATTGAATATTTCTAGACTGATAATGACATCACCATCTTGTTTTCTACAGGCACCCCAACAATTTGTGTCACTGTCTGGGCAGTGCTGAGACTTCATTTTGACGATACTGGGTAGGTATCATGGTGTGAGAATACTTTTCACAGGCATTCAGCTCAATGACAAGAATGAAATGGAAATTTAGTTATCATAGCTCACAATTAATTTCTCCTTCCATTTTCAACATTGATTTGAATATGGAAACAGCTTAGGTCAGGTGTTCAACCTAGAGTTCTTTTTTTTTTTTTTGTAGTTATATGGAGAGAATTTTTATGTACTTATTCTCCTAGTGAAATTATGAAAGGACATTTAGACATCTATAAACATGTAGCTGACCCAGTGGTTTCTGCTCAGTTAAATATGGGAAGTCCAGGATATGGTGTACTCATCTTAAAATAGCTACCAGGTGACTTGCATGTATGATTGCCTGCTCCTCTCCAACTGATTATGAAGAAAGATAAAGATGATAAGCTCAGCTATAGAAATTATTACAGATACTTCTGAAGAGTGAAATTTGCACAAGGAATTGCTGAGCTTCAGTTTTCCAAGGTAATTATGAGTTTAGCTTCCCCTTGAGAATTTTTCCTCAAGTCTAGTTGAGGAGATGAGTAGGAGTGAGACAGAAACCCACATTTTATCTTCTGCATGAAAAAATAAATACAATTTAGAAAACTGAATAATTTAGAAAAAAATTTAAGAGGGTAGATTCTACCCAAATAGTGTTTTTTGATGGGGAAAAACCTACAAAGATCCTGCATCCCTTGTTAAAGGGCACAAAAGAAAGGCTGCACCCAGAGATGATCCTGCCCATCCACATAGCCTGTAGACTGACTGGTATGATAGGGAAGCAGGCTTATCTGGTAGGAATGTATGCATCCTGAAAATGAAAAATTATCAATGTTTTTCTTCATGACAGCTATGTTTAAAACTGGTCAAACAGTAGGAAACATGCTGGAGAATGAGGGACTTTGAGTAAAATTTGAAAAATCTGGCAGTGGTTCTTTTGATCTGGGTGAAGGATACCATTATGTACCCAAGTCTCATTCGCAAGGAATTTAAGCTCATATTTAAAGTTCTGTTTATATTAGAGATACCTGGAACCAAAATTTGCATAAGACTCAGTGTTCTGTTGAGTTTTCTTCATCTTTGTTCTGTCTTGCTCTTTTTGGAAAACACACAAAGCCCTTCCTCCATTGGGGATACCAGTGCTTTGACCCAATGTTCTATTTTGACATCAAGACAAATTAAATTGTTTATTTCCATGTAAAACAAGCCAGAAACCCCCGTTGTGTCATTATTACGATTACAACAGAGGTCCTAAATGCATTAATTTATCTTAGGAGTCCAAGCAGTCCTTGTGTTTTACAGATCAGGGGAATATCTCTCAGAAGGAAAAGAAGAAGAAAAGAAAAAAGCACCCTTTCCTCTCATTTAGTTACAGAAGCTATTTAGTATGCAAGACATTCAGTCAGATTCTAGCTGAGCGTCTCAGTGGTTACTTTTTAAAAATCAGCATGCATTGTTCTGGGGGTGGGGGAGAAGCCAGCATGAACTTGAAAACATTGCAGAAATACCAAACTGGGAAAGCACAGTGACAAAGGCGTGAACTGAAATACAGACTCTGAGTCTGAGTTTCCTCCTGTTTGCTCCTTAAAAAACTGGCAGAGCTCCCTTGTCTTCAGCTCCTGATTCACATCATTGTAAGTGACAAGTCTGCAGAGATAAACGCAACTGTCTGTTTACCCAGAGCAGTGCTACTGAATTAAATGGAGTTATTACAGATGTACACCAGAGATATAACAGAGATCAGACTCTGGCATTTTCAAATGGAAACCACATCCCTTCCCCATTTCACTGGCTCCCTTTCTGTCATCCATCCTGAAAAACAGTCCTGTGTGCCTGATCTTCACTGTAGCAATGCATTCGTAATGAAATTAGGGAGACTGTTTACATGGTACAGATTGTTGGCTGACATTACACACTGTTCTGTTGTGCATTGCTTTTTTTTCCCTTCTGATGATGTTCATGAGAAGATGGTGTTTTTTTTCCACCACATCCACCCAGTACTTGTCACATGAACTGAACAAAAATGTTCTTAATAAAACCCTTGTGTGAGGATGAACTGGTTCACTGTTGACACCTACAAAATAGACATTGACAACTTAGCTTGACATGAAGACATTCTGTAGAAGAATATGTCCAAAAAGGAATAGGCGTTTCTAGAGGAAGAGATATCATCCTAGAGTACACATTTAAAACAGTGGAAAAAAAAGGAAGAAAAAAAATCCTCTAAGTGCCAGCTTGTCTCAGCTGGAGCCTGGGATAATTAGATGGGCTGTAGATGTCTTCAATACAGATGACAAAAACAAGAGCAGTTAGAGTCCATCCTCTCTAATTTCACATTTCTACCTAGACAAATTGGCATATACTAATACCTATTTATATGGATAGAGCATTAAGAATTTTCCAGATCCTTCCTGTATTAGTCAACTTGCTAAAAATTTTCATTGTGGATTTAATATACATCTTAGGGAGACTGAGATTTGCAAATAGTGGGGAACTTTCTGAAGGAGCCGCCTGACCTAGAAATGCATACAAATAGTTTCAGATTGTAGGCACTTTTGTTCTGCAGAACACAAGTGTTGATAACTTTAAAAAGACTGATTTCCAGACTGTGGGCTCCCACTGAACACTGATTTCCTTTCAAATGCTTTGATTTGAGCATCCAACCAAGAAATGCTGCTTTGTATTTGAAAATCTCAGCCCTCAGTCCCATAGATTTTAGGGGGATTTTAAACCTCTAGTCTTTGTAAGCTGAGAGAAAAGTAGATAACTGTATGCAAATTTGACATCCCATCTCTGAATTTTCTTTCTTCACCCCTGCTTTACCACACACGTATTTATTATTGGTTTTATGGGAATCTAGAAAATGTAGCATTTATAAATTTAACTGAAATTTCTAAACCAGACATCCACATCTCCTTGGAGTTTCTCTCTTATTCATTTGGATGATGGAATTTTAGCTCTGCCTCCTCGTGCTTAAACATGCATAAAGCTTTGTTTAAAGTAAAGCTTTTCACTTTTCCCCCAAGGGCTACCAGACTACCCTTTAAATGACATAGAAGTTGTTTTAAGCTCTCCTAAGAGCAGCAGTGTTTTATTCCTGTATACTCATCTAGGTTGTTAGTTGGCATCTGATAAATGTACCATGACAACCACTGCTGGGACTTTTGGCTGTTGTCCCAGTGGGAGGGAAACCATCCTTCTCAGAACTGCAGGTACAAAAAAGGCATTTTTCTGTGTTTTTATGTTTTCTAGAAGGGAAGCAGGAGGGAAAAAAAGCAGAGACAAATAAAATATGTTTTTTAACTGACAATCAAATTTTTGATGACTTAAAGTAGTGTAGCGGGGGTGGTGTGATGTAGCAGGGGAAATAAGATTTCTTTTTCATTATTACTACTTTTCTAGCTTTAAAAATGTAGTATAAAACCCATATACATATGGGTCCTGTAAATAACTGGCTCCACAAATCAATGTCCAAATGCACCTATGTGAAATAAACTTCAGCATAATCATACAGTGAATCTGGAGGAAGGGTTTTTTGAAGTTTTTTTTGGGCTGGTTTTCTTTTTTTCCTTTCCTTTCCTTTATTTATTTATTTATTTATTTATTCTTGAGGTAGAAACACCATTTGTTTTATGATCACTCACTCTGAGCAGCTTAAAAAAGATAACACCAACTATTGCCCACAACTTGAAGCTTCTCACATGAATCGTTGCTCCTTGGTAGGACTTACAATTCCATCACTGAAACATCATTCCTGTATGTGATTATGACCAGTCCCTGGTACATCTTGGTCTACTAGACACGTGTGAGAGTCCTTATGTTAGAATCAGGAACATTAAAAACTGTTAACCCTGGACCTTTCTTGTCTGTTAACACTGTATCTATGTCTTTTTACCCGCTCTACAGAGATGCTGGCCCAAAGGGACGGTTTTACAACTGTTGATGGACACGGGAATATGCATAGAGGGATCTTTCAAAATCGCAAAAGTGCCTAAATTATTTAGTAAGGGGTACCATTGAAACTGAAAAAAATAAAAAAAAAATATTCTGTTGAAGATGAGTTGAGCAAAGGCTCCAAAATAAAACTTTAATGTGGACAAACTATGAAATCTTTGAGACTAAATAGCTACAAAACGAACATCCTGCTCTCTACCCCCTTAAAAATGGTTTTAAGTATATTAATTTCCTTGATGTATCTTAATCTTTTTATTTCCATCTCTTTTCCCATTCCATTCTTTCATAACTAACTGCAGCTGCTGGGACATGAACGACAACACTGCCTTGTGGTGGGTGATCAAGGGTCCTGTGGTTGGATCAATCATGGTAAGTAGCACTGGGAGGAATCACTTCCTGAACACATCCAAGGGGAAATATCTGATGCAAATTTCTTCCAATGACTTCACAAGCTGTGCTGCGTCAACTGGCTGGGCTACTGGACAATGCACAATGCTAAGGAGATTTAGTACAAGTTAAATGATGTTGCCTGTAGGCAAAGACTGTATAGACAAAGAGTTGTTCAGTTGCTTAAACGTATATACCAAATGCCATACATAAGATCCTAAAGCATCCAGAGCATTTGTCTAGGGAATCATTTGGGATGGCAGTGGAAGGACAGTGCTCTCTGGAGCATCGAAAATAACACTGGATGCAAGTGCCTACTGAACTGAGTTTGTAGGATGGAATTTATTTTGCGGCTAGATTATTGTAGATAATATTAGACCTATAATAGTATAGTAGACACAGCAAAAGATGTTCAACTTCAGGTACCTAAGCTCTCTTTCACTAATGGAGGCCTTGGGTTTGACTCAAATGACACTAGGTACTTATGTATGGACAATTAAGTTTCTAAGGTACTTCATTTGGCCTCCAGCGTCTGCCTCAAAAGGATGTAGAAATCTTTAAATGGCTTTGAGTTTCTCCGTATAGTAAATTAAACTGAGCACCTAACCACCTGGTTAGTGGCACCTAATAAGCTGTTTAGCTTACTGGACATAGGTGTCTAGTTCTGGACATGATAAGTTGCTCTCCATACTACAGTGACAGCATTGGCAAGGTCTCCATTGACTGTTGTGGGAATGTAGACAGGTAGATATCTACATATAGATATCTTTGTCAGGTGTGATTCTTCTCCTTTTAACGGTTTGGACAGCTCTCTAAAGTACAGTAACCTTCAGAAGCACTAAATGTAACTGAGCTAATGATATTTGGCTTCTCCATCCACTTGTAATCTTCATAAAACTGTATTTATAATGACATGTCTCTATGAAAAAGAAGATGCCCAGGATGAGGTAAAACTAAAAGACATGAAGATAAGCATTGGAAAAAAAAAAAAAAAGACATTAGATATCATCTCATCTTGGAACAAATTCAATTCAGCCAGGCAGAGAGAAAGGAACAGAAAATAGGACAACAGGGAATGGTTTTTAACTGGAAGAGAGGAGATTTATTTTAGATGTCAGGGGGAAATTTTTCCCTGAGAGGGTGGTGAGGCACTGGCACAAGCTGCCCAGAGAGATTGTGGATCATCTCTGGAGGTGTTCAAGGCAAGGTTGGATGGGGCCCTGGGCAGCCTGATCTGGTGGAGGGCAACTGTGCCCATGACAAGGGATTGGAACTGGATGATCTTTTAAGGTTGCTTCCAACCCAAGCCATTCTATGATTCTATAAACTTTGGATTTTCAGGAAAGGGCAGACACTAAATTTTGTCTGAAATAAGTGCTGATGGAAGCTGTTAAACAGAGAAATGCTTTGGTTCAGAGGATGGGAGTTAAAGATACTAACTCTTACTGTTGAGATCTTTGCTATATTTTTGGTGTGCAGAGATCTTGATTTCTGTACTTAACATTGATTGATAATGACGAATGTTTAAACTTTAAATGTTTGTCTTACCTCATGCTTCTGATCAAATATATTCTTCCTTAACTTTGCTGCTGCCTGGGGCATATGCTTCCCTGGAAAAGGGGGCAATATGTCCCTTGTAATGTATTACTAGTGACTCTATAAAACTCCTGGAGTGCAATTTGGAGAAAAATTGAGCTAGCAAGTCACTGTGAAAGTCTCATCTCATACCTGAAGAAATGTACCATGTTCATCATAATTTCCTTTCTTTTTCCCCAGATAAACTTTGTGCTTTTTATTGGCATAATTGTGATACTTGTGCAGAAACTCCAGTCACCTGATATTGGAGGCAATGAATCCAGCATTTATTTGTAAGTACAAATGAAACAGCAATCAGTTGAGATTTCTAATATACACATAGGAAAAAGAAAAGAGTAAAAAAGACATCTCATTTGACTTAATTTGATTTTTAAAAGAGTCACACAATCTGTTTGGTTGATTTAGAATTTTTTTAAACCTGAAAGTCACTGAAGTGCACTTTAACACTGGCTTCAATCTTTTTTTTAAAAGCTTGGGGAAGAAAAAAAGAATAGAAAAAAACTTAAATATTAGATTAAAAAATAGCACTAATTATTATTTACAGGTCAGTCATCTATAAATTAACATAGTGACTGGGAATAAATATTATTACATTAATGGGACAGTTTTTAGTGCTTCATATGTTTCACAGGTACAGAGTACTGAAAGCAATGAGATTTGGTGAAAAGATTTCAGAAACTTTGGACTGAATTCTATTTTAGATCTCCTAAATTTGCTTATGTTCATGTTCGTATTTCTGATTATTCTAGATCCTTTCAAATTAAGCTAAAAAATTCCTCACCTAGAGATGATTAAAAATGCAAAAGAAATCTTAAACATTTTCCCTTAGAGGTTTTAAAACTTCATTAAAACTTTTTTTTTTTAAAGCTCACATTCTTTTCTTCCACCTCATTATAGGATTGAGATTGGTCATTTGAGACAGCTGCCATTCCTATTTTGAGTGCATGCAGCCCTATATGAAACCACATAATCATGTTGAATAATTAGTGAATGGGGCAGCACTTTTGGTGTTTTCTTGGCTTTTCAGTCCAAACACCATATGCATTTTCTATGCATGTTTTTACGAGCTCTTTCTAGCATTTTCTAGCTTTCCTGACCATAGGTAAGACAATTTGTTTGATTTAGCATTGATTTGCTACTGAAAAAAGTGCAAGGCATGCAACAATTAAAGTATATCAGGGCAAAGCAGGACACTTATTTTTTAGTACTATTTTTTTTTTTTAATTATCTCTCTGGTAATCAGTTTCAACCATAGTACGATGCAGTCCATCTAAATGGCAATTTTCAGGTAAAAATCTGTCCTGCAGCTACCTATTTTTCTTCCTTTCTTTCCTATTCTCTTCTTTATATTTACGTGAAATTATAACATTTGCTTTCTGACAACTAAATTATGTTTCCTCAGACTTAAATAATACGTTAAATTAATTCTTCAGGTGGCTATTTTCAGAATTAAAACTCAGGAGAAAGTGTAATGAATAAGTCAACTGTCTCTCATGCATGGTTTGCCTATGGTTTGCATGAAGACTTCCCATGTAATGTGCTGCTGGGAGGTCAGACACTGAAGATTGTAATTAGCTCTCAAGATGTGCAGGGTTAATTCTTCTGATTAAGACCTGCTGACTGCATGTTTGATATCTGCTGCACATCTTGCACATATGAAGCAAAGCATGCCTCAGACTCCAGTGATTTGACTAGATTATAAAACATACTTGTCATTTTTTGATCAATATGGTGACTGAGTTTTACTGATATTTTTCCTATGTGTATAGTTAGTAACTAAAACCAAGAGAAAACATCATATTTTCTGTTTCATTCGCTGCCATTATTTTTCATATTTTTTTGCAACTTTATAAATGGGTGCATATAAATTGATCTTGCATTTATGTATGTGTTATGAAGTGGAGTGTTGTTTATCCAAACAGATTCAACAACAGAAATGTCACAAAGAAATGAGATGAATAAGTCTGTGCAGATATACACCAGGCATACACATTTATTTGTACATACCTATCCTGTAAAAAGGAAGGAAAAAAGGAAAAGGAGAGATCATAGAGCAGTTATGTCACCATATTGAAATCTCTGCAGCATTTCGACTGTGGTCCATAAATAAACATTTTTCATGTCCTATTTTGCAGTTTCATACTACTGAATGCTTAAAGCTCATTTTATTATCACTGAAATATGCAAAATACAGATAAAATATTTCCAGTCCTTTCCCAGTAGACTGATAAACCCCAAACAAAATGCATGCTCATGACTATTTGTTGGAGCCTTATCTCGTCATACTGATAAACTGTTTTAAGAATACTGCTGTTGCACTTAAACCTGTCAAGTGAAATGTGAGTGTTTCCCCATCCTCATTTTGATATCACAGACATTATTTGCATGGAGAAAAAGGCAAACAAACAAAGTTTTGTAGTGAAGTCTTTTTCCCAGCAGTATCTGACTGAACACTACAGGCTTCGATAGAAAAATAATCTTTATAATGGAAAAATAAGGAAAAGTATTTCAACTTCCCATTCAATTCATCTCATCAAACTCTTCCTCCAGATCTTTATTCCACAATGTATTTAAATAGTTCATAAAACTGAACGGCTGTAGCTGAGGAACGGTGCTCAGCCTGTTTCTAAAGGTAATATCACATAAAAACTGCAGCAGTAACTGAGATTTGTTCTGATATCAGTCTTCCACTCATTGGAACAACATTTTAGCCAAGACTTCCATCACCATGTCTGAGCCTGGACAATCAAGAGAGTGCTTTTTGCTGGGTCCACCCCACTGCAAAGTTGTAAAGGAGAATTTAAACCTTCAGTAGTTGTTTAATTTACACCACCTAACTTATCACTGTTGGAGATGAAAGATGCTGAGACAATCCCATACTTTTCCCGCACACATCATGATGAGAACAAGAAATTTAAAATTCAATTATGCAATGTTTGTAGGGATTATGTGCCCAGCAGTGTAGAATGAGGCACATAACCAAATGTTTTGTACATTAGCCTTCAGACAGATCAGATTCAAAAGATCGTGTTGAAATTTGTCCTCCCTAAATTGCCTATAAATAATCTATCATCAGATTATTAGCAAATGTGAAAATGGTTAGAAGCCATTGTCTATTATACACCTGTAACTAACAAACTCTGATTTTAAAAAGAAAAGACAGAAAAAACCACGACAATTGACTTCAGAGAGGATTTATTTTCTTCTTATTCATATGTTACATGCTTAGGTTCAGGCCCTTTTAATGATTATTTTATGTTAGGAAAATCTGCATCCAGTTCTATTTTATAGACACTGTGGCCATAATTCTGCAAAACACTTAAGCCTGTATTTAACTTTACAAGCCTTAGGGATATGTTTAAATTCAAAGATTAATTATATATTGTTACCATAGTGCATTCATTATTAAAAATTCCCACTAGAACGTTAGCTGGAAGCTATGACAGGATCACAACTGAAGATTCCACTACCAGTGAACTAATGCTTAATTAATACAATATAGCCACTAGAGATTGCAAGACTAGCTTTAAAAGAGTAATAATTTGTATAATCTGCAGCACAATAATGAGTACTTCATTCCCATAAAAATTCACTTTCCCTCTAAAAACATTTCTGATGATTATGAGACTAATGCCTTTGCCTTTAGGCTGACAAAAACTTGGAAACATAGCTAATTCTTGATGATTTTCTACAGCAGTCAAATGCTTTAATGATTGTGAACTTCCATTTTATCAACTTGCATGTTCAATCATTCATTACATCCCATGGCTAACCAATCTTTCATCACACATTTTGTTCCCCTCAAAGCTGCCTGCATGCTGCTGAACCCATTTCAGACTGAACAGCTCAAAATGTGTCAGACTGAAAGAGGACAATAGTTCCATTCTTATTTTACTAATTCTTTCAGACAGAAACTTCGGCTTATGTTTGAAATGTCTGGGAGTTAGGTTCACCAAAAATATGTTGAAGTAGGGCTTAAAAATAAATGGTCACTATTTTTGATTTTTATGGTTGCTTTGAGGACTACTTCTCTCTCCTATAAATTTCAAACAGCTTTCATATTTTCTCCCAGTAGTCACCATAATTTTTTTTTTT
>WBMW01004111.1:6302-123009 GCA_013396635.1 Penelope pileata | reverse complement strand
TTTTTACCTTTTAGCATTAGGAGTGAACAGCCAAAGCCATAAAAAAAGGACAAAAAGGACATATCTCTGTTTCTTGGACCATATTCTGTTTTCAATTTATCTTGTGTCAGTCCTGAATAATTCCACCAAATTAAGCATCAAACCAAAGCAAGCCCAGTAATGCAAATGTAACAGATTTTTGTTCGAATGAGAAGATCTGAGCTCCTCAGTTTCTTGAGAAGTAAAAAGTGACACTGATTGTATTGCTAGCATAATCCAACAACTACCTGCATAATCGAGACAGATTTCTGGCCCCATCTGGTAAATGAATTGCATAAAGAATTTTTATTTAATGTGGTTTTGGTCATGGCATTTTTAGCCCTATAGTACAAATATCTTGTGTTTGTGGCTGTATATTTGATCCAGGTAGATTTAATTTAATATACTTCCAGATAGAAACACAGCCTGATTTTTAGCGATATCCAGTTGCGTAGTTTGTAAGAATTTTGAAGTAATAAACTATTTATGGACACTATTACACCATAAGCTGAAAGCTAAATAGCACCACATAGGAAGTCCATAAATCCAATAGGCACTCACACTGGACATACAGGGACTGGAGACACGCACTCACAACCCTACACAACCTAGCTGGCTTAGCACGCAGCATGTCACATCAGGCCCACACTGTATGCATGGAGTTCATACATCAGTCTCTGAACTGGAATTCCAGGAAACAATTAATAAATTATTCTGGCAAAGCCTCATTATTTTTCCCATGGGAAATCCAGCAAGTAACGTATAATATGATCTGTCAGAATCTACTTTCAGATATCCTAGTTTCAGTCAAATTGATGTAGAGAGTATATCCACCCCCCGAAAAAGCCATATTCCTCTATAAATGTCTACACAAACTTGAATCTAAGCTATTATTTTCATGAGCATTGTTGAGACCTTCAGTATAGGCAGAAGACCATCTAATGATATGGGTACCATAAACCACTGCAGTAATTAAGTAGGTATGCATGATGTAGATGCATGCTGGAATAACCCTTACGATTAAAAAGGCCCACACATTTCCATCCAGTCTTTGCTTATTTATTCATTTTCAAGTATCAAAGCACATTTGACGGGAAAAAGCTTTTTTTTTTTTTTTTGCTTTTCTTGTTTTTTGGTCATGAATAGTATAACATGGGAGGGGGAAGCTTGTTTCTGCTTTTGCTTTAACAGATTCTTCATCATAAATTTTGTATCACATGTTGAAAACTCAATGAAAAAGAAAATAAACCCCACATATACCTAGCTAATTCAGGTCTACGTCATTCCTCCAATCAGCATCTTGCTGGAAAGAAAGGAGAAACATGGCATATATCATAGGTAGGTATGATTTTACATATGGTGCAACCTAGAGGGTTAGGGCAGGAGAAGCAATGTTGTAACACAAATGTTTTGGTAAACAACACTCCTCTGCAGTTCACCTACAAAGTCACTGGACACTCAATGATTCATTCTGCTACTGCTTTGTCTTGCTGCAAGTGCTAAGACTGCTGGCATTAATAATTATTGACAGGGTCTCTGTGATAAGAAGTCTCATTTCTGACAAGAAAATTGCAGATGGTTGATAAATGATATATTCTTTAGCAGGGAAGTTTAATTTCCTAATGTCAGGTATTATCAGTTGGTGCTGGAATGCCACTAACCCAGCAAAGAAGTCTCATGACCCCCTGCTAACCCATTTCTACCAAAAGAAAATACAGTGGGAAATACATACAATGGTCCTTTGGTGTCAGTGCATGATCACCAAGGACCTAGTTCTCATTCCTAAGAACTACTATGAAAGTGTTTACTACTTTGATTCTTAAGACTAACTCTTGATAAATTTATTTAACGTTCTAGAGAAAATGTTCTCTTTGACAAGTATTATACTTTTCACTGACATCTCCTAAGAAAGAAAAATATCTGGGGAATTGTTTTTTGTGTGTGTTTGTGTGAGGGGTATTGTCCTTGATTTCATTTGTTAGGTTTTTTTTAGAGGATAAGAGTGTTAATTTGTGCCAAATCTTTCCAGGTAGGGATGTGGGAAAAAAAAAAAAAAAAAAAACTGAATATACTCCTTAGGAATGTAAGATCATGTAGGCTATGTACCATCATTAGCGGGAATATAATTAGACAAGAATTGATTTATTTTCAGGTAAAGTAATTGAAAATTTTGCTTTGATTGTCTATCTACAGATTTACTGTGTTCTCAAGAAATATAAACTCAATCAGTACAGAATATACAGTGTCTTTTTAATGCTTCTGTGGGTTGCTGTTCCTGTTGAACAGCTGAGGTCTAATGCACAAAGGTGGCTACTTAAAATCCACCCGGGCACCTGTGGCAAGTAAAGGAACTTAAACGTTCATCTTCTGTTGTCAAAACTAGCTTCTTGATCACAAGGCTTTCTATTCATCCAGTGTGCACCTTTTCCATTCTTACAGTGCTGATTGGATCAGGTCTAAAAGCATGTCCACCTTGAAAGGGGTTTTGTTATTTCACAGATCACTTGCAAGAGGGATATTCCAGGAGAGCAAATGAGTATTTTTGAAGGGAATTCTATCCACTTTCAGTGATATATAAACATTTTACTGGAGGTTTGGTAGGCTCTGATTTTGAAATCATGATCACAAAACTTGTTTCTTGAATACGATGTTAAAAAATGCTCTGCTTCTGCTATTTCAAAACCCTAGGAGATGGTTAGAGTGCAAGTCCATTGCGCCTTGGCCTGCACAGGAGATACCCATTTAACAGAAGCTGACAATTCTTTTCTATTTTGAAATAGTTATGGAAAAAATGGGATGACTCTATCTTTAAACACTATTTGTGCACATTGCTGTGAGGTATTTTTACAGGTACTTTTATGGTTTCAGTGGATGTGTGGACAAAGGATACAATACAGCTCTGATTTATGTGGTTCATGAATTAGCTGACTATTTTGAAATCTGCTTAAGTTTCTTGCTTAATATTTCCCTATTAGTTACTCAGACTTATCACTTGAACCTACCATGCTTCTGTGGCAGTCTCAGAAGTTCTCTGTCCACAGACTGTGTCCTAAATGAGCGAAGCACAAACATTTTACCCCTTAGAAGAGCATGCAAGCCATGAACTGGGAATATTTCCATTAATGAAAAAATCCACTGGGAAAGAAAGATACAGATGGTCCTTCTCTGGAACGATTGAGGAGGTGTGCAGGTCAGTGAGGGAGAGGACAATATTATGTTTATTACAGCAGTGTGGTTCTCCCAGCAGAAATGTTTCTTCTATATTTTCAAGGAGAAACAGCAATGCAGAGCTTGATGTGCTCTCAGGAGTTCCACCAAGGGAAGGATTGCCCCTAACAGCCCTGTTTCCAAGGAGTTTTAGGCACAACAAAATCTAAATACTGCCTTCTGAGTTCCTGTTGAAATGATGGTAGCAAACATCTGGATTTTTTGAGACCCAAATGTCTTTCAAATCCTATACCTAAAATCTTGTGGCTTGACAGTCATAGTTGGTATGGAACAGCGCTCATGTCAACTCATGGCTTACATCAAAATTATAAATGTGCTTGTGCTTGTGCACATATGTAAATATAAGTCTTTACTGACATATATATTGTTTGAAATGCTATATATATCTAGAATAGTTTCAGTGTTGCTTTTTAAAATTTCACAAATACTTCAGCACTGTGCACAATGCAAAACTTCTTACTTTAGTAGGAAACTAACTTCACTGACTAAATTCTCTATAACATAACATTAGCCACATATTCAAGTTTACTAATTAGCAAAAATTAGGTGGGCTTCCTAAAGAAAATTAGGTACAGATCTCAAATGTGTTTCTAAAGTGATTAATCTAACTCTGATCTGCATTGATAAAATTTGGTTGTCACTGAGGTCAGCAAGAGAAGACAATGTCCAATGCCTAAAGCAATGCATCTTCATGAATCAGCCATGGCTTTGAGTGAAGANACCTAAAATCTTGTGGCTTGACAGTCATAGTTGGTATGGAACAGCGCTCATGTCAACTCATGGCTTACATCAAAATTATAAATGTGCTTGTGCTTGTGCACATATGTAAATATAAGTCTTTACTGACATATATATTGTTTGAAATGCTATATATATCTAGAATAGTTTCAGTGTTGCTTTTTAAAATTTCACAAATACTTCAGCACTGTGCACAATGCAAAACTTCTTACTTTAGTAGGAAACTAACTTCACTGACTAAATTCTCTATAACATAACATTAGCCACATATTCAAGTTTACTAATTAGCAAAAATTAGGTAGGCTTCCTAAAGAAAATTAGGTACAGATCTCAAATGTGTTTCTAAAGTCACTGCACTGCACTTAGGTGATTAACCTAATTCTGATCTGCATTGATAAACTTCGGTTGTCTCTGAGGGCAGCAAGAGAAAACAATGTCCAATGCCTAAGGCAATGCGTCTTCATGAATCAACCATGGCTTTGAGTGCAGTGTTACATTCTTTATTGGGGGTAGTTTACTCACTAAGGAAGACATTGTGAATATATTTGGAGATTCAGATCGTACTTCATAAACTTCAAATTCAGAGTTGACTCAGGATAATCCAAACTAGACCATTCTGGCAGTTTTCCCTCTCTCTCCCACATCGCTCATAACTATGTTATGTTAGGTTGAAAGGGAGAAACTTGGAATTTTACTTGTTCTAAATCAGCACTTTTGTTTCTTGGAATTGGTTATTTAGTGGTAAAAGCAGAGTTGAAGCAACTGGCCATGCAGTAGTTGTTACAATACTGCAGAGAATGGGGAATAATTCTGACATCTCTGATCTTGAACGTTTTTTCAATTTATATCAAAACTTGATGAACAACAGCATCCATGGTTTTCCATTCACTCTTTGCTACCGTTTACATTTTTACCTCTATCATATGAGAACAAAAGGAGTTTAAACTTCCCTCATTGTATCTGCTCCTCCTCCTTACCATTGATTTCTCGTGTCTCACTTTAGCAACTAACATGCTTCACATTCTGTGGTTTTGGTTTTATGTCTGAAGAATTAGACATCTCCTAGCTTGGAGGTCTTTCGTCTCCAAGGAAGTACACAGTCCTTTAGTGTCTGAGGTATGGAAGGGACAAGAAAGATCATGCAAGTGGTGCAGAATTCTTTAGTTTTTTGTTTTGTTTTAATCTGGAAGGGTGAACTTCTCATGAAGCTTGTATAGTTAATATTGTGCATAATAGTAATTGTGTGGTGCTGACTGGGTTACTGATTAACTGTACAGAACAAATTCTTGCCTTGGAGAGTACAAACGCACACTCAAAGGCCATTGAGGTCCAATGGCTTAATATTGAATTCAGTCCTAATGAAAGTGTATTTCACCTACAATTGGGGCCAATCTAAGGGTGCACCTATGTCTTACATCATAGTCTTAGTACTTTGGCTGCTGTGCACCAGTGCTGTTACAGAGCGAGCTTCCAAACTGTAATTCACCTTATATATTTCCAATGAAATCACTGGGATTGTTTGGATAATTAAAAGTCTGCAAGGCCAGGCCTTTTCAGCAAAGGCTTCATTCTCTTTTTTCACTAAGGATGGTTAAGGAGATGGGTTGAAACTTGGATCACTGCCCACAGGAATATTCTATGATGAATAAGGCAGGTGAGGCACTATAGTGTAACTGAAGCTACAGAGCTGCAAATTGTATAAACTCAATGTAGCTACCCCAATGCTGAGCTCTACCAGCTGATCGGACTAAGACCTTTCTATAACTCTTGAATGTCCACTTCTTCTGTCAAATTGAGACAGTAAATATACTGCAGTTTTTACTTGCTTACTTGGTTCAAAGACAATGAGGCATAAGCTATTCACATTCTCGGATATTTAATTGCTGAATTTGGGCATGCATAGTCATCATTTACAACAGTAAACCTAAATTCAAAACTATTTAAGAATCTTTTTTGGTGTGGAACATTTTTCTCACTAAACATACTATTATCTTCTACCCTGAATTATGTTAATGCACCTCCATCAGAAGTATTCCATTGTGCATGACGTTCGACTATGTTCTAGAGTCAGTGAGAATACCCTAGTTTGTTGAAATAAGGTCTCCAGAGTTAATAAAAAGGAAGGATAAGCATATGTAACTTTGAAGTTGCAGATCATTTAAAGTTTATTTTTGATGGAAGTATTCTATTCTTGACTATCAATTTTTCTTCTCTAGAGCACAGCTAAACATTAAGCTTTATCTCTTCGCTTTTTCATTGCTGTGTTGTGAGTTACTTTCTACATCCTAGCATGACCACCCTACAGATGTTAGCAATCAAGAATTAACAGGGTAGAGCTGATTTTTTACTCTCTTTGACCAGTCCATTTCATATTCAAGCTTCAGCTCTGGGCAAAAATCAGAATTATTGGTCAAGAAGTTCCAGTTTTGATTCATTATTGTTAGAAATCTATTTTCAACTGCATCTGTAGTCTGCAAGCAGTAATCTAGCTTCGTTCACTGGAGAGATGACAGTAGTTTCCTCTCAGACATACCATTTCCATGTCTTTTTTTTTTTTTTTGGTCTAATTACCATACCGGCTTTCAGTTACAATGATTAGATCTACCTTTGGTGGAAATAAAACATACACTCATGGACAATTTTTTTCTCCACATGTTCTTTGTGTGTGGGAGCTTTGAAATCCATTGAACACTCTCGTGAGAATTCCTATGTCTTAGTTTTCATCTTGAAGTTCCTTGCCTTTGAAAGTACATAGAAACAACAAGTGAAAATCTTTATGTTCCACCAAATCATGATGGGAAAAAAAAGGAAGATCTACTGAGCTGAGAGCTGTGTAAGACACACCTACTCAAAACAGAGAAGAGAAAGAAAGCTGACTTCCCATGTGTTAAACCAATGGAAGATCTCTCAAAGAGAAAGAGACCAAAAAGAAGTCAGATGAAAAAAAATGATCTACCATCCATTATAGTCAACTGATTTAATGTATTTGGACAGAAACTGTAAAGGAAATGTAACGCTTTGCCTTGTTTATTCAAGCCAGTTTTCAAATTATTCCCATTTGTCAGAAGATGACTTAGAATATCCCAGATCCCTTAGAGATATCTGGAGTAAGTTTTTTAGTTTAGTGGTTTCAGCAGTAAAAAGTAGATCTGTAGGTAATTAGACTAAGATATCTTCAAAACATAAATAGACTAGGACTTTTGAACTTGTTTTCAGTTACAGAGCTTTGTTTAGAGCAGTCAGTCGAGATCTACCCAGTTTGTTGAATAAAGTCCTTGGTTAGAACTCAAAATGTTTAAAATAGGTCAGACAAATCTCGCTTTATGGTCTGCTTCTCACCACTGACTGCAAAATGAACATAGGATGACAAGATTAGAAGCAGATATCTATATTGTAAACTTCAAAAGTTAGATGAGATGGGACTATATAGCAACTTTACTGAGAAGCACCAGAGTCTGGATGAGAGCAGAGAGCCTACTTGAACTCAGTGGATCAGTGTCCGCAGTAATTGCAGCAGTGTGTAATTGTGCAGTCTTTGTTTTCTGCCCAGATCTGATCTGTAAATGTAGGATTTCTGTTAAGTTAGTTTGTGTGTTGGTCTAGCTGCAAGAAATCAAGTTGCTATCAAGTAACAAATGAAAGAATTCTCCCACCCAAAGATATTTAGCATAAATACTGAACAGTATGGTTGTGGATTTTAGTTTTTCCACTCTCTCTCTCATACAGTCTTTCTGCTTTCACTTTGGTTAAATTTGTGCTGTATTTTCAGTGCTTTATTTCAGTGATTTGTTTCTACATTCCTTCCCTACTGCTACACCTTGTGTTTTTTTCTTTTTCAGTGACCAAGTTGCCAATCTTATCTGTAGTGAGATTTCACAGAATTATTTGAGCAGCATGCACAAAGATTCTTAAAGAGGCACAGTTTAAATTTCCATTAATCAAATTATACATTGTTTATGTTTTCCCAAGGGTTCTACCTTCAGCATATTCAGAGAAAAGCCACAAACTGCCATTCCCCATGTGCTATTAATGACCTAAACTCAGAACCCTGATTTTTCATTACATATCCACAAGGCCTTGGTAAAAATGAATAACTTCATCCCTCTGAATCAGCATACTCATTTTAGTTCTCTTCAGCACCTCTAAGAAACCTACAAAGTCTTGATTGAATTGCAGCCACCTTTACCTCAAATTTGTGTACTGTCTCATTTGCATTAACTTGCCAGACAGCAAGGTGTTCAGTCTGACAAGATGGTCTTCAGCCACATCATACATCACTCATTTCATCCTGGGAATGTTTAACTTTTTCTTTCCCCTTCCACCCTAGCACCCTTCCTCTTCCTCCCAGATGCAGCTGCAGTCCATGCACAGGACACATGCGGTGAGACTCAGCTTGTTTGCCTTTAGCTGTCTAAAGTCTCGTATTTAATCTAAGCAGTCTAGTTGTTGTCTATGGTCAAATTGAGAGACCAGGGCACCTCCATAAGACAATGCATCCTGTATGTCTTAACTGCCTCTGTTGCACAGTTCAGCCCAGCCTCTGGATCTGCTCGATCCTTTCTGTGATTGAATGAGTTATAGGAGATAGTTCAGTATAAGTTTTTCTTTGACACATATAGTTAGATATGACCAGTTCCATTTTGTGTGTGCCTACAGAGATCTGAGAATCCTGCCCTAATTTATGTAATGGTTTGATATCCATAATCTCATTTATATTATTTTTTATCTTATTTTTGCTATTTTTTCTCCTTCTCATTTCTTTCTGGTTCCTGCTCCCCGCTTCACTTCTCTCTCTTTCCTTCTATCAGTGTTTCAACTGTGCTTAAAAATTAATTAATTAATTAAGAAATTAAAATGAAAAGGGAAAAAATGAAGAAAATTTCTATCAGTAATTTGTTCTAAAGATTTGAGGTGACTGTATAATATCTAACAACATGGAGATTATTCTAGCTAAATTAGATAGGATGGTAGAAAATATGTTAACAGCGTGCTAAAATGCTAGCATTTTCCTAAGTAATGCTAAAGTAGTTTTCCATTGCAAGCCCATGTGTGAATTTACACTCATTGGCAGCAGAGCAGCAGTTGTTATTTACAGAATCAAGCCTTACCTTTTTGGTAATTCTGTCAGAAAAACAAATGTTGTCAAATTAGTTCTATGCAATATAATGAAAAACAATCTTTGCCACGTAAAACAGGATATAGTCAGTAAAGGAACAGGTCTTAATCAGTGGAGATTTTTTTTCCAGATCACCTCTGCAACATCAAGAATGTCAGTGAAGAAAATAAACCACTATAACACCCCATGACTGAGATTTTTAAAAGCAATTATTGATTTTTAGATACTTCATTTTCAGGTTATGTACCTTAAAATGCCTTCATATGCACCAGTTCTCAGCACACGCTGAGCAGCCCTCTTCTGGTAAAAGTTGTTCTGACAAAATGTGTTTCAGCTCAGGTGATCCAAAAAAGAAACAATCAAAATCCATAGTCACTTTTGAAAGCCTCAGCCATAGCAAAGAGGAACTTTCTCTAAACCTTTCATCCCCTTTTTCCATCAGCCTTAAATATCAATTAATGCACAATTCAGTTCTGTAAAAGATAGAGGCAGTGCAGACTTCTATCATAGAAACAATTTTGTAAAAGGAACAATCATTTTTGTATTTACTTTCTCAACTTCATCTAAGAAAAGAGATTCTTTTAGCAAGTTGAAACATGATTATTTTTTTCTATCTGCTGAATGTTTGCGTTTCACAATACTGTATTTTTTCCAGCTCTTAAGCTATAATCTCTAATAACAATGTCAGTTTTTGATTACCTCAAAGGAGAAACAAAACCAAAACCAAAAATTTCTACTAAATGGAAATGACTTAAAAGTGTTAACTGTAGGTTGAAACTTAATTTGTTTTCAATTTATTTTATTTTAGTGTTCAACTTATCAATTGTTTCTTCCTGTCTTCATGAACACAGATCTTAGATGATGCATGTTAACAAAGCACAGTTCAATTTATCTGAATAAAGATAGATGCTTGCCTTGTAGGCAGAATATCCTTTATAGTCAATGGAGATTTAGTCAGGGTAATTAGTGGATCTTGCTGTTCATCTCATCCTAAAGTAGACATCTAAAATAGGGCAGATATATCCTGACCAACACGTGTGTACTTCTCTCTTGACCACATATTCTCTTTGATGATTCTCAGTGGAACAAGGATGTCCAGTTTACTTAAACATCGATGCTATAAACATTCAACCTTCCCTGAGGTGTATTCCACCAACCTAAACAACCATAGGTTGGAAACAAAACAAGCAAGCAAGCAAAAATGCCCCTGTAAATGTGAATAACAAATTCCTGTTTTCAGTTCTCATGGATTTTAGTCTGACGTAACAAATACAAAATATCTATCCCTCATATCCTTCAAAATATTTACCTCTGTTGTTTTAAAATTACCCTTCTCGACAGCTTATTCAGATTAGCCTCTGTCTGCCTGATTTTAGCTGTAAACATCCCATACTCTATAATAACTCTTTCTAGAGTGCAACACATTGGGATCACAGTCCACAGTATATGATCCTGCTGCTTTTACCACCCCACCTGTATTAGCGTGTGAGGCAAAAATAAGAGGTACCTCTGAACTAACATAATTTCCATACTAAACTCCCTTCTTCCTACATCAAGAAATCCAAGCAAAGAAGTGTTTTGGTGTCCTCAGTAGTAATATTAATTTAAAAAAAGGGATTCACACCACCTTGGGTACCTGAACATGAAAATGAGGAACATCTGATCCAACTTCACCTTAGATTGATTTCCATCCTACAAGCTTATGTTACTATTTAAATGTTCTCCACAAGTGTGCAGCCAACTTTCATTTAATATATTGTTCTGTTATCCTCTGTACACTACCGGACTGCAAAGCTCATGTGTATTTTGGATGCGTGACACTGCCCGCCTGCCTCCAGGTTGTTCGGTCTTTGATTTGTCTGTGAATCAGCACATCCCAATTGCCAATGCATTTTATTTTTATTTTTAGTTATTTGTTTTTGCTTCAGTCAAGCAGCTGGTTTGTGCTGTAATTTCATTCTGTCATGTCTGCTTTCCATCTTTGTGATTTGTCTCATGAAATATGTTGAAAGTGACCTACCTTGGCCTGTTCACAATATGCTGAAAAAAATGCTAATCTTGTCATATTTAGCAGCTGCGTTCAGAAATGCTACTGTAAGCCTAAGAGGGCTAACCAGCACTCTTGCAAGATGTCAGAACTATCAACCATTACCCTGTAAGTGTACTCAATCCTGTGACATTACTGTGTTTGTATGACGCATGTTGCAAGTAAATGATTTGATATTAGCAGAGGGGTAGTAACTGCAGAGCAAGCGTTCATTTAGTTCTTGTTGCATGTAGAATTTTTTTTGTTATTCTGTGCTTTTGCTGATGCACCATGATCAAGGATTTTAAGGCTGTTTTTTTTGAAATTTTGTAATGATCTCTGATTTTATTTATGATTTCAGACAGTGTCTATATGGAAACTATTAATAGTTACTCTTTATTATACAGCAAAGTGGTGATCTCTGGTCATACTGAGAGGAAAAGTTTCACCTGAAAGTTTGCTGGAACAACAGGGGTAGAGTAGGACTGAGTGAATCAGACTCTCAGCTGGTGTAAAGCATCATACATTTGTTGAACTGAGTGAAGTTTCGTCAGTATACACCTAGGAATGAGGAGAAGCCATGGTTAACTTAATATGGAAATACTAAGTGTCCGGTCAGAAGTCATTGCGAAGATTTGCCTATGGAGAGTAAGGCATCTAGAAAAGTGAAATAATGTCCTGTTTAGTTTAGAGACAAGAACTAATCACTTTCTCATCATGCATCTTACTCTGTTACTTGTGCCAGAAGCCCATGGGATTGATTTAGAAGAGACAGTTACCCTTTCAGAAATTTTTCATATTGTATTCTTTCTGATGAACTATCTCCTGAATTTTACAGCAGGCTTGTGAATGCAGATCCATACTTTCAGGGATCTCCTGCTGCATTGATCCACAAATACAGCATTTTGCTGAAGAACAGAATTTGCTGACATCATTAGGAAAAAAAATTCTTTAATGACTTACAGCTGCATATTTTATTGTCTACCCACTAACAAAACATATTTTAAACCTGAAATGAAGTTTTGGTTTTTTTTTTGTATATCTCCTCAAGATATTTAAGAAATAGATTGGTGAAGATGCTGAAAAGGTCCAATCAACAGGCTGATATTGTGTGAAAGCAGATAGAGGAAATATAGGCAAGCAGATAGCATGTCCATTTTCTGAATGGAGAGAAGCTTGAATCTAAGAAAAATTGTCTAAAAACAGGATGTAGATTTAGAAGGAAATACTTTTAAATATGAATTTAATCACTTAATCTACAACCTGATGCAATATAGGCTTCATCTTGGGCTTTTGCAGGGAGACAAACTTCACATTAAGCGCAGTACTTCATGAAGATGGAAGACTGATAAATGTCTAAGGTGGAATTCTCTACCTAGCGAGCAGCAGGAAGAGTTCAGCCTAAACAGGAGGCCAGAAAAAAACACTGTACAATTCCTAAACATAATTAAATTATATTTTTCATACCCAAAAATGAAAATCTCAACAAGCCTCTGTGATTTATGAATGGGAAAATAAAGACAGTTGTAATCAATTGCTTTGTTCAGGTGTTTCCTCAGATATTCAAAAGTCCTACAGACATAATTGAGCTTCCAGATGAGACATGAATCTGTCAGGGAGACTACAGAGGTTCCTGAAAGTCTCATTCACTATGTTTAGCATCCTTTAGACAAAGTAGATACTCTGGATTATTAAATGGAAGATCTACTAAGCATGTTACTAATAATGGTATCCTATATCTTCATGTTGTGCTCTTGATCTATTTGAAATACTATTAGAAATTTTGTACATATTTATCACCAAGCTAGTGCCAAAGGTACAGAATTCTCCAAATTCAAACTTTACAAGTCTTATATCACAATATATGTCACAAACTCAGTCTAGATCCCCTTTATAGTCAATGGAGAAACATAGGGTGGAATATTTTAAGGCCTTCCTTAGAGAGATCATTCATCCTTATACAGAAGTGCCTGTTACTCTTTATTGACAGTAAGAGGAAAGTAAGTGTAGAATTAATTTAACTAAAATTAGATGTCAACATTATATATCAATGGAGCTTAAAATAGGATTCACTTCTTAAAGAGGCATCTGTAACAGGCAAGAACAATGCCTTAGAAGTGCATTTTTTTCTCTACAATGGCTTTAAAGACATGATGTTAATAATTTAAATATATAAATCTATATTGCATACATCCAAACCTTGCTGACATGAACCTTGTTAAAGATGGCTACCACAAACCTTCAGATCTTCACTTCAGAAATTTGTCTTTGATCAAATTAATTCCACTGAAGGCGTAGCACTTAAATCAAACAATTCTCCTTACTTCCCAAATAGCATAAAATAATAACAAACACATAACCTTTCTTCGAAGGCTGTGGTCTTAAAGATCTTTTGTTTCTTTTGACACTCTGTGATACTTCTTCTCCAAATGTGTAAGCCCAATGCAACAAACTGTTTGCCAGACTAAAAGTTGTTGTGTACTTTATCCTTATGTTAATAGCACTGAGTGACAACTGTCAAATCTTACGTAAATTAGCATGACATTTTTGAACTACACAACCCTGCAGTTAGTCCAATAGAAACACCTGTAGTTCCAGGAGAAGTGGCACAAGGCACAACTCCAGTGTGATGGGGTTATCTGGAAGTGACAGGATAGTAAGCTCTAAGCTGCAGTTTTCACCTCTATCTCAGAGGCAGAAAAAAGACTAATGATCACAAATTTCCTCACACAACCACTTCTGGAGCTTCAGGTCCCTTGATGTAGAAGGTTCATGTTTCCTGATGTTTTCTGCCTTTATTCACACCAAATGACATCCTAACGTATCCAAACCAGATTTTCTTACAGTTGTATCTGCAATTCTGAATCTAGAGATATATATTTGCTATGCCACATTCACAGAGGCTGGAAGAAGCTATTCAGACCATTTAGAACTCGTCAATGCTTGTTTTCTATTGCACAATGTCTCAAAATATTTTTTTTCATCTGAGGTATAGTTACTGCATTTGTTTAGATCATAGCATTAAAATGTCTTCTAGAATCATGCTTAAAAATATGGAATAGGAACAATTGGGAATGTTTTCTAGAAATCAGTGGCAATTCTAACGTTGTATAGGAATGTGCATTTCATACTATTGGAGATAATCTGATTCTTAAGCTGTTTTTAAGGAAATTAACAGATAAAAATAGAATGCCAGCCTCAAAAAAAAAAAAAAGAGGTATACCTTATTTATTTGTTTGTTTGTTTACTTATTATTTATTTCTAAGTAACTCTGAAACATTCATCTACCTGTTGGAATGTAAACAAGGCCTCTGCCAGAACTTTGGAGAGCATACCTCTTCCACACAGTCCCTTTAAGGCCCATTGAATGATTATTGACCTCAGAACTCTTGGATCTATCCTCCAGGCTCCTTCTCTGTCTGAATGAATGTGGGAAGAAAAGAGGATGCCAACCAAGAGGATGCCATCCTCCTGTTGCACTCCTGAGATTTTCACTGTATTCTTCACTGTGTTCTTCATTTCACCATTGCACATAAATTTACCCGTCTCACAGCTGTTGCTTTAAGCCTTTTCCTTTCTAATGCTCTTGGAAAACCACAGTTCAGCAGCAGCAGCACAGCCATTAGTAATGTCTCAGGTTTTTCTTGTTATTAAAATCTTATTTTCTTCTTTATAGATCTTAATCATCTGCAAATTTCAGGTTGTGCTACTTCTTACATTTCATTTATTTTCTTCATGATTTCTGTGACCTTATTGAAGACAATATCTCAAATAAGTTGATAATGACATTATAGTTCAAGATCTTACTAACTAATTATATGATTAATCAGATGTAATTAATGCCAGAAAACCAGATAGAAGAAAAGATTTCCTCTGCATTCTTCCCCATATTAATCCCCTATGGCTGCAGAGAGATATGTCATACTAATTCACAACAATGGTTGAATCAAAATATCATTTAAACTTTTATTGTTATTTCAATTAAGTCTGAATTGAAAGTATAACATGTTTTGAGAGGTAACATTTATGCAGTTTACTACCTCCATTTAATTTCTTTATATTCCCTTACTAGTTTAAAACACTGCTGTACTCTTTATGTCCTTTATTGTGTATGAAGATAGCACTCTATAATCTTTCTCACAATGTTTGCATTCCTTTTCATTAATCTGATTGTATGCTCTTAGAGAAAAGGGACTAGAAGAGACCTTTAAAGTTCTTTTAGTCTATTGTGCTGGATTACTCCCATATAACTTACCTATTTCATAGGCCATAAAAGATTGAGACTGTAAGCTCTTTATCAACCCACTTCAAGGTTTTCTTCTTCTCTTGTTAAAAAGCTTTTGGTCAATGTCTAACTTGATAATTTGCAAGAACTAAGCTCTCCGATTTATGAAGTCTTTCACCAAGGCTTGAGATTTGATCTGCATCTGACTAACGCATCATTTGTGTTTAGTTTAGTCTCAGTGCAAGGTCTGTGACTTAGCAGCAGCAGCACCCAAAGTATGACTGAGGGACACTACCAATGAACTGATGTCCTATTTCTGGTTTAGTATTGGATACAGCTGGACATGTTAGCAGAATTCTTGGAGATATTAATTATCTTCACTTTCTATAAGAAAAACACAATTTTTAGGATATTTTAGAGCACATAATAATTCAATTCAAAACAGTCTGCAATATACTGAATAGATACAAGCAGACTGAATATTTGAATTTGAAAATAGCATGGAGTTCTTCTGGAGGTCTTTTATGGCTTTTTAGATCTCAATGTCCTCGATCGACCTCCTTAACTAGCTTGAAGAAAATCAGTAGTATTTTTCCCCCCAGACAAACCCTCCAATGGAATTATGCAATTTCATGAGAGGTTTATTATTGTTTTATGGTAGTAGTTTGAATCCCATACCAAGATTACCTTCCTTATATTTGGTGCTGAAGGAAAAAATCCCTGCTTATAATAATGCAAATCAAAGTAACAGTACAGAGTATAACACGTTACTAATGTGCTATAATTGTACCAATGTGAAGAAGTGGGAGCAAACTATAGTGTGTATGAAATCACTGCTAGGGAACAAATGGGAATGCTGTATATTTGTTTGTATAATTATTTAGTGTATATATTTCCCGAAAGGAAAGCAGCAAAGTAGTTTCTATGTTTTCTTCTTTAATTAAAGCACAAGATGCTTATTACAAGGCTGCATTAAAGTTATTTCACTCTATTGTAACAGGAGACTGGCTCGCTCTACACTACTGCTTATCCCCTTGTTTGGAATTCACTACACGGTGTTTGCTTTTTCTCCGGAAAATGTCAGTAAGCGGGAGAGACTAGTGTTTGAATTGGGACTGGGATCTTTCCAGGTGATTATACAGTGAATTCTGCTTTTGTTAAAAAGAATTTTCTATTCATTATTATGACTTTGCATGCATAGTTCTCAGACTGTATTTTTATTCATTTATGTATATGCTTTGCATATTAAGATTTGGGTTTTTGTTTTTTTATTAAATTCCAACTATTATCCAGCATTTCTTGAAGGATTTGAATTAGTTTTTCTTTTCTCTCCCATTTACCTAGGGTTTTGTTGTTGCTGTTCTCTATTGTTTCTTGAATGGGGAGGTAAGACTTTTAATATTTAACCTCCCTCACCCCACTATCTCTACTTCCATCCCCATCCCATTTCCTTGTGGGACTAACTGTTATTCTAATCTGTCCTTGTAATTCATCATCTACATAATCCCTAATATTGTAGTCTGAATTCCACAATGTCTCAGCAAAAGAAGGAGGATGTATGATGTCTTTATCAAACCAAAACATTGGCCTTGCCAAATGATGGCTCAGATTAATGCTCCTCAATAGAGAAGCGCTGTCTTAAGCCCACTCGCTTCCCAGGAATGCTGAATCAACAGAGAGAGAAATACCTTGAAAGAGAGACTCATATCGTAGGTGAGATGACTCACTCCCTGCAGGTGCTTATATCTTCTGATAAGCTACAAAAATATCCTTAAGCAAGGAGGCTCCAAACTTAGACATCTTATTTAAGTGTCTAATGCTATGAGGAATTAATCCTGACCAGTCTGACCGTGCTAGTAAGTCACTTAGGCCTCTTCTCACAAAATGAAGATTGGGCATTTTGTGTCACCTGATAAACTCTTCATATGCAAGTAGAGGATAATGGAGTTTTTTATAGGACAATCTTATTTTATTAATCAGTTTCCCCATACTGGAAGGAAATTTTAGTCCCTGAAAGCAAAAGTCTAGTGCTGTTCTTCGTTGTTTTGTTATATAGAATTTTTGTTGCTTTCTTATATTCTGTAGATTATTTCAGACATTTTAGACTGCTTTGCTGAATATTGGACTTGTCCCTGTAATCAAAACATTATGAATTACTTTTATGACTACTAACATGTCAAGTGACACTGTGTTTGTTTTTTTTTTTTTACCTTTGGTCTTACATTTTGATAATCTCTTTATGGAATCATAGAATATCCTGTCTCGGTAGGGACACACAAGGGTAATCAAGTCCAACTCATTGCTCTACAAAGAACTACGTAGAAAATCAACCATATGTCTGAGAGCGCTGTCCAAGCACTTCTTGAACTCCAGCAGGCTTGGTGCTATTTGGAAACTGAGATCACTGATATCTTTAATACACTTCTACTCAGTAACAAAAGCCTAGGATTAAAGTTGTAGAAGTGTGCTTAGGTGTAGAAATATTCAATAACTAACTTTGAGGTAACCACTGTAGACTCTCTTTGTAATCTATGTAGAGAAAAAAACAATTTCTAGAAGTTCATCTGTTTGAACCTGAAGTGGTATTTAAATCAGATTGAATTAATTGTCTTCCAGAGATGTCCATACATCTGGCTATAAAGAGACCAGTTCCTCACTTAAACTTCTAACTTCTGACCATCTAAAGAAAAAAAAAAACATAAATAGTTCCCCAAACACTCTATCTTTGCTTCATTTGGTGGAGTTACACTACTATATTGTATAGTTATACTGGCTAATTTCATTCTGTAGTATTACAGAGCACTACAACTCTAGAGATGATAACAGAGAGTATTGTTATCATGTATTCCCACATTACCTATTGCCTTCTCATGGCAATTGTAAGCAATATCTTGAAAAACTTGACAAAGATGAATCTACCGTGATGGGTAGAGACAGAAAACTTTTTTCTGCATGTAACTGTACAATTCTGTATCTTTACCTACCTGTTGAACCCAAGAGTTAAGCTCAGGAGAACATTATATAACATATTGGACTGCAGCATAAGGTAGTATTTATGAAGAGTTCTCCATCTTTGAATTTCTGAAAGCCTAAAATTGTTTCTTGATGAATTTTTATATACGTGTTTATGTGCGTGTGTTTGCGTATATTTACATGCAAATTCTAATTAGGCTTAATTTCTGATTCACTTGTTCTGATTTGCAAAATGAAATTCTCTTGACTTTGTTTATTGACTGAATGTCTGAAATGAATCTTTTCTCAATTAATGGAAAAAGACTTCCTACTCGATGCTGCCTAAAAGGGGATACATACAGTTCATCCATTATTTCTCATTGATTCAAATTTATTTTGTGGTCCAGCAGGAAAAGTCTTTTCCTAAAATCACCTTCTGTTTTTCTATTCAGGAAGGCTGGGATCATTTATCATACCAATTTCAGTGCAGTAGATATTCCATGCTTGTTCTGATAGAGCATGCAGATGGTCTCTAGCACAATAGAATTCTAACTCCTTTATCCAAGAGATTCCTTCTCAGAAGAACATAATAATCTCCTTAAGTTCATCAAAAAAAAAAAAAAGTATACTTTACATTTGCTTATTGGCATAGTCAGGGAGACTGTGAAAGAACTCACAGATGACTTTTAAAGCACTATTCATGCCTCCGTGTAGCTCGAAGGTGAGCTCTGGATCACGTCTTCCCACTGTAGGAGGCTGCATTCATATTCCACCAGCTGTCAGTACTCAGGATATCTATCTTTCCTGCCTACAACAGTTGATTCATATATTATAATCCATGCATGCTTAAAGAAT
The DNA here is from genome assembly GCA_013396635.1 of Penelope pileata. NCBI lineage: Eukaryota > Metazoa > Chordata > Aves > Galliformes > Cracidae > Penelope > Penelope pileata. The sequence goes on along the minus strand of WBMW01004111.1, from coordinate 103,851 downwards.
AGCCAAAATGTCTAATCTAAATCTTGACATAAGGACATTCCAAAGATTCTACGTGGTGTCAGTGTTCCTGTAACCGTTGTGATTGGTTTTTTTACTTTTTGTTTTGGGGAGGTGGTACTTACCCAAACTAATCCAGATAGATTCATTGAAAACAATTCACTTCTCAAACCATTAGAGAGTGACTTGTGCCTATATCTCTTCAGTCAGCCTCTGGCATATCCTTGTTACACCTCTTCTATTTTTGTATTTTAACTAGGGAAAGAAAAGTTTTGCCATTAGAACATTACACTAGAAGAGATACAAACACTATTTTTACATAGATAATATACTTCCATACCTTTTATCTATACCTCTATGCAATAATGAAAATAGAGATTTAAAAGTATAGAAGGAGAAAATAAGATTTGCAGTTGGATTTTTCCTCCCTGAACTTAGTGCCCATACTGTTAAAGTACTTGTTTAGCATTTTGGCATATGCTGATCCATTACAACAATTGTATTAGTCTAGGAAAATGTAGCAATTATTACTAAAGACTAACAGAACACTTTTAATACATGAGCTCCTTAAAGGCTGGAAACGTACATTGGGAAAATATCTCTATGTTTGTCAGTTGTAAGTTATTTCATTCCTAAATATGCTGCAGGGTACTGGTAGAAATGGATAATTGAAAGAGTTAATGTAGGTCCAAGTCAATATCTTACATTAAGACCTTACTATTTTCTGCATTTATGTACACATGTGTATACACCTAACAAGATTACCAAGAAATTAGTGACAAATGAGAAGTAGAAAAACTATAGAAGTATTTGCTCATTTTCTAATTGGACTTTTGAACATGGGTTGCTTTACTGTGGGTGATTTACTCTGCCCATGAAAGAAAAGCTCAAGGGAAAGGAGGGTTTCATAGATGTACATGGACCCAAGAGCCGTTGCCTACTCAGAGATAGCTGAACACAGAAGGCAGAGTTTCCAGTAGACATACATCTATTAACTGCAGGTGAGAGACCTTTGTGGTAAGGTTATTTCACCCATCACCTTTTGGCTGCTTGTTTCTTTGGCTCCTTGTTATGTGTTTGCTACTGGCCACTGATGAAAATCAGCTTTTTACCAAAAAGCTAACTCAAAAACCGTGTTGGAGTCAATACTGAACACATCTTCTAAGCCCCTGTGGGTTGATCCTAAGTTATCTGAAGTCAGAGACTCAACACGGGCTGTTCTTCCCACTGCATGTCTAGCACTATTTCAGACACACAGAAATCACCTTAGATTTCTCTGAAGTAAGGAGTTTAATAATAATCTTTAACATTGTTCTGTCAATTATTTTTTCTTTTTTTTTTTTTTTTTTTAAACTTTATAATTTGCCAGCATGTCCTCGAGCGGCTAAGTACATAAAAAATGACCTTTTGAAGTTTCTCCCTAAAGGTGCAATCAGAAATAAAGAGAAAATGGAGGAGCTGGAAAGTCAACCGGTATTTTGCTGTGGATTTCAAACATCGTCATCCTTCTCTAGCGAGCAGCGGAGTGAACGGGGGGACACAACTCTCCATTCTGAGCAAGAGCAGCTCTCAGATTCGGATGTCCAGCATAAATGCGGAGAATCTAGCGACATGAGCAGCTAAGGAAAACAACTCAGTCAACAAGCAAACCAAANCCTTTCCTTTCCCTTTTTTTTCTTTTCTCTTTCCTCTCCTTTCTTCTAAAACATTCTTGATGTTTGTAGAGGTGAAAAAAGCAAAGGAAGTGTATATATATATCTTTTTAACAATCACTGTAAATACACAACTGTACTCAAGGCCATTAATGGAAAAATATTTAAAAGATAAAAATAGGCCAAGCCCACCTGCTCAACGATTTACATTTCAGAGCATCTGCAAGTAATCTGTTGTCAGTCAAAAGTAACAAGTGATTGCTGTGCAGTTTTGATCTTTGGCTGCCAAACCGATACTAATCTGTGAATGGACATAATCGTTATTTTTCAAACTGATTTTCATTTAATTTTATATTTGCATTCTTTTTTCCTAGTCAAACATACCTTAGCCTGCCCATGTCTTTGGCATGTGAATTTCCACAGTGTTTCTTTTTTGAGTCTTAGGATGGAACTAACATGCTTGGGTTAATCATACCAGCTGGTTCAGGAAGAACTCCAGAAAATTAACTTCATGGTTGGATTTAGTCAGATGTGCCCAGAGGACTTAAACTGCTGTGCCAATGTTAAGCTGTATAGCTGTCATCAGTTGGTGGGGGGACTCCAGGCAAGACAGATGGGACTTGCTGTCTATTTGCATATCCAGGGAAATTCTGTGAATGCTTTATGTTCTAGCAAAGCTGTGATTTTTCAAAAAGGGCCATGTAGTTGAGATATATCTTTATTTTTGGCATTGATTGACTGAGAGTGGATTGATTGATTGATTGATTGATTGGATTATTTCAATAATAAAAATAACTGCCCCCTCCTTCCCACCTTAAGAACATAAGTCAGATCCAATATGACATTTCTCTCCAGATAACCTTGAAACTTCTGCATCCATGTCCAAACACAGCATGTTTTTGTGTAGTGCTGTCACACACAGTGTGGTGCCTTTGAAACCTGGTTGACTTCTGCATATTATGATTCTTCTCTGCAAGAGGCACAAGAGGGATCTGGCATGGTCGTCTTGGAAGATAAAAGTCTACAGTTGGTGAGCAATCAAACTGAACAATAAGATGCTATGGAAGGAAAGGATAAAGCCTTTGGATGACTTCCCACATCTGGTGTTTTTCACTCTCTTTGGATAATCCATTTGTTTAAACATTGATGTTCTTACTGTTTCTCTTTGAAAAAAGCCTAAAAACGTTCTTTACAACTTTGCCTTGTTAAAGCTATGATTGGCACACATCTACTTCAGTCAAATGTCAATGATGACAGTTCTTAAAAGTCTTTATACAGTGCATAAAGGCTATGATAACCGTACTAGCTCTCTCTTCATTTTGGATTTATGAACTGATATACATATATATATCTAAATATATATATATATGTGCGTGTATGTGTGTGCATATATTAAAAAATGAAAATGACATTTTAAATGTGAAGGTATGAACTGAAACTAATAGCAACCAGGAAATTTAAAATTCAGGCTTCTTCTTTGGTGTTAGTTGACTTGATCATGGGAAAAAACAAAAGTGAATGGTTCAGAATTTTAGCATCTGCTGAGCTTTTAATTTCACTGGTTTTTGTTAGTTTAGGTAAAAAAAAAAAGTTTTAATGTCATTTTAAGTACAGATTTTTAAAAATAATAAAATTTTCCTTATTTTTTAAAGGAAAAAAGGGTCAGAAAGTTGTAAAAGAAGTATTAATTATAATATTTAACTCTTACATAGTGCTTTATGGGACATACTCTGCTTTTGGTTGTAGCAGTGTAAATGAATGTAAAAATTATTTGAAACAGACAGAAATGTTGAGACGGACTTCATATCAATATAGGGTCATACTTTTATAAGACACTTATGCCCCAGTCACTTGAAATCTACCCTTGCACGGGGAACCAGCAAAAAAGTTTAAATTGCTTAAATTATACTGCAGTATCTTACATGGGAGTTACATGATACACACGCCTTTTTTGCTAGTCTTCAACATTGGCTTACTGCACTGAGAGCAGAATTTGCCCCCTCTTCCAGACCATGTGCAAAAAACCCTGAAGTGTTTTTAGCTGATAGATTAGAATTTCCTATGTCATTAGATTCTGCTAAAAGATCATTTATAAAGTTTTCTGAGGAATCATAATCTTTGCAGACCAGAAAGACATTGAAAAGGGAGAAGGGGAAAGCCTGATCTATCAGGTAAATGAATACTTAGACTTTTTTAAAAATGAATTATCTCATATTAGATAAACAGATAATATTTAGTTTTGTATTTTCTGTAGTATGAGCTTTCACAAGGTGGTATATTGACAATATTATAAGTGTATAAAAAAACCTGAAAGTATATTTTGCATGAAAAGCTGGTAGCCAATTTTCAAGCATTGATAAATTAGAAACTTTGGAGGAAAAAAAAAGTATTAGAAAACTGCCTCCAGTTTGAGACTTTGTTCTGTGTTTCAGTCCACAGCAAGAAGATGTTTAAATTATTATTTTTTTTTGGGGGGGGGGAGGGGTGGGGGTTATTTTATTTTGTTTAGTTTTATTTTATTTTATTTGGCTGAGGCTTTTTCTGAGCTTGCTTCTGGATTCCATTGTTTTCCCCCCTGTCCTACAGTGCTCTGAAATCTGAATTGGTGGATCTCAGTCCAGTGCCTTGTGAGCAAGTGTCCACAACAACAAAACCATCTTTCAAACATGCACAATGGTGACCAGGTCCTCTACTATGTTAGAATCAGTACAGAAAAATACTGCTATCATTAGAAGAAAGCCACTTCAATTTGTCTTGATGTATGGCTTCAGCATGGTATTATTACTATTATTTTTCTACATTCTCAGCAAGAGAGGCCAAGGGCTAAATTGTCCTGAAGACATGGATTTGCCCCTTACACTCCAGTGCCAACGCTCTGGAGCAAGGCGAGTTGGAGGGCAGTGGAGAGGAAATTTCTGCTGTTGTGGGCCCTGTGTTTACTATTCATTGGACAGATTGAAGCCTTTGGTACCTTTCACCAGCACTGAATTTATTAGAAGAAATGATATATCTCTACATATGTAATATATACTATCTTATACAAGCAAACCCTTTCTATTATGATTTTTCTTTTATCGAAAATATTGATGCACTTGCAAAAGTTGTTTTCCTTAGTCATTCTGACTTTTTCATTATTACTGGAAAGATCATATTTCAGGTGCATATTGTTAACAAAACCAGATTCTGATGCCATCGCACAAATTACTCTCTCAGAAATCTTTATGTTGAATGTAAGATGAAGATGCTGGACATGCACAGCCACCACTCACAGTGGCTGCCATTTCTATTTGTTTCAGGATAGAAGAAACCAAAAGGTGGTTTACTTCTAGGTGTATGTAAATATCGATTGAGTGTAACAGTGCTTTGTTTGATTTTCACTGTGAAATATATTTTGGAGCTAGAAAGGCTATGTTATTAACAATATGTAATTAAAAGAAAAACAAAAGTGTGCAGTGCTCCTTGAGCCATTTTTTTCTACCATGTCCACAATGTATTTCTAGTCTAATTTTCTTTGTTTTTTGTAACTGTTCAAAAAACTACTGTACTGCATCTTTTGTGAGTATTTACTGTACTTGCCACTGTTTTATTATTGACTTTTTGACGTGGAGTGCTGATATGACAAAACAATTAACATCCCAAAATGAAAACTAAGATCTATATTTCAAATGCTTGTTTCATTGTTGCTTGGTGACCTCAACTCTTTCTACTTCCACCTGTATTATGTTCAGTTATGGGTGATTTATTTCATAGAGGAAATATACCCAATATACCCATTGCTCTGCTTCATTTAAGTACTTGTATTTGAAAAACAGATGTTAAAATGGGGTGGTGGGAGAAGGGGTAGAGATGCAAGCAGTTAAATTCAGATGCTGTATTTGGTGTCCACCTCCTCTTTTTCAGCAGCTGTTCATCATTATGACAAAAGAACCAAGTGTGGCAACCACATACTTGATTCTACTCACTAAATGACAAAAGTGGGCAGGAACTGTCTGGGCTGATAATTTGAGATTACATTTGTAAAAATGAATTCTCCTTGGACTCTCTCCATCATCAAAGGCAAGTAGAAAAAACCTTTCAGGTGGGAGTGTAGAGTAGCTCTTTGAGCTCTTACTCAGAACCTGACTGGGTTCTGAGTCCTCTCTAGAAGTGATGAGAGGAGTACAGCCTTTGTGAATGGATTTTTTATCCAAGAACCAGCAGCAATTTACCAATTAATATAATAACTTAAACTGAGATATTGGTGTAAGAGAAATGGGTTTCAATGTGCTCTACAGCCCAGGGGTCTGACTTCAGCAAGTTTTTTGCAGGTCAGTTTCAGTTTCCAGATTCATTTTTGCCATCTGGAGCAGCTTTATTTTGACCAATACAAAGTCGCATAATCACAGAATTACAGAATTGTAGGGGTTGGAACGGACCACTTAAGATCAGCTAGTCCAATTCTCCTGCTAAATCAGGTTGCCTACAGTAGATTGCACAGGAAAGTGTCCAGGTGGGTTTTGAGTACCTTCAGAGAAGGAGACTCCACCACCTCTCTGGGCAGTTTGTTCCAGTACTCTGTCACTATCACTGTCAAGAAGTTTTTCCTCACATTCAGATGAAACTTCCTGTGTTCCAGTTTGTGCCATTGCCCCTTGTTCTGCCACTGGGCACCACCAAAAAGAGCCTGGCCCCATCTACTTGACTCCCACCTTTCAGATATTTCTAAACATTGATAAGAATCTCCCTCAGACTTCTCTTTTTCCAGACTGAAGAGTCTCAGATCTCTCAGCCTTTCCTCGTAAGGGAGATGCTCCAGGACCATGATAATCTATGTTGCTCTCCACTGGACTCTTTCTAGGATATCCGTGTCTTTCTTGAACTGAGGAGCTCAGAACTGGACACAATACTCCAGGTGAGGCCTCACCAGGGCAGAGTAGAGAGGGAGAATCACCTCACTTGACCTACTGGCCACACTCATTTTAATGCACTGAAGGATACCACTGGCCTCCTTGGCCACCAGGGCATGCTGCAGTCTCATGGCCAATCTGTTGTCTACCAGGACCCCTAGGTCCTTCTTCATAGACCCCTTTTCCATCAGGTCAGTCCCTAACCTGCACTGATGGGTATTCCTCCTCAGGTGTAGGACTCTGCTCTTGCCCTTGTTGAACCTCATAAGGTTCCTTTCTACCCAACTCTCCAGACTGTCCAGGTCTTGCTTAGTGGCAGCACAACCTTCTGGTGTTTCAGCCACTCCTTCCAGCTTCGTATCATCTTCAAACTAATTTTGCCTCCAGTTCCTTTCTCCCTTCCTTAAATATGAATAGTTTTATTTCACATAAAGTCTGTGATTTATCTTTGTTCATGTAGCTGAAAGACTAAAAATAATCGTACTATTAAATTGTTTCAACTCTAAGCTCAATTTTGGCAACAAAAACAATGCAAAGAAACAAACACAAATGTGAAAATCCAATGAGAACAGCACAAAAAATAATCAGAAGTGGCATGCCAAGTAGCTTGCAAAGGAAAAGTAACAGTTAGAAACTAAGAGAAAAAAAAGTCCAGTTCTTCAAAGTGTATGAAATTCAGATTTTGAACACTTTTCAGGTCAGATCTAAAGAATTTATCTCAATATTCTCCTTTTCTGGTTTTAATTACAGTCTTGAGAAGAGCTGTATTTCTGATGTTTCCAGTCAGAGGGATAGGAAACTTATTCAGACAAGTAATTGCATAAAATCACCATGCAATGGGCAAAAATATGCAACTTGTGCCAATTCTAGTGCTATCACTACTAAATCCTGATGTTCAAAGTTCAAAACACGGCCTGTGAAATGTGCTGGTACCTAGCCTTACATTATCATTCCAGCCCTGCCAGAATTAGATATAAAAATTAAAGAGAATGTGGGAAAGATAAAAGAATTCCATAGTGTCTTTAATAAGGTGGTAATGAACAAAACGAAAAAAAAAATCATTTAATTGGATTTGCTGGTCCTGATGGTTTAATTTATTTCTCAATAGTGTTTCAGAGACAATTGCTTATGGCAGTGGTTTTAAGTCTGTGGTAATTGGAGACTTCAGAGCCCATAGACTGTTTATGAAGTGTCTATGGAAGATGCTTAAGGAACATAAATTCATACATTATATATAGCAGTAGATGCTTGTAAGACTTCTGAAAGACTTTTGTTTTACCTGTGGTTATGTAAAGACTCTCACAGACTAAAAAAGATTAAAAAGTACAACTGTAAAAGGCTGTACAACCGTTCAACATGCACTTTGGTAACCAGTGGTGGAGAGGATCTGGTGAGTACAGCATGACCACTGTCGGCCATCTCTAATCACAAGGAGTATCTGTATCCCAATATTCCAGAAAGGCCAGGATGAAAGAGAAATGTAATCAAGTCTCCTTGTAGGCTTTTCACAGAGAGTGATTGGTTTGAGAAGACACAGATAAAACAGACATTGTACACAGACTGAAGCTATACTTTTGCCTTTGTGTCCTCAGCATCAACATAACCATGCCAGCTGTGACTTCGCTGCTGCTGTGAGGCCCTATGAGCCCTTCTTACACAAAAAGTACATGATCCAAATGACAAGGTTAATCTTTATGGTTCCCAAATTCAGTGGATCTACCTAGAAAGTTCAGCAAATTAAACTTTTCCTCCCCAGCTTATGTGATTTCATGTTATCAAGTCTTTCTTTTCTGGTCTTGAGATTTGCTCATATGAACAAAGCTTCCAAGGAAATGTAGGATATTTAAAGTCATATGCTCTCTGTCAGATTGTGTTCATGTAATACGCACTTCTGTGTCCAGAAACAAACCATGGCATGCATACTGTATACACACAGTGAAAAAAGCTAGCATTTTATCCTGTTTTTAGGAGGCAGACCTGTTCAGAATCGCATTTAAGAGTAATGTTGGGAAGACATGGAGCTTGAGATAATAGTTAATGATGATTTAATGTTAAGCTCCATGGATATCTTTAGTTAAGAGCTAAGTTCAGCTAAATATACATTGTACTTTGTGTATTGAAACACATCAGCAGAGCTTAAACAATGTTTTGAACCTTGTGACCCTTTCACTTTATTATGATTAATATCACAGTTTCCCATTGGCCTTCTTTTGGGGGATTCATCCATGTAAAGAATTGCTGTGTGATATGACATTGTGTGACATTCTTCAGTGTCTGACTTAGGCTTCTGGATATGCCTTTTCCAATGGACTTTGTCCTTGCAGAGAAGTCTGAAGAGGCCTTCATTTACCAGTATCATCTATAAAAACAAATACTTAGAGTGTTCATTCTCGTTCCCTTCTTTTTGTCAGTTTAGTGGCAACAAAACATGCCATAGCTCTGAGAAGAGAAGTGCTAAGAAAGCTATCATATAGAAAGCTGTATTTTGGCTTTTGACTGTGTCAAGGTACAAACTTACTGGCCTGTTGGGTCTAATGTTGATCTTTTTTTGGTCAAAACTGGTTTAATTGGTAATGGGACCTGGGGATTCAGCTTTGTTATGAAGTGGAAACATATATATCAACTGCTGGTTTATAACATTTTTTATGTTCTGAGAAATTGTTTTTAACATGTATACTGTTGTAGATGACACAATAAATGTATTATCATTTTGTATAAGTCCATTCTGATATAAAATTACGCCAAAGAGAAGTTTTTGTCTGTGAAGTTTCAGAGTAGCTTATTTCCTCCCAAGCAATCAGGATGGAGTTTAGAGGGCTAAAAGTTTTATCCTACTCATGGAAAAGAAGTCTCTGGATTCTAGTCAGTAAAGTCAGTTCTGTAATAACCAGCCATGAAATCTTCACTCTTAGTGGGCCATGTACATTTTTCTTTCACCATCCAATAGCAGAGTTCTGCTAGGAAGATGTATAGCCCACTACATAAGTATCAAGGATGAATATTAGGGTAATATTGCCAAAAAACAAATGCAACACTCTATCCATTATACCTAATAACCTCTGTCACTCTAAACTTTAATCCACTGATCTTTGTGGGCCTGTGTATTATTTCTAAGGGCTCAAAGCAGGAAATTTGTTTGGTGTTTCACTTCTTTTCTTGTCAAAGCAACTCTCAGGATTTTTAACAGTGTCATTTTTAAAAGATTGTGGACATCCACCCTGTTGAACAGAGGACTGTGTGGTAGATGATCTGTTTCTGAGTTTTCTCTCATGTTTTTCTTCAGCTTCAATTGCTGTAACTATTTGTCTGGCCCCCATGGATATGTGAATCCTTTACAAAGACTGCATCTTTCAGTTGCGGTTCCCCATCATTTCTTAGCAAAGGTACAGATATTTGGTGCCTGGAATGTGTTGAATCTATTGACACTGAGGTAAGATTTGTGTCAGGGAGCAGCCAGGGCCAGCTGAGAGCTGGGATACAAGGGGCATCACATAGGCAACAAGATTGGTCACAGCCCCTCGGAGGGAACAAGGCAGGCCTAGAGGTGCAGCCTAGATTCAACCAAGAGTCCAGATCACCAGGCAAGTTCATGGGGACAAGGCAGGTGGAAAGCAGGTCTCAGGCCAGGTCACGATGTCAGCCCATGGGTCAGGCCCGGATCAGTAGGCAGGGAAGAGTGACAGATCTGGAGATCGGCATCAGCATTGATCTAGGAACTGGAGCAAAATGGGATGCTAGGCCCATGGGCAGACTGAAGAAGGCCCATTACATGGCCCAATATGTGGCTCGTTATTTTTCTGTATCACTTTTAATACCTCATAATGAATTTACTTGGGGATTTACAAGGTGAGCTGCAGGAGAATCAATCCCTTCTTGAAATGTTAGATAATGGAGCACAGGATGTGTCTTCCAATTCTACCATATGCCAAAAGGCTGCATCAATCATGGTCCTACTAAACAGAGAGTTTAACACTGTGGAATATGGAAGAGGAGATCTGGAAAAGACGTTATTTCTAAAGGTTGTATGTCCAGTCTAAGAAACATTATAGGCTTCTTTTACAGTTAAGAGTCAGAGAAAGAAAAGGTACATCCAAATATAATTCAGCCTACTCTATAAGTCCTGCAGTAACTATCTATAACCTTAAAGACACCTTACCATACTAACAATTTCACTACAAGAATCAGACACTGGGAAACCATCATTTACTAAACCTGTCAAAGTACCAAAGAGAAAACTGCCTCAAATCCTGCCGCATTTTCTGAAACTGAAAAATTCTTGCTCAATCACTCAAAATATCTTTGAGGTAAAATGTCTTACTATACAGTTCAAATGGATTTTAACCCACCTAGTAACTTCATGTTATCAAGGCTTACAAGTAGGCTCTCTGACTTTACCAACTTCTATCTAGTGGGGCACAATCATCAGATTGTATCTGGGAGTTTCTATAGACTGTTCCAGTATTTGAGCAATGAGTAACTACTGGGCTTCCCAACAGCTGGACCCATCTTGACATTTCAGGATTTAGTCATTCACCCATTAGTTGGGCTTAACTCCACTAAAATCTGTTTTTAATCTCAACCCAACAAGGGAGTGCGTTCGACCAAATTTCCCAATCTTACAAACTGTCCCGAGAATGAGTTTGCTGGACAGGAGTCATTTTTGTACAATAGTTTCATAGATGAGGAGAAAGTAATAAGATGCTGTTGATGCAACCACATAGATAAACCACATATAAGGAGGATATGACCCTTCTTTAATAGACATTACACATAGGGTTGAGTTTATCTCATGGAGTAAGACTAAGGAAACAGGTAGGCATGTATTGTGGGTTAGGCATTCAAACTTCCATTATGGATAATAAAGAACAAAGGCAGGAATTGGTTGCTTGCATGAAATTAGCAAGTCTCATTTAAGGCACAGCGTGGTGTCCTGCCTGATTGCCACATGAGTGTAAGTGCCCAAAAATCAGTCATATATCCAGGACAGTGCAGATGCCTTGGATCTCCCAAGATATATCATTTGGCATCCGATAACTATGTTCATACAACTGAGTCCAAATCTAGATCAATAGTTAATGATTTCTAGATAATTATGCGGTTGGCAAAATGTAAGTGCTCACTTCACTGAAAGCTGAGCAGCTCACGGATTTCACTCTGTTGCTAATAATTCTACTGGCTTAGACATCCAAATCCAACAAGATGCCACAAGATGCAGACATCTAAATTTAGCTGTGAGATGAAGACACCATTTCATTTACAGATACAGTATTGCATTGTGCTTTTCTTATCAGAACATTTCACTTTTTTTTCCTGAAGAACATAATTTTTTTCATGCAACATACTTCTAAAATGATCACTATGGAGTGTAAGAATGGTTTTCATATGGCATAGCTTTAGAAATCAACAGCATTAGACATTTCAGCTCCCTTTATCAGCAACGAATATCTGCTTGAAGAGCAGATGAGCCAAAGCCTGATCTCCAGAGATTGTATCAATTAGATACACAGTGATTTTAAGTGAACAGCTCAGGGACATTGCAAACCTCAGCATTCAATGGAAGGTATCTCTCCCCATGCACTTAGTTTATACCAAACACCTTCAACTGATACTCTTAATCAATTTCCACTCTTTAAACCTCACTCATACAATATCAGAGGTGACTCTGATCCCAGAATGGGTTGTAGGTATCCTTGTAAATACTCTAGTACAATGTGCTTATCAGTTCCTGACTCCAGTACCTCAGTTCATCTTTTTCCTGGCAATAATCAGACCTCATGTTTTTCAAAGATAGAGATTATTTGTTTGTTTTGTTCCACTGATTTTCTTAAAATACCTTCTACTATTTCCCTGCACTGCTCTGAAAATCCAGATGTGGGTGGATTATGCCACCTTGGGGAAGCACAGTATTGGAAGAGCAGGCAAAGCTGCCTGCTGGAGGGATTTCTTTTAATTTGGAGTATACACAATCAAACTTTCAGGAAAAAAAAATCTGACACTGTAAGAGATAAAAATCTGCTCTTGGTGAGAAGTTCCAATCACCTAATCATTCTGTCTCTGTTATAACATCAAGAAAAATAGCTGAAATTGTTGCTTTTAATCTTTCCAAGTGTTCATGTAATTTACAAAGTGATTTAAAAATAATATCTGAAGAGTTAAACTGTGTCAAAGATGCCAGGGAATTAGAAGAAGAGACAACAGCTTTTCCTAGCTGATATACTTAATGATATATTGCATATGTTTCTTGTAATCATTTAAATCTCACTTGGGAGAGGGCAAATCTCTGATCCTCATTAGGTATGCTGGCTGTGAGCAGTTTTTACATGCTTGTTGGCTGTCAGACTGTGCACATTCAGACACAGACCATGCACCACGAGATGGCAGTGCCTTCCCATAGCTAGTACAGCTCTCCTAGACAGCCTTTGTGACAACCTTTTTGCTGCCTTCACAGGTCTGGGATGAAGCAGAGAAGTCATTGAACACCTTAGTGACCAGAATCTTTATCTAAGAATCTTTTGCACTCCCCAGGGTTATTAACCTCATCACCAGGCTGTTCCAAGTATGCACTTTTACAAATTAAGCAAATAATATTTTTTGTATGTGCAAAATAACTTCATTTAGCCCTCAATTACAGCTCATGGCTTACGTAGTCTATTCTAAAATGTTTGAAAATAAAAGATGTAGAAATTTTATAAGCATAAGATGGAATGCAGAGACTTCCTGGACAAGGCCCAGGTAGATCACGTCACCAAGATATTGCTAAGGTTGCTGGAGAACATTTGAATTACTGTGTTGAATCTCTATAAGTTGTGAGAGAGACTGGAAAGAGTTTGAGGTAAGAGGGGTATCCAGGGAGTTAATGCAAGCTGGATGGGGATGGTGATGGCGAATGGGCACAAACTAGGTAGTAAAGTCTGGCAGGGATGGTGGTATCACTGGAATTTTTGAATTTTCTGTGACTGAGCACTGAATGTGTGATGGAAAGGTCTGCCATGACATACTAGGACCTATCAACTCTCCTTGCCATCGTTTCTCTTTTCCCTGGATCTTTGGTCCAATGAAGAAACTTGCAAGTAATAAATGGAAAGGATATGTAGTATATATATGTAGTGGTTTCGGTTTGGTTGCTTTGCTTTGCTTTTTGATTTTGATTTTTATTTTTTTTTTAAGAAAATGTTCTCAGTAAAAGCACAATTCATTTCAACTTTCCTACCCCCAAAGATAGATGAAAGGAAATGATGTGTCAGTTCCTTCATATATCATATAACTCAACATTGTTCAATACAACTATTTCCCCAAGAAAACATTCATAAGTAGTCAGATACCTGAATGTAAATTTATGGAAGCAGGATACCATAGAGCTGTGTCTTGGTGATGGTGAAGGGGACTGAGACATTAACTAAAGTCTCAGGATCAAGGTTCTATTTTTGATGAAGTCTTAAAGGAAACATGCATACTTATATAAGACGATTAAAAATTACAAACACAAGAATTTTAATTACCAGTTACATTTTATAGATGTAAATCACAGATGTGTTCAAATCACTATGTCAGGCAACACACAACACAGGAACAAGGTTTACTTTTACAAGGCAAACTAATGTGATCATAACAGACAAGGTAACACCTTATATAGTACATGTGATTCATTGGGACAGAGGAAGTAAATGCCTATAGTGATCTGAATAATGTTTATAGAAACCTGAACAATTCATCTCTGCTGTAATCACGAGGCTAGAGATGAAGCATCAATGATGAATCAACAGAGTTTTCCACAAAGTCAAATGTCTCCTAGCCTAAATAACCAAGAGTTCAAAAAAAAAGGGGGACAAGAGCTCTACTTTTTAAAGCTAAACTAATATTCCAATTTGCTGAAAGCCTAGGCTGTGCTTAAATGGCCAGAATCTCTAGCACTGCTTTCAAGATTGGATACAGGCACTTTTGGGAATGGTCCTACCTCGGAATGAACTACAGCTGTGTTTTGTATACCTTTTGTACGCTGTCTTTTGGAGAATATGATGTAGTGTCCAACTCAATCCCAAAGAAAGAGGAAGGCTACCCAGGAAGTTATGTAAGTACAGCACTAGTCTGCTCTTTTTTATTAAACTATACTCTTCCTCACTTCTGACCTCAGACACATTCTTCATTGGAGTGGTAATGAGCTGAGAAATAGTAGGCAGGACTGAAATCAATGCAATCACAGAAGATAAGTTCATTTTTGAAGAGAGATCCCAAAGAAAACCAAAAACACAGTTTAATTGGATTTAATTGATGGATTCGGCTAACCTTCCTTTCAAGGATACTGCAACATAAGGTTTGTTCCAGCTACACAAGGACCAGTGTCTGGTCAGAAAAAGACTAGGTTTGTAAATTATTCAGAGCGCAAGGTAGACCAGCAGGGATATTGCATTATTTGCTCTATATTCTTTCTCTGTATACACATAATCTTCCTAATATTCAGTTCCTTCATCTTTTCTCATGGACAAGAAAAGTCTTGGGGTCCTCTGGCCTGACTTAGCCTCTCCATTGTACAGGCATGAAAGAAAAAACCCAAGCAGATAATGTAACTAATAATTATTGTAAGACTTGGCCATTCATAACTATATCAAATGAAGATCAATCACAGTACTCTTCCAAACTGAAAATTTCAGGAAACACTGGCAAAGATGTGACAAACATGCTGGACTTGGACCTGGGAGAAATGAGTGTAGCTCCTTTGATTTAGGTGCTAACCTATCGATGCCCAGGAACTCAAGGTCTGTCATTTCACAACAACAATGAAAAAAAAAAAAAAAGTGAATTTTGTGTGTTTAAGGAGAGAAAGAACAAGATTTGTGATACTAATATGTACCAGGCAACAAAAGCAGCTCACATTCAGGACATGAAATTCTCAGGAGTCTGTTGATGCTATGGACAGCCACAAAGAATCCAAACTGGCAATGTCTCCAGTAGTGCATTCACAGCAACTCAGCCTGCTAGAGAAGTTCAGACAGAAGTTACACCATTCTGATATGGAGATATTTTCTTTTTTGGACTGATTTTTTCAATCAGTGATAACTGAGTGACATAGTTGACTGGACTGTTTTCTCTGGACACAGTCCCATGTTTGTGTGTGAAGCTCAGGTATTCTTGATACCGCCATTTGCACAGTTGTTTCTTGAGTTCACTTTGAACCTAATAAAAAGGAATTTAAAAATAAAGAATCAGAAAATAAAGACATACTGGGCGTTGAAGATAAAATATGCCAAAATTTCTGCCTGACAGCTAGGCATAGATACATGCAAATCTATGAAGATTACGCCTTAATACATTTTTAGAAGGACTTAAACTACATCCACATTCACGTTGAAAAATAAACAGACAATTTCCAAAATTCAGAGGATGACAGAGAAGTTACTGACTGTAGTTTCTTTATTGGAAAGGGAAATAAACTTGTTGGAGAAAATAAACATAAAGAAAGTACAGTGGTTGCAAGCTTTCCACTGAGACATCATGATAGCTAGACATCAAGTAGAACATCGGTCCCCTGAAAGGAAAGTCATCAACCATTTGTAAAGGGTCACTGCTTCATAGCTCATTCTGTGTCCTTCTATCAGAATTATAGGAATACAAATAAAGTCAACAAAGGTACCAAGGGAGAAAGTTATGGGTATTTCCTGCACACAGGGACAGAACAAAGCACAGATCAGTTCTGGAAACAGGAAAAAATCAAAAATAAGAGAGAGACAAGACTTTCAAAGGTTTTGATAATTTTATATACTTGCTACTCACCTCTGCATTTGAGAAGCAGTATAGAAGTGCAACAACAAAGCCCTAGGACAGGGAGAACAGAAAGAAAGAAATCAGCAATTGGGATCTGAAGCATAGAAACGGGAAAATATATCAACTTTAATTTACAGTTTGAGTAAGACAGTAAAATATATTTTTTCTATTATTCCATTAGGATTTAGGTGATATGGCACTATTTACTGTGTTTTCACATCTGGATTCAATCCCTCAATGGACTGGTGAAACTATATGTATATTACTGCTCTTGTACAGAGATACTAAGGAATAATTCGCTGTTTAATGAATCCTAGAAACAAGTTCTTTCTCAGTAAGGTAGTTGGGACATTTGCGTACATTTACATTGAGTCCTGAATATATTGGGTGAGAACCCATTCTTGGTTTGCATCTTAACTGCTAAATTATCTTTCACTCACAAGAGGAAGGCTGTGCTCAAGTAATCTATTGCGAACAATATTGGTTTTGTGTTCACCAGACCTACAGTCAGACATTGTTTAGAAGAATGTTAATCAGCTCACACCCAGACCATCCCACAGACTGTGCTAGCACAGGTAGACACAGCCCTGAGCACTGGCCCTTGCTTCTCCACCTTGTTAAAGTACTGACGTGGTCCATTGCACGGATTTGGCTTAGGCCAACAGATATTTTCCCAAAGAGCATCCAGATATGACTGAGAGGTAAGCGTGGAAAAGGGATCATTTTCAGAGCATAAATGGAGAAGCTGTCATGGGGTACAGGTGAACAAGAAAGTAAAAAGACAGCTATTTGTTACAAGGTTAATCACAACCAGTCCCTGTCCCTCTAATGCCAGGATGTCATTCTGAACAGTGTTATAGCAAATAAAGGATGATGAACTCACTACTGATGAAGGGTAAGGGCGGAACAAGTTGTTATATATTATCATTATTTTTTCAATCCTCTTATTATCATCTTTATTATATGTGGAATTAGTTTCAATCTGTCCTTCCTAATCCACAGACTGATCTTCACGGCTCTCAGTCATTGTTATTCAATAAATGTAGAAATATTTTTTGTGATTATTAATATGAAGACTGAGTCAGAACTGACAACTACTGTCAGATTTTCTATGATAAGATAGGAGAACAAACAACTGAAAGAGCTTGAACAGGAGTAAGATGGAATGTGTTTGTTGAATTTAGACACATTATTAACACCTACACTGATAATCAACCTAAAATGTGAAATTCCTAACAGTGTGCCATTTCAGACCAAATCTCTTAGAACTTGTAAACTATTTGTTCAGCTTACCTGAAAGGAACCCAAGCCTAGCTCGATGTAAAGTCGAGCTTCTAGACCAGTGCTTTCTGGGAAAAATGCAAATACAACATAGTGCACTCCAAAGAGTGGGATCAAGAGTAACGTGGATTTAGCAAGTCTCCTGGCAAATGAAGAATTAAAGAACAAAGCATTGTTAGAAATACAGAATTAGTGACAACAGTTATATGTTGGAACAAAGTTTACTATTGTCCAGAATGTAGACAACTATATCCAATAAACTTACGGGAAGATTACTTTCTGGCATTCCCGCTGTCAACATTTGGTCAGCAAAGACAAACAAATTAGTATGTAAGTTTTCTGGATTGTCTCTTAAGGGTTCTTCTCCCTGCTACACACACAAACTGGGTACTCTTATCCACCCTTCTGAGACCAAGCTCAATCACATGAAGGTATCCACCATGTAAATGTCTAAATTTCCACAACTATCAATGGAGATCTAATTAATAACATCCATGAAACTTTATTCTGTTGCTTAAATATTGGTGACAGAGCCATGGACAATGTCCTAGGGTATTCTACTGGGTGTTCAGCTCGTAGTCTTGTACCATAACTAACAGACATAACTACACATCTTTGAATGATCAAATAGTTTGATACCGTCCTCTGACTGCATTACTGAGAGCCACATTGATTTTAAGGGGGATAGCAAACAAGTCAGACTAGGCTTAGTTACTAGAATATTGGCATCATGTCACTGTTGAGAATTTAAAGAAAATTATCTGATTATTTCTCTGTGAGACTATTTGTGTGGAAAGGACTGCAAGCTAGATTAATGCATTACTTGAATACACTTACTCTTTCAAGCTTGATCTTTTTTCAGCTGCAGTACTTTTATTAGATTTCTTCTCTCTACATGCCTCTCAACCTCCTCCCTCCTCCCCAAGGAAGATACTTGTGTTATTTGAGATGAAAAGGTAAATTTACTTTTTTATTTCTTCTGAGGACATCTCGTTCTGTATGGTAATCAGTAAAATGTTTTGTTGTCCTGCCCATAAAACAGATTCTTAAAACAGCAAAGACGGGTCAGTTTCAAGAGACCCTACAATACTTACACAAAGTGGCTTGAGTGGCTCCCCCCTCCTTCCTGAGATTTCAATTTATGGACTAGAATTCTGATCACATTAATAAATATAATAAAGTTAATCTGAAAAGGCAAGACAGAATCTGTAAATCTACTACGAATCAAGAAGTTTCTTCAGTTGATATAAATTAATTAAAAATCTCCAGTAATAGGAATTGCACTGATATAAACCAGTGGAGATTTGCTCTCAGATTAAATCAGTAAAACTAGAAATAGTATTAATTTTTCCCGTTGATATATAATTATATATAAAGATATGCTCAATGTTTTGCTGAATCAATATAGACATACATATGTCGTTATTACATGTCTGATATTAACTCGTACTCATTGTCAACACTTAGAAGAACCTTTCGTTCAAATAGTCACTCCAGTTCCCTTCACTGTTAAGAACAGAGATTATGACACAGTCTTAAATGATATACTCCTTGCTTCCTAAATTTAGATTAAATGAATTTGAGCATGAGAGAATTTTTGTCTTAAGTTTACATCCTAAGAATTCATTGTAAAAATACATTGGATAGAATGACCTGCATCTATTTCTTGAATTAAATCAGCTCCATATTATCTAGGAATTCTTGCCAGTATAGATTTCCTTTCTTCAGAAATAGTTAACTGACACACAGGCAAGAATGCGGTATATGGAATAGGAGTGTCAAAGTCATTATGTAGTGTCCTCATGTGACTCTAGAAAACATATGATTCACTCTTTAGGTTGAAATTTAGGGTGTTTGGAAGAAAAACCTAATAAATTCCAGCTCTTTGAAATTCAAAAGAAATCAAATATGGCATGCAGTATTGCTTTTTTCCCATCTTACTGAAAGACTGGCATAGCTATCAGATTTCAGAAGCTACTCAAGAAAAAGTGCAAAAACATACTAATACAGTTAACAGAATCGGGCCCTTGATGATCCATAACACCACTCCATTTTCATCATCATCCCAACATCTGAAACAGCAAAAAAAACCAATAATGTTATCTACACCATTTGAGCTTTTCATGACACGACACTATTTCTCTCATTGAATAGGAAAGTGATGGACACAGTTTAAAATCATAATTCAATGACCTCTGCCAATATTATTTCCCTGATACCTCTCAAAAAATTTATATGCAGCCCAATTTAAAGGAATTTTATTCAGTAAGAGCCAAAAGTAGAAGAACAGGGCTTCTTTCCCACTCTCCTGGTGAGAAACTTTTATAGAATACGGATCAGAGACTAAGCTGCTAAACCTCCAGGAATGAGGATGTTGATGTCACAAGGGAAACAAGCAAGAAAAATTTAGACCTTCAGTGAACACACCCAGTAGGCAGAGAGCAGAATGGGTTTTTGGTCCTTGTTTTGAGTCTGTTAATGCATTTGGTATGAATAACATTCCAGTTTTTTCCTTCCTCCAGTCAAATTTCCTACTTACTGTGTCTTCCCATTCTCCCTCTTCCTTTATTTTCTCTTCTAGTGTTGTTACAGATGTTGACTTACCCCAGCGTGTTTGAGTGCAAAGTGTATCTTTGTAATGTGAGTTCAGACCAGCTGAATCTGAAAGACTTAGGTTTCCCGTTTAGCTATTGGGTATAAAAGAGTGTTTCTGATACTGTGGTTTCATAATACATCTAATATCAGAAAAATAACCAAATGAATGGAGGTGTCTGCAATTAAATTAATCCAGCTCTACAAATGTCTTCATTGGAGCTTTCCACTACACTTGCTTTGCAGTCAAAGGTGATCAATGCAATAGGACATTATTTATCTCATTTTAAAATGGGCAGCTAAAATACATCAGAGATGTAAACTGAGCGTGTAGACACTTTTCTGGACCCAGACTTCACTCAAATTTCCAACACATCTCAGTCCCCTCTTTTACCCTGTGAGAACTTGTCAGAGCTCTTGTTCATGCTCTCCAGATTTCTCTGAACTTTATTTGTAACTAATTTGTAATAGTGCCAGATTCTTCTACTACAAAGTCAACAAATAAACCCAGTAGTGCACCCATTCTTTGAAAAAAGAACAGCAGGAAAGGAGGAAAAATGAAATCCTCCTTGCACTTTTCCTGGTTACAAAAGGGAAGCACATACTTTCACTTATGGAAGACCACTTTCACTCATGAAATATTACAGTATAGAACTTTTACTGCAGACATACTGCAGTGATATGATGAGAGGAAAATATGATGTGCTACATGGTGGACTGTAAGACTTATTGTTTCTATATCACTAAATTTTGTCCTGACTAGGTAGTTATGAAATAATATCTTTTCCAACATATCATCTGTGTGAAATGACACGAGGGTATCAGGGCAGCTCTTAGTAAATAATCTTCTGCTTTATAATTGGCTTCCATATTAAAAGATAAAAAATAATAATTAAAAAAGAAAATTCAAAGAAGTGAATGAAAATGAAACACAAAACTAACTATCAAAACATAACAATGCCTTTGTTTGGGAGGTACAGGTTTGAAAAGATTAGTGTTAGAAATTAATGGCTGTTTTTAAACAGAAGCAGAGATTTTCTTAAAATGAAGTTATTTCATGGATTGGACATAAAGAAACTAAACAAAATTTTAATTCTTACTGTGGCATTTCCAGTTTTATTTACACCAAATACGTACATAAAAATCAGAGGACTGAAAATTATTCTCTCACTTTCTTATGAAGTTTAAAGATTACAGACACATCTTTGGAACAATATTTCTGTTTATTTGTTCTTAATTTCTATCTCCTTACCTGTTAGTAAATCAAAATGTAATATAAATTAGTACGACCTGGGCTTCCTTGCTCAAACTCTGACTTACCCTGTATTTTGTTGATGGATTCTTGTGAGGACCCAAGTAAACATCACAGCAGTGGGAGCTCCTGGGCAAATCAACACGGAAAACAATATAATTTCTTTTAATGCCATGTCCCATGGAAACTTTACAGCAACAAGGTTCACAGTGCAGCAGATTGGATGCATATTAAAACTCAGACAATGGACAAGACAATCTTGAAGTTACTTTATGGAAGAACTTAACACTCACTTCAGAAAAAAAAATCAGAAGTACAGAATGAAATAAAAATCAAACAGAATTGGGGATGTTGTGGAACTACATTTTCAAAAAGTTTTGAATATTCAGTTCAAGTTGTCTTTTTCATTAATGAAAATAAATATTTGTATTCATATTACCTGTGATCTGAGTTGCCCCTGAGACATCTCTCACTTTTGATGGATTATAGGACATGAGGATTACTACAATATTAATTGAGGTGTTTCTTTTGTTATCTCAAGTTAGCTGTTATTAATCAAGACCTAAGTGTTTAGTTTCAAGCAATCAAAATTGGAATAGCTCCAAATTAATATACCTTTTATAAAATCCAGGATTTATTTAATATAGTTTCATAAATAAAGTCTGAGAATCTGAAGATGGAGATATAATTAAATTTTAATTTAAGAGAATTTGGATTTCATTTCTAAAGTGAAAATGTTATGTAACTTCTCAGTTTGAGTGCCTCCATTTTAGAATAGGCAAAGTGAGATACAAGAACATCTGAAAGTCACAATAAGCAATCTTCTGCAATGAAAAAATGTTATGCATTACATGAAAGTATTTTGATATTGGGAGATACTTTTATTTTCTGTATAAACTCAAAAGATTCCTTAGAGACAGAGAAAGTCCCTGAAAAAAAATTTTTTTTTTGATTCCTAGATCAGAACTCATTCAATCTCAGATTTATCCATGTACTTCTGCCTAGTAAATGCAAAATGTCAACTTAAAGTTAGTCACTCAAACTTCTTTAGTCAGTGGAGGGAGACAAGATGTTTTCAAGATGTTATCCAGTCACATTTTTCATCATTTTGAGGACTAGATTAATCACCACTATAGCATGCCTACCTCAATCTACTGGCTACAGGAGAAACCTGGAGAGATAGTTTAGGTCAGATTATTAACTTTTAAATGACTTTGGTTGCATAAAATTAATTCCAGTCATAAAGAGGAGTACTGTGATCTTTTGAGTAAGCATATCCTAACACTTCTAATAATCCATTCTACCTTCTTCTTCAAAGTTTTAAATGCTGAAATATCTAACAAGATAAGTAGAAAGGCAGAATAACTGTGTGGTTTTGATGTCATATTACTGCATAAAAAGGTACCTTTCATCAAAGGAAATTTTCAAAGGAAATCTCAGACTATTTTGTTTAGTTCTAAAAGTAAATGGAAAATAATAAAAAACACAGAATGGAAACGAGTACTAACCCCAACCAGCAAGTATGAACCACCATACATATTGCTTGTCTGAAACGAAGGTCAGCAAAAGCAGTGTTTGCAGGTATATCCCTTCGATTAGAAGCCAGAAGAAATTGGCTAAAATACTGAACTGAAAGAATGCTACAGCAGCCTTACAAGCAACCTGGAAATACAATGGAAGTAAAAGTTATTAAGTGTACTCTCCATGAGGTTTGGATTTTTTGCAAGTGTAAGCAAAACTAAATTTTGCCACACAAAAAATGAGGAATTTGATACAAGGTTTCAGAAGATTTGAGATTCCCTCATTTCAGTTAACTTCAGTTTTTAGTAAGGGAAACACTGGGCTTCTCTTACAGATGGATTTCTGGCAGAAATTGATGCAGCTCCATTAGACTCAACAAGGTTGTACCTTATATTCCAAAGCTGAACATAACCCATAGTACTTGGTCTTTTGCTTATTTTAAGATTTCAGTTCTTGAAAATTAAAGAGAAATGGGATTAAGAAATCTCCACTTTCTCTTCAGGTCACAAATTAAATATTAACTCAAGGAAAGAGTGAGGAAGTTTAGTACCGTTGACATTAGGCAGTGGTCCATAGTTTCATCTGCAAACAAAACTGCATCTTTGGTGAAAACAGCAATTGCTCGCAGGATAAAGGAGACAAACAGGTGCATATGGATGTAATTCCGTGTACAATGGAATTTTCTAACAGAGAAAAAGAAAAGGAAAATTGTTTTTCGAGATAAATTTCTCATAGTATCATCAAAACTCAGACAGGAATACAGGATTACTTCAGACACCCTCCAAGCCAAATAAATAATCTGCTCCTTGAGAGACAGCTAGACACAAAGAACAGCAGAGTCATTATCTGTTTACTAGAAGTGCTAGTATAACTGCCCTTAAATCACCACACATTTGAAGATGTCAGCAGCAGAGAATAATGCTGGAATTCTTGGGCTGGGTAACAATAATAGCTTTTAATTATTCTGAATAAAACTTTTTATTAAACAAAGCTACAACAGGCTCTTCAGCCCCTTTCTGGCCCCTTTCTGGCCCCTTTCTGGCCAGGGAACATGGATTGAATGGCTGTCAGTTGCCTGTTGTGGGGCCTCCAAGTCCTGGGTCTCTCTGTCAGAGAGTGACTGTCAGTACACTCCACCTAGGAAATCGCTTCTGTAGTCTTCACTCCTGCCTGGAGAGTAAGCTTAAGGCTTTTGTCCAGGTGCATTGGAGCCAATCAAAACCATTTCCTAATATCCAACAATATCAAACACAACGTGTTTAAACCTCTCTCTACTGCCCCTAATTGTCTCTTTCACAGAGGGAATGAACAGTTTAGAATGACTACAGGTTCAAGAAATGAGACATACTCAGTTTAGGTAGAGTATGTCCTGCTACATACTGAAGGAATAGTTATGTTAATAGCAATAACATAGAGCACTTAGAGTATCTCTGCTATATGGTGCAATTGAAGAGACTAAGACAAAATGCCCAGTCAGCTTTATTGTTTTAGCATCTGCAGGGAAATGACACAGCATGCATAAAGAAGAACTAATTCCCATTGACCGAGAAAGGTTTGAAAATAGTTAAAAACAAAAACAAGAAGACAATTTGTAAGGAATTAGGATGAGTCTGTCTTGAGACATCCTGAAAAGACCAATTTTTTTTTACCTGAAGGCAGCAAAGACAATTAGAGCTGTAATGAGTGAAGTCACTGATGCTGCATAGCCAGCAGTGTAGACACGCCAAAATGCAGAATAATATGATTTCTATGAGAAAAAGAGAACACATACTGATGCTGGTGGTTATGCAGCATGCATATTGGTGTGCTTTTTTCAGTAAGATACAATTTCCCTTACTAGTCAGTCCCATCCTTTACGTGCTGCTTTAGGTGCTAAAACTCTGATTCAGATTTCTCCCTCCACTACTAACACGTTTTTTTCTTTTTCTGTTGAAGCCTTCAAAATCTTATGTGTGAACCAGATTTCACAGCCCATCAGCTCATCTGAAATAGTGACCATAAAATGGTTTGAGCGTGCTTAACAAGAAAATGTTAACTTTGTTAAATAGCTACAATTTCTCCTGTAGGTATAAACAACTCTAGGGCACTGAAAGCTGCTTACGGGTGATGTGTGAATCAGCAGCCTTAGACCAGGGCCAGATTGTACTCCACTTAGATCAAAGGATGTTTCCTGCTGATTCAAAAGTGTTGGTTTTCATAAACAGCTATAATTAAAAAATAAATACAACTTGCATGTTGCAGGTGAGGAAACCAAAACTCTGTGAAAAAGTCACATGGCATCATGGAAGGAAGAAAATTAAAGCCACAAAAATAACCTTACTATCTTTAATTCCTTGGACAAGCAGTTTATTCAGCAGCCATATATTGTAACACCATAAATACTTCAATTTGTTTGTTTGTTTCGCATTCAGATATCCTATGTCTCAAGAATAAAAAAGTACATTTATACAGCTTTAGCTATGTACATTTTATTCTGGTTTACTACAGAAACACTTGATTATTCAAATCCCAAGAAACTAATTTCTCTGAATTCAGTCAAATTTCCTCCTTGCAAATGCAGTGGGCACTTTGTTCTCTAATTGATCCAATCTATGTTTATCCAAAAGGCAGCATTTCTAGGTTGAGGCAATATATTAACAATTTTAAGTAGATCCATAAATATATCAGGTAACCCTGACAACCTAGGAATCATCCCGGTGTTTTTGAAATACTGCTAATCTTTTATATGGTATTTTCAAAACAACGGTTCAAATTAGAAAATAGGTTGTTCCGCTGAATATGGAAGTATTTTGATGTGTTTTATATATTTTTGTAGAAGTCAACACTATAATACAGAAGACTCTTTACGTTCTCTTTGAAGATACAAAACATGAAACAGGTAGTACTCAGAATATAAGTGGTATTCTTATCACCTACTTCCTTCTATTTACAATGCAGTAGAGCTTATTGATCTTTTCTTCTCTTCATAGACCTTGAGGATAGGACTGAGATAACAAACTAAACACAGCCACAGCATGGACGTGAGTTCTGCCCTGAAATTTTTCCTCATGTTGAAATGTAAATATAGTCCCTTCCTTGATATCAGCTTAGGCCAAATACAGACTCTCCCTGAACATTATTCACTGATGAGCACAAGTCAGAGGCTGCTTGGAGAAATCCAGCCTGATCTGGGGGGATTTTAGTTTTGTGGCTGAGAACTGTGACATGACACCTGGTCCCAGAGAACCTGTGGACTGCAATAGATATTGCCTTTTGAGTCTAGATCCCTTCTGAAGTGTTTTCAAGGCTTCCAGCAAGTTTTCTGGAGTTTTTTTAAGCATTTGTCTTTTTAGCTTCTCCACATGGTAGAGAAATGCAAATATTTTTGGTTTATAGCTGGGGGATTTTGCTCCAGATATTTATACTACCTATCACAACTGTGCTTGTGTTGCAAAATCCATGGAACCAAATGGATGGATCCATCTGTGTCCAAACTTCCCAAAGATTCAGATAATTGAACTATTACTTTTGTGTTTGAGCTTTTACACCTGGAGAGCCAAATGGCTTAGTCAACAAAACAGCTGGATTATTAGTGAAGACAATCTTCTACCTTTTATCTGTGACTAATCATCTTTTTCCGCTACGGAGTCATGATGCTGAACACTCATAAGTGGATATGAGGGGCAGGAGTCACTTCTATTCTCTCGTGTCCCATTTAGCAAAGACCAGAACTCATGATGCAGAGGCAGAGAGCATGGCTTTGTAAATCAATACCCTTCAGCCATGAAGCAAAGGTCATCCACTGAATAACTACCACCAAGGCAATGTGAGGCATTCATACTCTGAAAACACACACGGTGGTGAAGACTGTGGAAATTTAAATCATATGAAGACATAGCTGAAAAATAAATGTTGCTGGAGTCTATCAGAGCACCTAATGTTGCTCTCCATATAGGAAAAATGGGAGTTTGCCTAAATGTGCCCAAAAATGAAGTGTGGAAATACTTAGTGGCATTCAAGAGTTCCCTCCTAAATATGTACATTGATCAACATATTGTAAAGTTTTAGACTTTCTTAATCTTTGACTCAAAGAAGATCTGGAAAAATGATCAACAGGTGGTTCTAAAGGACTTTTCCCTGAAAAATTCCCTATAGACAGGTTGATAAGTCTACCTTGGAAGATAATGTGGATTCAAATCCTCTCCCTTAGAGAAACAAAGTCTTTGTTAGGCAGGACAGGTGATCTAACCATGAGTCTATTGAGTAACACCAAAAGGAAACATAGGATGGAGAGGAAAGTGGCCCTGCTAACTGCTACTCTCTTGCTTTATACTAAGCCTAATTTGTGGAACAGGCTTTAAATATACTTTTAAGTTTTGAGCTTAGCATTGAAGAAAGGTAATTACTGAATTCTGATGGGACTCAGATACATGGGAATATACTCAGTATAATCAGGAGAGTGTATTCAGGAAATGCCCACAAGTAGGAAATAAAAAGCTCACCTGATCCTCAGGCCCTTTAGTAGAACCTTCATCAAATCCACAAGCAACAGCATATGGTGGGAATGGTTCTGACCAATATGCCTCCTGCGTGCAGTTTCTGTGAAGGACACCTTTAATGGCAAAATATATCAGAGAGTTAATTACAGAGTGGGGTTTTTTTTTTTTTTTTTTTTTATTTTTTTTTTTTTTTTATGCTTTTTATTTTTTTTTTTTTTTTACTATTGTGACAAGAAACAGCATATTTATATTCCTACTTTGATTCTTAAGTTAGATACTTGCAGGTCTAGTCATGTTTAGCAAGATTAGCTATAGAGAGTTAATAATCTATATATCTATCATTTGAAAAGTTAACACATATTCCCTTTCATTTCAAGATGTAGTAGAAGATCTGTATTTCATAAATGAAATTCTTTCTGCAAATTCAATCTTCCCACAGAGGAAATGAAATTATGAAATCTATCTTATATAATAATTTTTGTTTATTGAAAAAGCCCTGAGCCACCTGATCTAGCTTTGAAGCTAGATATGGTTTTTAACTTAATCTTGCTTTTACACAAGGACCTCAAGAGATCCTTTCTAAACTTAATTTTTGCATGATTTATAATAAATCAAGGATTCTGTGATATACTCCATCATAACTTCAGCAACCTAGAGCGATTACCAATATTTTTTAGACCACCAAGGAGACTATAAAAATCAGTACAACACAACAAAAAGCAAAAAAGTGTCAAGTAGTCACCATAAGCCAAGATACTTATGTACATAATTACCCTGTGTTGACTGACATACGATAAGATAGTCATGAAAATATGCAAGTTACTGAATCTTTAACTATAAGAACTTATTTTAAAATTATCTAGGGATAAAAGGAATATGAAAATAGTCTTGCCATGGCTATTGGTGATTTCTTCAAAAAATCTTGGACAAGGAATTTTAACCATTTCCCCCAAAGCAGCTCTGGGCCAACAGCTTAGACCATCCCAATCTCTGGTACATCCTGGAAAGAAAACAAAATTGACTCTAAATAAAGGAATTAGGCAGTTAATTTTCCCTAATGAGATTGTGGCTTTTCCACGAATATATATGCATGAAGAAGATTCACAACAGGCCATGAAACTCTACAAATAAAGGACTGTGTTGTTTTCCTCTTCTTCTAGAGTGTATTGTCCCTCATATACACACTTCTACCTTCAGTTTTGAGAGACTGTACATGAAATTCAAGCAGACACAGTCTGAAAGTCAAATCAACTGCAGCTCTTTCTGTTGTCAAAACAAAAGTCAATAAAATAAAAATATGGAATAATTGTTATCCCTTGAGATTTCTCATTAATGGTTTCAGGTGAAAATCATCAGACAAAAATTCAGCATTAACCTCCTGATTTCATGTTTAAAGTCTATCAATTTCATCTGACTTAAAGGAAAAAAATATTGAGTCTGAAATACTGTTCTTAATCAATCAACACAATTTTTGCAATGGACTTCAATAGGGCTTAGATTCATCCCAAAGAAAAAGAGCTTCTCCCAGAGTCTTCTGAAACAACCATCATCAGGAGCAGATCTGCCTGGTTTGTAGTCATAATGTTCCCCAAACCGGAAACTGCTGGCTAAAGATACAGGGCACTCAACCAGCTATGCATCCAATAAAAAAAATGTTTTCAGAAGTTACAGTTAGTCACAGTTTTGTCACTGATGCCTCACATAGAGACTCAAGTTGCAGTCATGCAGCATCTATTGTCAAGTAGGTGTGAGTGCAGCACAGAAAAATTACCAACATGTAAAGGAGCTTGAACCAATAATAAAAAAAAAAACACTGTCCTGTGACAGAAACTAATTTCTAGGTAGTCATAAGGCAGATATAAAATAGTGCATGAGTTTCACTTGGGAGGTGTTATTTTATTTCACTGATTCTTTTCTGTTTCCTCTGACTGATGACAAGACGCATCTAAAATTGTCAAGAGCTGAAATGTGGAAGCAATATTACTTGCTTGTAGCAGAGCAAAGTTGCTCTCTGGCTTCTGAAAGGATGGTCCTGAGAATCTCCCACAGGATTATCCTCACACCACCCACGTGAGGATGAAATTCCTGGTATCCCCAATTTGTCAGTTGGGAAAATAGAAGCCTTGATTCATTATCTCTAATTTTAATTATCTAAAATATGTTAGCTAAACTTAGCTATGTTCCCCTTATAATAAGCATAAAGAGACAGGGACTTCCAGTAGATGATTCATCCCATGTATCTGTGGCTCTTTTCTGAGGACACGATGAATCACTCACTGCATGTACCCAGGTCTCTCTGATGATTATGGCCTAAACTAGGCTGCTAATTTTTGAGTGAATAAAGCTAGGTAATGCGAGCTCCGTATAAACATGCAGTGGTTCACACATCTTAAGAGAAAAACGCTTCTTCCAAGAAGCACTCTAAGACCACCAAGGAGCTGAGCCTGAAAATTTAACCTATTTGAAAATAGGAGGTTAAATAACAGAATTGGATTACCTTACTTGGGAGTGAAACCTGGGTGTTTTTAAACCTCAGACTGGGCAACATGTCCAGTGACTTACAGCTGATAGAGAAACCACCAAATGCAGAGGCAGAAAGGCATTTTACATGCTCAGGTTTTGAAGAGACTAATGAATGGCTGTCACCTGAGACTCCATAAAGACAACCGCAGTAGGAATTGTATCAAGTAACGTTGACATCATAAATATTTAAGTCTATTTCAGTCTCTCTTTCCTTTTCAGACAGTGGAGAAAAATAGGCGTTTTTAGAGCTTGATTCAATTGACCTGTTTTATATATGTGCTTCAAGAAGAGAGGAATTACACCCTGGACTCTACTGATGACACGCGTTAGACACTACTGTGTACAATGAGGATAATGAGTAACAACTTTAGAATAAAAATCCTGCAAGGTAGATGAATTCCACCTCTGATTCTCTTCTGTCAGGAAGCAACTCTGTACAATTTGTGATCTTTCAGTTTGTCTCATGTGCAATTACTGAAAAAAATGAGAAACAAGTCAGAGCCTTTTACCAATGAGATAAGCCTTAAAATAATGTAGATTCACTGTTGAGGATGAATTGTTTTCCCTGGTCTAATGTTTCATTTTAATCTATACTGAGAAAGGCTGTAAATACCAGAACAGATTTTCATTAAATTCTTTCCATCTCTACAAAAGGTGGAAAAGAACCAATAAGAAAATCACACTTGACAAGTTTCAAAATTTTTAAATAGCTTAACAGAAATTTGAGGGGTATTTTATTTCTTTGAGTAGCCTTTACTACAAAGGGGATTCCAAAATGACAGTTATTTTTTTGGTGAAGACAAAAAAAGCCTGGAATGTCATACTGTACTTTTCAAAGAGAAAATGCATGTAATAAATCATGATAGAAGACACTTGATTAAGGTAGGTTTCTAGGTGGTTGTAATACTTTTGTTCGTACCAAGTGCATGAGGCATCTTTGCCACATAATTCATCTGCAGACAACGAATATTTGATAATTTATGACAACTAAAAATCTCTTTGAGGTGGATTGATACTTTTTTAACCAAAGTTGGTTTGAGAAATGTGATTGAATTTTTGAAAGAGTTTGAACATTTTGAAATTTCAATTTGAAACAATTCATGACAGGTCTCAAAGTTGCTGAAGCCTCCACAACATTTTAAAAATGTTTTACAGACATGCACTTTAACTTTCAAAACTTATATTTGCACAAATAATAGATTTAAAAACAACACTACAAAAAATCATTTCAAAGAAATAGAAACGGAAAACAAAAAAAGAGAAAATCTCTAAAGAAGTAAAACCAGAATATTTTGAGGTTGAGATTTTTCTTTTCTTCTAACAAAGTTTTAACCAAATTTGATTTGATTTCAAATTATATAATTTGAGCTTGCTTTTCACTGTATTCTATGGAAGCTTCTTTGAAACTTTGGATATAAGTAAAGAACACACAAAAAACTTCAATGGTTTTAAAAATAATCCAGGTATGATTTTCTTACCCAAACTAAGCATCTAAATTTTTCAGAGTATGAACTAATCATCTTAGTCTCATTCTATAGATAATAAAGAGAAGTATGACTCCAATGAATGATTCATCACATCTTAAAGTAAGCATCTAAGCCAGAGGCAATGTAAAAGCTTTCCATGTACATCTACCTTCCTCCATTTACTTTAAGAATAAGAAGATGCATCCTGACTTATTGATCTTTTAAAGATATTTAAATCAGGTGAGGTGAATGTCCAGCCAATAGGAGCAGAAACACATCAAGCCAAATAAAATCGGAATGTGGAATCAAATCTTGACTCAAGAGAACAACTTGTATCTTCACACCGTGTACCTGAAGTGATACAAGAGATATTAATACCAGATCTTGGTAATCAAGACCATTACCTTTAATATCAGGTGAAATAGATTCATTCTTTTCTAAGCAGAGTGCCTCCTCTTTCACCACCTGCTGGAATATCTTGCATTCTGGATGGATTCCCGCAACCTCAGTGAGACAAAGACAAAGCAACCAAAAAGTTCTGTGATTACCAAAGCAAACAGAGCCAGGTTTCTTTCCGGTTTGTAATTTAGGGTTTATAATTTGAGGTTAAAAAAAAAGTGCGAACTCAAGCTGAAGATTTTTCTGCAAATAGGATGTGCAACTGGCAGAAGGATGGACAAAGAGAAAAGACGGCTGTGATTGTGTATCAGTTTATATACATGTGTGGGTATGCATACTTATTTGGATTTTCCATTGCAGCACTGCTTATCTATCACCTTTTCTCTAAGCTGTACTTTTATACCAACTCCTCCTTATAACTATGTTTTTCACAAAACTTAAGTGTCTATTTGGGCTTCAATAAACAATACTGAAGTCCGAGTATTTACAGAAATTAGGAAAATGGCATTCTTGACCATAGTTTAAACAGAATGACTATATAATTTTGCCACAATGCTTTCTGAGGACATAGAGTTGCTACACAGAGATACTGTTTCCATTTCATCAGATGAGGAAACAAGAAAAAGAATGAGTTATTTGCTTTTGGAGCTTAAGGGATTATATGTATTTCTCAGATCAAGATACATTTAGTCAGCTAAATGGATTTCTAAACATCACCAATGTTATTGTCTGGGTCTAGATTCAGTTTCTGATGTACAGATGCTTAATGTCATTTAAGTGCTCTCATGTATTTTGCTTGGCCTCCATCTCCTACTCTGGAAAGTTTCAGGTCCCGTGTACACCTGCATCTCATCTGCTGTCATTGCGAAGGTGTTCTTAGTAGCCCAAAACATCCAAAAATGATGGCAGGTACTTCTTTAGGGCTTATTAAATTCTGATAAATTCTACAATGTCAGTACCTGCATGCGACTTTGTTATCTGAGCTTCTTTTGCATTCAATAGAATTTTAAAAGGTATTTCACTCATCCACGAAAGGTTAATGAAATTTGGAATGACATAGGGTATCCCAAACCTCTTATGTAGGTTCTCTATTAATTTTCCAGCCTCATTTAGAAATTAACACTCGGGGTTTTCTTAAATAGTTTTACATGTGCATGTTTAGACAACTAAATTAAACTCATAGTCATTAGAGTCAAGGGAGCCTAGTAAGAAGCTAAATTATGTTTAGACAACTGAATAGAGCACCAAAGCCTCCTTTGTCTATAGTGAGATCTTCAAGACATACGGAATTTTACATGGAATGGTGTAGAGGGTTTGCTCCTTTGCAAGCTATTCAAAATAAAGCCAAAGGCTTTGAGGATGATGATTTTAATTGGAATGATGGATTTAAGGCTTTCTGAGACATTTCTGAGGGAGACTGTAGCTATTGTAAGCCTCTAATGACTTTGAAAACACAGTGCAGATGAAAATATCACTGCTTTATTGCCTTTTCAGTCACTGGAAGTTGATTTATTGGCTTTCAGAATGTTTTCAGTGAACAGGGCAACCAGGACTTCTTTTGCCTCAACAGAAACTTTACTGGAAGTCATGTAGACTATTACATTTTTACAAGATTATCTGCCTAGGGGGAAAAAATAATAAGAAAAAAAAATAAGAACATAAATTTATCTTCAAAAGCCTTCAAAGATTCTGCCTACATTTGGGTTTAAAAGTAGCACAGACAGCCTGCATTTAATTATGAAGCCCTAGAGACGGTTCATACATCCTAATATTAGAACAGGAAGAGGATTAAGACGTTATATAAAAAGAAAATTAAGACATGACTTTTTTCATGCATTATATTCCTCCACTGGGTAATTTGAAATACATTATATAAATCAGCATGAGTGATTCTTAAAATAGTACCTCTTGCTGTTCAACTATAGTAACACAACTCTGAAATGTAATTTTTCAGAATTAATATGAGTCTCATTTGTCACTTTATCATTTAAACTACGTCTCAGTTTGTCTACATAACAAACAAAAAATTTGAATAGTAGTAACAAAATGATTGCTGCATAAACTCACTACTTCTACTTGTAGGGATGGATTCAGATGGACAGAAAGCAAATCATATTTTCATTTTCTGGAACTCTTGGACTCTGTTGCTGCTAATGAGAATTTTTGTATAGGGATTATTCTTAGGCTTGATGTTTAAAAGTCACAATATCTATATTGAATCCTTTGGCAAAAGGCTTGAAAGAAATGGCCAGAGCCCAAAAAGAAATCAAAACCAAGAAAGCAGAATTGAAATGCTTTTGAGATAAAAGCATCTGGGGACAGATGGGTTAACTTCAGATTCCTCTTCATGCCTGAAGTTCTAGAATGGTAGAAGTAGACAAATAATTAGTAGTAAACAATTTCAAAGGGAGAAATGATATCTTTTTCCAAATGCTAACTTAAGCAACTCATGCATCATTTGCAGGTGAAAAGCAAATGAAGAACTAAGCAACTGTGCTCTCCCGAATGCACTGTCGAATGGGGAATATGTGTGCCAGAATGCCTGCTGCTCGAAGGAGGCTGCATCTCCTTTTTTCCATCTTTTGATAAATCCACACCTGCTGAACCAGTCCCTCACTCACCATAACTCAGAGCTGCACTGAACTCAGGGCAGGGTAATTCATTTACAGTGGCTGGAGAGGTCTGTCCTCTGCCCACAGAGAAGTTGTGCACTGGTTTTACACACAACAGAGGAATTATCATAACAGATCAGATTCCTAGTCCATGTAGTCTTGATTCTGAAAACAGTAATGAATCATCAGAAAACGTGATTTTATGATTTACTTTAGAAATCCTGACCAACTGCTGCTAATGTTTACCAGTGATGAGATTATAGTCAATGCCACTGCCTTCAATAATTCAGCAACTAATCAGCATATACACAATTTATTTGATTTTAAGGCACTGTATTTGGGGAGAGGGTAGCTGTAGTTATCAGAATCCTGAGTTTTTGTTATGGGCATAGGTTAAATATTTCTGACAGTCCAGTGGTAGAAAGTCAACATCAAGTGCAATTACAGAAGCAAAAATGAGGATGGTGTTGTTAACAAGCAGTATGGCCTTATTGAAAGTAATCCCACTTGTTACAAAAAAAAAAAAAAAAGAGGAAAATGATACATATGCAAGAAATTGAGTGTGGTGATGATGCTTCAATTCATTGGTTTTCCTCCAGCTTTAAGAAAAAGACAGACATTAAACCATTTACAGTTAAAGAAAAGCCTTCTGGGTGGAACATAATTTGTGATTTGTCGGGTACCGTTTACTTATTTTTTTCTTATTAATCTCACAGAGCCTTCAAAGAAAAGTGCTAATTGTTGCTCCAACCTGCCTGCCGTGGCAAAGTGACAGGGCTTTCTAGAAAGCAAAGGCCCTGCATTTGTTGCTTTGCCAGGTCAGGGACATAGTTTTGCAATTTGGGAGGCATCTGCTGTAACCACTGAGCTTTTGTAGGAAAAAAGCAGCTCCTGTTCACCTTAGAAAGGGGTAATTTAGGAGCCAAAGCTGGGGTATCTAGTTTGATGCAGAGTCTTCACTGCCACAGTAGCAAGCCAAAGAGGCTGGTTTAAAATGCTACTTCTGGAACAACATTTCCTACTGCCTAGCTAATAACCTGGCTTTGTGCTCACTGAAAATTCCATTATAGAGTGCCTTCACCCAAAGATTTATACAGAAAACTTAGATGTTTCATGCAGTGTGTTGTAGACAGCACTCAAGGAATGAGGTTTGCATTGCTGAGCTACAGAGAGATCTTTTTACTGACTTGAACGTTAGTGACCAGCCAAAATTCACAGGGGTGCCTTAGATTTAAGTCCTG
Organism: Penelope pileata; assembly: GCA_013396635.1. Classification (NCBI taxonomy): domain Eukaryota; kingdom Metazoa; phylum Chordata; class Aves; order Galliformes; family Cracidae; genus Penelope; species Penelope pileata. The sequence goes on along the minus strand of WBMW01004111.1, from coordinate 68,192 downwards.
ACAACTGAAACAATCTTGCCTGGAAAAAAAACAATCAGAATTGAGCATGAAAAAGTTACCTATGACAGGACTGGGAATGCTAAAAACCTGAGACAGTTTATCGAGCCAGAATTCAGAATTGTACTTACTCTTGAACATCATTTTCTTAACACTGATAAGGATGCTGCATTGAAACCTTCAACAGTATACTTGCTGATAGTAGGAGGCATAACCTTGTTTTGTATTTTCTCTATAATTTCATTTATGTAGCCAAATCTGAGAAGTCAAGCTAACGTCACTTCAGGCTTTGATTTTCTTCTGTTGGAGAAGATCAGACTTAGCAAGCCCTGGGAAGAGAGTATTTCTTGCAACATCCTCATGCCATACTTAGTGCAACCTACTTAAAAACAGTTGTTTGTGAGAGCCCATCCAAAGATAGTAGCCCTCAGCTGTTGTGGTGGTAGAAAAACTATAATTCAGACATTATATAGAAGGAAGATCTTCACTCATTAAAACATTATTACACATTGGAAAAAGTAGGGACATGTTCTAAGCTCTCTGAAAATAAGGAAAACGTTTCAAAGCTGGGCACCAAATATATTAGTCACTTTTGAAAAAGCAAATCAATGGGATCAAAGAGCCAGAAGTAAATTAGTAGCACTCAGTCTCTTTGAAAATTAATCAAAAATGGAAGAAGTAGCTAAATTTATTGGCAAGATAAGATTGTTTCAAGAACCTGAAGGGTCTTTTCAGTGGTCTGGTTTAGTTTCCAACAAAATGCAAGTCTAAAATCTTAAAAATAGGTTCTGCATCAAGTCCGTAAATCCTTTACTAAGAATATTCATTATTGCTGTTTTAGTCTCTGTCCCTACAGTTTTCATTCATCTCTCAGATCTCAGCTCAGATCTTCTCTGAAATCATCTCTGTACTCTGTCTCTATCTGTGCTTCCTCTGCTCAGCCTTTTCTGATGTGAGTCTGATTCCTGAACACCTTCTCCCATATTCAAGCCAAAGTTTTCTGCCATTCATATCACACAGACTACCACCCTGGTTAATTAAAACACACTTCATATTTTGAGACACAGAAAGGCATGGTAAAGACATTCAAAAATCCTTCAATCCCTGCCCACTTTTAACTGCACAATGATGTTTTCACTCACTCCATATGTTGGCAGGTAGTGCCGAAGATACAGTCCAGAGAAGCAGAACGTGCTCTGAAAATGTTGTGTTTTTTTTTTTAACTGAAATTTTGATGAACACAGTAAGCTCATAGGATGAAAGGCAGCTCATGAAAAAGAAAAAAAGAATACATATGTAATCATTGAAGAAGTCAAAGGAGTCATTTTCAATTTTCATAAGCTTCTTAATTTGTTGCATATATCTCATCAAAATCATCCATAAGGCCTGATTCCACCTGCTTGACTCTCTTCTCAAAAAGAAAAAATACTAATTAGAAAGCTTTGAGTCTGCAACCAAGGGTCATTCAAGCCAGATTCCATTTTCTCATGTGCTATGATGGAAGCTGAGACAAACCTCCAGCTCCACAAGCTCCTGTAGCACCCATTTCGCAATCACTGCATTGAGAATTTTCCTATCCATTGTGACCTATTAGTGATTTTTCAGTATTATGATATATTCAAAACCCACCTGGACACTTTCCTGTGCAACCCACTGTAGGGATCTAGCTTTAGCAGAAGTTTGGACTTGATGATCTCCAGAGGTCACTTCCAACCCCTGTGATTCTGTTTCTGTGATATAGGTAGAATTCTGTTCTGTCAGAAAACTCGAAGAAGCTACAAAAAATAGCCACAATTTCTTATCATCAAAAAAACTCAAAGCTTAGATGTGCTTGTAAAAACCAGTGAGTATCCACCTTTTTTCTACCATGTCCAAGCCATGTGTACCGCTCCTGATTTTAACTGACCTTAAAGCATGAGCTCATTGCAGCAGTGCCATGTCTCCAGTCACCAACAACATATTTAACTATCATATAAAATCCTGCCCTTAACTTGAAAGCTCCGACACAGTCTTGATCCTCAAAACTTTTAACCCCAAAGGTAAAGGCCTACTTCCAATCTTTCTCTCCAGCCAGTTAAATAGATTATTTCAGGAGTCTTTTTGGCTGAAAATGACTACCTAGAGGACATTTTCAGTGTTTGTTTCCTCTTTCTAACTCGATTACCTATGGAACAAGAGAAGATGAGACACTGATTGCTTTACAGTCATTTAGAGGAATATCTTTTCAAGATTGCTTTTAAGACATTGGAGTAATGCTTGAATGCACCTCTGTGTATTGGATTGTATTTATGTGACTGTATTTAACTGCACAGCCTTATACAGAACAGTGCTGGTTATACATACATACCTGTGTACATCAGTGTATGTATTTACTCATAGGTAATTCTGTATGTGACAATAGAGACATAACAGTTCATTTTGTTTGTAAGCTGTATGTAATTAGTATTATCTTGAGGAACATGAAAATGAATGCATTAGATGCATACATTTGATAGAGCCTTTAATTACCACCAATGCTTAAGGAATAAATACACACTAGTAACTGAAGATCCTTACGTTTTGCTATTTAAAGTACTTAAATTAAAGAGAAATTTCTGCCTTTCTGCATGTGTAGCATGTTAGCCTCTGGGGGGGTTCATACCACCTAATCCCAAAGAACTGAAATTTAGATGTTAAAGTTCACCAGGAAACTCATTCCCCTGAAGCCATAGCTGTTCTTGGAGTGCTTCTACCTTTTCCCAGGAGTATTAAGAGAGTCTAAATGGGTAGCTTTAGACAAAATTCCTAATTTTAGATGGCTAATTTTGGATGATTAACTCCAGCCTCCCTTAATAATCGATGAAGGCAGACAGGTAGTTCCAGGGAAGGATTCCTCCTACCTCTCTTTTTGAGGACACTGACTCACCACACAGGAACCTGTCTCCCTCCATTAACTCCCTCCAGAACAAAACACCTGAGCAGACCGATCCTTCCACACCTCCACTTGCCTATGGAGAGGAATATAAGGTCTGTGGACACGGAATCCTGGAAGAAAGAAGTGTATCCCTTAAATGCAGATTCATGAGTAGGAGCTATACCGGGAGCTTAAGCACTCAGCTCTTTTTTATTGGGAGCACATCACCTTGCCATGGATTTGGATCCACGTGCCTACCCTCTCAATGCTGACCCAGCAATGTTTCCATTCTCACCTCCACTCATTAAATCAGACAGAAGCCCTTTCCCTGAAATGTGAAAAGCTGTTAAGTGTTTGGAGAAGAAAGCAGTTTATCTCAGCAGGAAGGATGGCAAATGTGGAGTCTTTTCAGCTGCTCATCCTCTTTTTCCTGAGACTCTGTGCTCTTTAAGACAGGAAAAGTCCTTTTTGTGCATCTCAGCACCTATTGCTCTCAGCTGCTTGTCACTTACAAGCAAATGTTAATTTTTAACGTCAAGGATTACTCTCCAAGGCACAAGGCAGATCCTGCAACATATAGCTCCCGTGGAGCTGATAGGAGCTGGAAGCGCCTCACTTCATAGAGGAAGTTTTCAGGATTACCCTTCTGGTTTTTTTTCATATCTGGATTGCATATATATATATATCTTATTAGAATTATACGTGTATATAGCCCTGTCCCTGGAGATATTCAAAGTCAGGTTGGACCAAGCTCTGAGCACCCTGATCTAGCTGTAGGCGTCCCTGTACATTGCGGGGTAGCTGGACCAGATGGCCTTTAAGTGTCCCTTCCAACACTAAGGATTCTATGATTCTATAATATGCACATATAACATGTATATCATATATGTATATATGTAATAGATATAATTGTGTTATATTATCATATATATATATTATATATACCATATCAGAATTATCTGGAGAATCTGCAATACCATTATTTCTCTGCTTTACCATTATTTCTCTTCTCTGATGCGTTCCTTTGACATATGAAAAAGCTGCTTGCTCAAACCATCTGTGGGTCTCAAGTCCTCTCTGGCTGTTCGATTTAGGGTGCAAATCTTCCCACCTGATCAAGTCTGAGACATGAAAGCCTCCAAATTTTGGAATACTGACTCTTCCTCAGAGTTCATGTGTGAGAAACAGTTTGATCACAAAAGCTTTGTGGAGCATTCAGTTTGTTAAACAAGAATTTGTCTTCTCTTATCTCGACCGATAAGTAATTTATTATGGGCACACACTGCTGCAGTATGCTAAAATGTTGAAATGCGTGCCAGCCCACAGATGTGCATGATACATCACTTCGGGTTTGCTCCACTCTGCAGGCATCTGCAAGAATAAGCTGTGCCAGTGATGTGTAAGAAGGGAAATCCAGCTGCCAAAGCCACTCTACCTGTAGCAGAGTAGAAGTGCTTCAGGTTGAATAATAACTGTATGTAACAAGGTTTGTGGAGCAAGAATCTGCAGCAGAACATTTGTGATAAAACTGTGTAAAAACAGAGAAAAATCTAATGTTCCAGAGGATGTGAGGTGGGAATTAGTGTCCTTCCACCTTTAAGAAGCAAAGGGTAGAACCCAGTCTGTGACCATTTAGGCTGCCACTGGCATCAGTAGTAGAAAACAGCCCCTAGAGGAGCATCACCCCATCTGTCTTTCCCAGGACAAGATGAAATGCCTCCAGGGAAGGTAACTCTCTCCTCATTGACTACAGAGGGAGCCTGAATCCAAGCCTACACTAAACATTTAACTCTGAAATGGCTAAAGTTGGAATTAATGAGTCCCCAAGAATCACAGCCCTTAGGAAGATTTCCAAACAATTCTTTTAGGCTGACGACTGAGGGGAAGAGGAGCTATGACTGTACTGACACCTACACCTGCTTTTGCTCATCAGTGCAGGCAACAGTAGCAGCTGGCACGGGGCAGGGGAGGGATAGAGCGTTGGAATTGTGCCTCTGGGCTCATAGATCTTCCCTGTGTTTAACGTTACAGTCTCACCTGCTGCTTCCAGTGCGCAGCAGACACAAGATGGTTCGTGCTCCTGCTCAGTGATGTGAGAAGCAGCTGCCTTCAGTAGTAAAACATCAGTCCCCTCTCAAAGAGGTAAATGTCCCAGATCCATCAGGAGGAACTATTCCCTTCTAGTTACCCTCCCTCCTCAGCAAAGTTGCCTTCCATAGGACAGGAGAAGCAGCAAGCCATCCCTTCCCGTCCCTCTGAAGCTGTGCTACAGCTACTCTGATTTAGGGATGCTTTTCTGTCCTTTGGAAACTGCAGTTCTAATGAATGGAAACTGAAAGACTTTTATTAATAGCATTTTAGGTCTTGAAATTAAAAAAAAATAATAACAAAAAATTATCCCCCTAACTCAAGAATGTTTTCCTTTTTCATTCCCCCATGCTCCTTTTTTTCCCCTCCTTTTTTATTTTTTTTCCTTTTCCTTATTTTTCCTTCCTCCTGCCTGCTCCCTGCTCTGAGAAAAGTTACCCCATCTCTGGACCAGCCCTCCCCGGGACCGTGTGGGGCAGCAGCAGAGCCCTCCAGCTGTGGCCAGCGGTGCGGGCAGCCAGATGTGCCGTGCCCCCCTCCCCCGGGGCCGCCACCGGACACTCACCAGCGGGAGCAGCAGCCAGCACAAACTTCGCATCCTCGGCAGCATCCTCCCCGCTCCCTCTGCCTGTTGTGAGGCTGCCAAAAGCTGCTCAGCCCGCCCACACCTGCTCAAGACCCGCCCCGGAGCTCCTTGTACCTCCCTTCCCGGATCCCCAGGTCCTTTCTGGGGGACCCGACAATTATAATCTTCCACGCATCGCAGGGTCAGGCTGGCGGTGGAGGGAGACAGACTCTCCAGCGTTCCCTTGGGATTTTGGACCCACTTCAATGAACTTGTCTTCTGTGACAACATAGGGAGCTGGAGCATCGACTGCTCTTTTAGGGAATGATTGGAGGCAGATGATTGCTGTGCAAAAATAGATTCTGGATTCACCCCCTCCTTGTATGCATCAGCCCGTGCTCGTGGCTGGTGGCAATAGATTTAGAAGGAGCTGGGTTTCCAGTGGGTCTGGCAGTGGGGCATTCCCTGTGCACTCTCCAAGAGGGAGTGATGGCGTCCACCTCCTCTCAGGTAGGAAATTTCGAGCCATGAGAGAGGACTTCCCCCACAAGCTTCATAAAGTCTTTTTGACTTCTGATATCAAATAAATTTTTCTTAAAAATTTATTTTTATCACTTTTTTGGTCTCAAATCTAGCTTTATTTCTTGGCATAACAGGTAAAAACAAAAGCTCTTCTTTGCTGAGATTTCTTGAGGGAAAAAGAAGGAAAAGACAAAAAAAATATTAATTTTTAAATTTCAGGGTTCATAGGGTTCACACATCAATTCTGGATTTTGCCACAGTAAATATTACACCAAGTTATTCTCAGAGCCTGAAAGAACAGAAGTTATGGGCAGAACAGAAACATTTTTCTTGATCAAAGTGCTATTTCATATTCTATTTACCGTTCATTATTTCCCAATGATGTTAAATGCTATCCAGGGATCACTTAAGCTGCCTCAAAACAGACATCTAATGTCATTTCTGGAACTATTTCCATGGCTTTCTTTGTATAGATCTCTATAAGTCCTATGTGATTTTTGCCAGCTCCATGTAGATGTTTCAGCTATAAAAGGGAACCTTGTGTGGCATGCCCTATCTATGTTTGAGCCATGCCAGTGATATCCATTAATTTCTCTCTTTGTACCCCAACAGCCCAGCCCAGATCATTCTGTTGTAACAGGAATGTGTGGACTGCTGTATTAAAACTGTGAAATGTGGATGTCTTGTATCAGGATGTACCTCGTCTTAGACTTGCATATCAAAGAAATTTGGATCTAAAATCAAACAGTACTCCCAGGCTTATGCTAGAGAGACAGTGCATGATGTTCAGAGAGAGAAAAAAAAAAAAAACACAGAAATTTGTAGGAAAACAGTGGTAACACTGTTCTCATGTACCCCCTCTTCTCTATATGTTTGTCTTTCAGTAATGCATAATGGAATCTGATAGCATATCTGTCCAGACAAACCTTAAATACTGTTCCAAAATCAGGCTTGTTATAGTAACAAGTGGCTAAACCACTCCAAAATCATTTAAAGTCTGATTTTGACAGTTCTTACCCGTTTCTAGTGGATGAGTTGAGGCTGTGACCAGCTGTCTCTAATTAGTGAAGTTAATAATTTTTATCCAACTGGAAAAAATTAGGAACCATTCCATGAGGCAGGCACCACAAAGTATTATCAGTTCCTGATTCTAACAGCTGCAAAAGAAAATGCAAAATAGAGGTCTGTTAAATGCTCCCAAAATAAGAACACATGAGAATTCCTGCTGAATGGTATTTAGCAAGCTGGAGCATACAAGATCATAGAACAGAATAATTTAGGTCAAAAGGGACCTGTGGAGGTCTGACCCCAGCCAAATCCTCCCTTCAAAATGGTAAATTTCAGTATCAGGTCATGTTGCTCAGGGACTTAGCTGCCGTGTTTTAAAAAATATTTCTGTCAGGAGTCACACTGTGAAAATGTAGATGTAATTCAATGAATATCAGCATGAGATTCCAATCCAGAATGTTTCAGCTGGATTCCGTTATCTAAGGCCTCTCAGGTCACTTTCATGAAGTCTTTTAAGGTCATCATAACCAGCCTCCTAGTCTGGAGTAGAACCAAGTGAGAAAGAAATTTTTGGGTTTTTTCATTTTGGAAGGGCAGTGTCTTGACATGGGTGGTCGTAAGTGGTTCTAAACGGAAGGCATTGGTTTCTCTGATTCCTTCCTCTAGATTTTCTCTCCTCTACCTGATTTTCCTATCTTATCTCCAGCTGATCTACAAAACAGTCCACATTTCAATCTCTGAGCTTTAAACGAACTATCTGGAAACTACTCTTTGTATGAGTTTTTGTCCATGCTGATAAAGGAAACAAAGACTTCTCTCGTTGGGTTTTCTCTAACGTGTCAGTGTAGCTAACGTTGTAAACTTTACTTACGTTCGAGTCTCTGAGTTCCTCACTATGTCCACTCATTTATTTTATATCGAAACCTTATTTAGAAATCTAATTTCTGATTATCATATTCATTTACTTTATTCACTGTACTCTTTGTTATTTCTCTGTAGGCACTCAAAGAAGAGCCAATAATGGAATAACAGGAAAATAACCATACTCTTGTCATCTCTTGTATACTCTGATGGATTTTGCTACTTTTTATCACAAAATTCCTTCCCCAATAAGCCTACTTTAAACATTTTTTTCAGCATTTATAGGATAAAGTCTGAGATAAAGGCTGGCTCTGTTTTCCTACTTTTTGACAGCCCCAACCTGAGCTCAGAATACAATTTTGCGTAAAAATGTCCTCTTGTTAACATCAGGGAGGGATCTAGTCATCATGACCAGAAGAAACTTAATCAATGAAGCAATAGACCTGTGATTCTTCCTATTCCCCATCATGGCTGTTCTGAATCAATTAATGTGTTTTAATGAATATGACTTGACATTTACTGAGCTGCTTAGAACGTTTTGCAGGAGCTTGAGAATGTGGATTTTTTTGATACCATATGCTACCTGAATAAAGCTTTTCCATAACAAAAATCTTTCCAAAATGCAACTGTGTTTTTCCTCTGAGTGCATATACCAGCACCTTAGACAACAAAAGTACAGTGCTCCACCACGTTGCAAAATAAGCTGTCATCTCGGGGTATAAAGGTGATTCTACTGGCATTTTTAAACCATCTTTTGATGAATCTGACTAAATACACAAAACAAAAAGGCCTAGAAGTAAGGGATATAATAAAATGAAGGCTCCACTGTATTCAAAGGCTGGTGAGGACACAAAAAGGATGGGAGCATTATTTCAGAGGGTGATCTCTGTGTGATGTTTGTGGGAATGGGAAGGATGAAGATAAAACAGCTGGGAAAATGGGTTGTTGAGGAGATGCTAAAGATGTAAAGCACTGAATATCAGAAAATAAGAACATTTTCTTCGTATACACCAGCTGTGTTATTTACTTGCTATTTTGCTTGGGTAAAATTGGCTCTGGCTGTGTCCTTGAGCTTTGGTTCCATATATACCTGTATTCTGCTACCTCTATCTGACCTGACTGCAGGCATATATAAGCAGACATGCAGTCCAGTTTCATTTTCTTTCTCTGTAATTATGGTTTAAAGAGGGAAGAATTCTTGGTCCCCCAAAATACATTTCCTCCTTGTTTCTCTCTCCTAGTCTTTCTAACTCTATTGGCTCTTGTCTTGTTCATAGAGTATAAGATCTTGGAGGCAAAGGATCAATTGCACTTCAACTCTCTGTTTGAATTTAATCCGCGACTAATATATTGCAATGATAGGGGGAAAAAAAACAAAAACAAACAAACAAACAAGTAAACAAATACGAAAAAATTCATGGAGGATTTGTTTGGATTTTAGATTTCAATTTAATGTACATAAAAATTTGCTTTGATGCTAAATACAGCACATTTCTATCTCCCTCTCTCATTTCACCGATTTGCCTCCACTTTTTATATTGTGACTGGCCAGTTTTTGCATCTGTGAAGTTAACCAGGTTCAGGAATAAGCCCTGCAGAAAACAGTTTTTCCTTTCTAGCATGGTATTTTTCAGCCAGATGTTCTTGAGCCTGGTTTTCCATGTGATCTACAAGTACCTCTTCTGGCCCAGAAAAAAACTTAGAGATAAGAATGAGTGACAGAAAGGAAAGGAATTGTTTCTTTTGGTTTCATTTAAGTGAGCAGCAAACTACAACCTAATGAGGAGGCTAAACGAGGATCTGTCAAAGCTTAAACTGAGGACCAGCTCCAAGCATTATGCAGCTCTGGTGGCGGTGTTCACAAGCCCAAGCTGGGTGTCTCATAGAATCACAGATTCTCGGAATATCCCAAGTTGGAAGGGACCCACAAGCATCACGGAGTTCAACCCCTGGCTCCACACAGCATCACCCAAACCCAAACCCAATGGCTGAGAGCGGTGTCCCAATGCTCCCTGAGCTTTGGCAGCGTGGGTCCGTGCCACTGCCCTCTGATGAAGAACCTTCTCCTAAAATCCAATCTGAACTTTCTCTGATTTATCTTCATGCAATTCCTATCCAATTTATAACATTTTTTTCTTTAATTAACCTACTGTTTCATCTAAAAAATGCATTTCCTACTTCTTGGTATTTGCACCTCAGAAGTATTTATGCACTGAAACAAAGTCCACTGTCAGTCTTCTTCCCAACAAAGCCAAGCATTGTTATTCATTTTTTTGCTGAAAGTTACTCAAAGGCCACATCTGGAACTTCCAGAGTTTTAATGCATCCCAAATATTTAAATATGTTGAAGTATTTAATGGCTGGCATAGGTGAACTTACACATAGATGTGTAATTAATTGATAAAGGGTCAGTAAAATCATTAACTTGCAGAGCTCATTTTTGTAAAAGCTGCTTTGCTTAAGCAGTATATAAAGTAATAGTTAATAAAAATGTACTGAATACGAACTGTGCATTTAACAGCAAATAAAGACAATGATAGCAAAACAAATACATGTTAAAACTGATTGCACTCAGTTGTTGATTAATCAAATTTTAATAATTACAGCATTTGACCACCATCAGATGTTGCTATGATTTTTAAATCTCACAAGGACAGGTGAAACTACTCTGTGACTAATGAGAGAGAAAGCACTGAAGTAGAGAATGATTGCAATTTATTCCTCATATTCAAAGACAATAATTTAGGCATACATTTTTTTTTGTAAGACTCTGCTGGGCAAACACAAAACAATGTAATGCAGAATACACCACAGCAGTGGACATTCAGGTCTATTTCCAGCGAAAGATCAGAGCCCTGTACTTCATCTCTGGCTTGCAGAGATCTTGCTGAGATGGAGAATATAAAGACAACCATGAAAATGCACTAGACACAGGGTCATGACACTAACATAAGTGTTAAGGTTATCTATAAGAAGGCTCTCCAAGTTCTGAGGTATGTGAATGGATACTTCAGGTTTTTGTAGTAGAACAGGACCTTAAATTCTACCCAACGTGAAACTTACAAGTGAATTTTGGCTAGCAAATTGAAATACCGGGATTTAATGGTATGATTCTGGGATCTGCCTACTGTGTATCTACTTCCATTTAAGGTGCTGTAGGATGTCCCATCTGTCTGTCCTCCACTGGCTGGCCCAGAAGGACTCAATTATCCAATGGATCTTCTGACACACCTGCAAGACCTATGAGACTGTTTTGGGCAACCAAAATTGTAGAAGCCCTCTTGGTCCTTCCCGGTTACCATATGAGCAATACTCCTGGCTCATGCGGATTCTTTCCGACACACTTTAAGCTGTAAACTTTATTCCACCCAACTACATAAAATGCTTCCTGATTTTGAAAAATATATCTTATCTGCATATATCTACCACAAACAAGCTATTTATGTTCTCATAAGTTAAAAAAAAAAAGAAAGAAAAAAAGCTAAGAAGAGAAAAAAAACCTGTCATCCTTCAGTATTTCTCATTTGAAAATAAATACACAGAATCTGTCAGTAATCTCTTCTCTACTTCTATTGTATCTTATCTGTTGAATAGGCAAGTCATTTGTTCAAACCTAAGGGAAGTTACTTTTTCCAGTGACACACAATGCAATCTTCTTTCCTATTAATAGTCTCTAAAGAGCTGACAACCCAGCTGTTCCTGTCCTCAGAAATAGTTTCACACATTATATTATTCATTTGTTTTCTTGCTTTCCTCTGGCTGTTTTAACTCCAAATAATTTCTGTTTGGTTTTCAAGATAAAAAACTGATTTTTATTCACTAAAATCTGGTTTTAAGACTAAGCTTTCTCCTCTCATGAGGGCCAAGAAAATACTTACACATCTCCTAGGTATTTTCTGAGACTACAAAATAAAAGACGGGTAAACATGAGTAACCTATGTTGAACAATATAGGAGTTCAGTAGTCTCTACTTGTTTCTGCTTCTTTTACGTTTAACAGAGGGAATGAGGTCATGTTTTGTCCATACCTTTCAGTCTGATGGTGTTAATTTCTCCACTAACTGTAGAGGGGGCTCAAACAGCTGGCTCATCTCAGATCTCTGCAGTAGCAGTCTTCTCATCTAACTTGAGACATTAAGAGTGCAAATGTGAACTGATTATTCCAGGTTATTTTCACAGACACAGGCACTGCTAAATGCAATTTGCCTGACATAATTTAGATGTCTGCAAAGGACAAGATAATCAGTTCCCCAGGGTGTACTCCTCTCCACTGTCGCTAAAAGGAGGATAGGATGATCACTGAGATGTAGATGTTTACTTTAGGGATGAGATTCTACACGCTGGCATAGACACATAATGCAGGCATCTATCTGTATGTGTAAGCTGGAAAAGTGAAATCCTGCTGTGTTTAATAGACAGCCTAAACTAATTATCTAGGCTTGCTTTACAGTTGCAGGGGTGAGATAGGAAGTTCCAGTCTGAAACTCATCCTTCTTGCATTGTGGGAGTTGTCGACTTCTTGGCCATTCTATTTCTTTTAAGTGACTTCAGGGGTTGAGAGGTGGTGATCATTTCAGACCTTGAAAAATTTATTTATCAACATGGAAGTGTCTAAATGCAGATTAGATGGTTAAGATGCAGATAAGATGTTCCATCTGGGTCAATAATAATCTAAAAGTTGGCACCTTCAGTTAGTCAGTTATTTACACTCAACGGACAGTATTAGTTAAGATATAATTCACTATTGTATAACTTTATACACCTCAATGCTCAATTAAGTTGTCCTGTAATAGCTGACTGGTGCCAATCAAGATGCCTCAGTATATTTTGTTCACAGGAAGCTGGCAGATATGAAACATAAACAGAGAAGGCAGCTTGAGGTAAATGACACTAAATTCTGGGCAGGGGGGGGGGGGGGGGGGGGGAGAAATCANNGGGGGGGAGTGGGGAGAATGAATCAGGCCCTGAAATAAAAAACTGAGAATGTGCAAAGGGCCACAAAGTTAATTTTCTTAATCAGCTTCTCAGGTGTAGTAAAACACCTGCTGAAAATAGAAAGCAGTTTCTGTGGTGATTTTAAAGATGCAAAGATGTTAATGTAAACACTAGCAGCTGAATGGTATTGTTGATGTAATTCATTTCTGTTCTTTCAATGGAAGATATTACCATGTGCATTTAATTATCCCAGTGCTAACGCAATGCGTTACAGCTGTTTGAAACAAAGGTTGGAGGGGCAGATGATAAGGAGAGCAGACCTGTCACACAAGCTATGGCAGGAGATCTGTGGGATCTACAGTACTTATCTTAACAGAGCACTTAATCCAAGGCGTATCACTATATCTTATCGCCAATCAGATACAGATTTATAAATCTAAGTGTTGTAGTGCAATAAAAATAAACATTTAACCAATAGTTTGGTGTCGTTTCACCTTAATTTACCCCAAGGGGACCTCAGATCTTTCAACCTCTAAATGTTACCCTGGGTAGCTCAGAGTTGTGTTGCAACACTGCCATGGGCAGGGATGCCATCCAACAGACCAGGTTGCCCAGGGCCCGATCCAACCTGGCCTTGATAACCTCCAGGGATGGGACATCTACAGCTTCTCTGGGCAGCCTGTGCCACTGCCTCACCACCCTCTGAATAAAGAATTTCTTCCTAATGAAGTGAGACTGAACAAATGCAGATTTATTACTTCCTTCAAAGCCTGTGGATGTGGAGGGAAGAACGCAGAGTTTTTCTCCACAGCAAATGCATGTGCTACTTCTACCCAGGCAATTAACTCAGAGAAGTGTACCCTTGTGTTTTCAGGAGACTATAAGGCTGCAGACATACTTGCACATGTATGTAATCTCTAGGAGGAACATTACTTCTGGGAGAAACTATGTGAAGAAGACAACGTAGGGATATGATGTAAACTCTGTATGTATGGGTATGATGCGCTGGCCAGTTTCTTAATAGCCATAGGACAACATAAGGAAGAAACATCTGAGAAGATGAGTTAGGAATTGATTAGGTAAGAAATATAAACCTAGAACAAGATCACAGAATGTAAACACAGATTTTATTTAATGTCTGATTGTTAGATAAATAATGCAAAAATCTAAATAATAAATATAAGGACTCAACTCTAATATGTATTCAGCCACAATTCATTGCTGATGAATTCATTGCTGATTCTAGAAAATATGAGATTCTTCTCACCTTTCATTTATATACTGTAGATATGTACAGCTGAGCAAGTCATGCCATAGCTTTATTTGTTATATAAAGCAGACGTGCTTATGTATACCTTTTTTTTTTTTTTTTTTTTTTTATTAAAAAGGCGTGTTTTTTTTTTTTCTTTTTTTTTTTTTTTTTTTTTTTTTTTTTAACATCAGCCCAATTAGATCCTGTGTGCCACTGACTGGACTAACTAAATGAATTGAACACAGAAATCTTTTATGGGATCTACCCTCTAGAGACTCATTATTCTGAGTGCTGGCATTTTGGAAAGGGAAAACTAAAGAAAAATGAAATCATAACGGGTACCACGAGCTTTCCTGAGAGGGAAACTTTGTGTGCTCAAGGGCAAGCACAGTGCAAGCTATGGGTAGGGGGAAATTATTTGATTAAATTTCTGCAAAATGAGTTCAAAATGTGGTAGTTAAAGATTTCTGAGTCATGACTCTCAAAGGGGGCAGAATCAAGTCTTATAGAGATAAAACTTCCTTGTAGGACTTTTGGATAAAGTTGTAGTCAATGGAACAATGGTATTTAGCTCATTTTTTTTGTTTTAATGTGGTTTCTAAAAATTAATTACTTCAAGAAGGTGGAGGGTCATCTATCTCTAGGATAAAATTATTTTGGTGTCTATTCAAAACAAGTCAACACTGACCCATTTCCTTGCACATACATATTTGGCCTACGGAACTGCTGGATACATATCTATATCTGTATCCATATCTATATGCACACTTCCACTTACATCAATCTTGGATGAAAATCTTACATTATTTTCCTCTAAAGGGACCTAACTCCTAAGAATGCTAAAATTAGGTTTCTGCTCTGAACAACAGCATCCCTTTCTCTCCTTTCCTACTGTCTACAGAAGCACCTAGGGAGACCAAGCCCTGAGCTATCACACCTAAAGTTTAACAGTGGATGCTGCAAAATGTGCTCCATAATTGCTGCCTTGAAGAGCACACTTTTTGCTCCTAAATATTTTTATCTCTGCAATATGACATATTAAGGGTAAGTGGATGCAATTCTGAGAGCTACTTGAACATTCTGGATATGTTTTATTAGGAAAACAGAAGAAGTGGAAGCAGAATGCCATGTGATCTATTTCTGTAATTCAAATGTCTTTATTTGAGCAGTTTCTAACAAATCAATCATTGCTCGATTAATAATTCCAGATGATAAAAAGCTACCTATGATATTTTTATCATAAAGTGTGTGGAGAAAATATTGTTTTCTAGTAATGTTCTGGTTTACTGCTTGCCCATTGTTCCTCTTGGTTTTTTTAGGGGCCATTACAAAATAACAAAATAAAAATACGTGCGAAGATACCTTGAAATTATTTTGTTTCCATTGAAATAATGACATAATTCAATCACAAAGCTTTATTCTTTTTTTAGGAGGACCACTCCAGACTTAGCGCCATGCACCACAATTATATTCTGAGAACTGAGCTTTTTACCACAGCATTAATTGAACAATCTGAGGAAATTCTTACTGCAAATAGCCTTGAAAAGTATCTAGATTAAAATCAAGTCAGCATCAGGACATATCTGTCTCCAGGTACTCATGGATAGAAACTACAGAAAAACCAACTCATATTTAAGATTTATTTACAGCCAGGAGGGCAGGAACAAGGAGCTGTATAAGCATGCCACAAAGCATAGTCAGGGGACACGGGACAATTTAACATTTTAGGATTGTGAGGTTTTACCTTTTTGATCTTCCTATTTTATGAACTTGCTTACTTACCAAAATTTCCCTCCATTAAAAGACAGTTGTGACTGCTTTCTTCTCTTTTCTCTGATAATGTTTCAAAACCAGTAAAAATCTCTGAGCTTATAGTAATTAGGTCAGAGAACATAAACCCACCAGGTTGTTCTTAAACATGGATAATTCCATTTATATTCAAAACAGCCAGATTTCCATGCTGAACATAGCAAACAGCTCACCACTTATGAGTACTCATTAAACTTATTTTTATGTTACTTAATTGCTTACAAAAATGTTTTAATTCATCTAGATTAATTATTTGAAAAAATGGTGAATAATTCTTGCATGCTAATAACTTTGACTAAAGGCTTCAGGAACATGGCACAGCTTTATCCTCTTGTAGCACTGACTTACCTTATGGTCTTAATCTATTGATGAAGAAATTGCAGTGATTGTTTCAATATTTAGGGTTTTTATTTTTGGTTTGGTTCTGGTGCAGAGTACAATACTTACCTGAAGCTGTGCTGAAGGTGATTGTTTCCCTACTTTTTTCCTCTCCCAGGGAAATATAATTGTGGAAAATGAAAACAGGAGACAAGTCTGTTACAAAATCTGTGTAACAAGGTTTGTGAAAAAATCTCCAGGGTTGCTCTAATCTTTAAGGAGAGTCAACATTTACACACAGAGCACCTAAAATACCAGAGGAGCTGACACAAACAGAAGAAAAAAATTGTCATCACACGTCATCCTTAACAAATACCTGCTTTTAATGCCAGCCACTTATCAATGTAGGGGGCCAGAAAGGGTCAACAAGCATTCACATGTGAGCAGCCCAAGCCTAACAAGTTGTGTTTAAAGCAATCAATTTGTGTTACAAACAATTAAGTCATTGACCATGGTGGCCGAGAACATTTTGCCAAAGTCTCAGAGCTGCAGATGGCTGGAAGTCAGCCAGGCCTTCCTGGAAGAATCACTGCATAGCTGTCATCTCATACCTGTCCTGAGCTTTCTGCTGTGAGCACTTTCAAAGAAAAAATAACCAGCTATGTAAGACTTTGCTCTGAACTGGACAGCTGTTTTTCATGTTCTTAAGCTTTTTTACATATATATATGGAACTAGGGAACTGGATTTTTTTAGCCTAGAGAAGAGGACACTCAAGGGAGATCTTATTGCTCTCTACAGCTGCCTGAAAGGAGCTTATGGTGAGGTGGGGATTGGCCTCTGCTCCCAGGTAACAGCGATAGGACTGTAATGGCCTTAAGTTACTCCAGTGTAAGTTCAGGTTGGATGTTAGGAAAAGTTCCTTCCCAGAAAGAGTGGTCAGGAACTGCAACAGGCTGCCCAGGGAGGTGGTGGAGTCACCGTCCCTGGAGGTGCTCAAGATAAATCTAGATGTGGTACTAAGGGACATGGTTCAGGGGCTTAATGGGCAATCTTGGTGATAGGTGAATGGTTGGACTAGGTGATCTTGGAGGTCTTTTCCAACCTTAATGATTCTATGATTCTATACATAGATATACATACTTTTTTTTCTCAGTTCAAATATTTCTATTCTGGATGTTTGATTCTCATATTTGAATGAAATTTCCTTGAACAATCATGTTTTACTGTAATGTTCACCATTAAGAAGCCCTGAATTTTCTCTGAGATATTATCAAGCAAATAATATAAAAGCATTCCTATTTACACTCCCTGCTAAATCTGCAGCTCTTGATGCAAATTTTCAGCAGCAAATCAAATGAATTAAGAGCAAAAGGTAAGTGAAAGTGAATGCACAAAGAAATCCAGGTTTTTCTGCATTGTTAGTTTATTCTTAGAACTGCTCTTCAGGCAGATAGTCCTGAAAAGATAAATGATTATACCCCTAAGCACAGGTCTGGCCTGAGAACACATCCTCAGATCTTTTCTTGGAAACATCACTACCTTAATTCAGGTTGAAGAGATCAGGTGATTAGTAGGTTATTTCTGCAGCCTCCAATTACGAGGGATATAGCTATCACTTGAAAATACAATTCTTGTTCGAGAGTGACAAAAACAACTCCTGTGGCCTCTGTTAATTAATAGATGGCAGCAAGCTTTGTATCAAGCACTGAAATGTTTCTTCCTAATGCAGGGTTTGTTGTTATTATTGTTTCCCCTCCTGGCATTAGAGGGCTTATTATAGCGGAAAAGCAAGAGAGGTAGAATCACCGTAATTAAAAAGACATTTCACAAAACACGAAGTAGCACCAGAAGAACTCTCCTTTTTTGTGCTGGCAACGTGAAACTGAAGAGTCCAAGGGGCTGTTGGGATGGGCCCAAGTGTATGTGGTGTTCTAAAAAAGGGATTTATGCAACATAAGGTTCAAGGATCTATTGGGAAAAGAAGGCAAAAATAGTTGATGACCTTTGAAGAAGCTGGTTGTGTAGGCAGCCCATGCAGAGCTCCTTGATGCTCAGGGTACTTTCTGCCCTGTGCATTGGTATTGCAGTGAGACCCGACAAGTAAGTGGCTTGGCATTGCCTCTCATTACAGCTTTGTGCTGGTCTGGGCTCATCTGCCTGTATGGAGGCAAAGGTTTTGGTTCTCACAAGAAGCTGACGCCGGAATTTCTTACTGAAGTGAGCAAGTGGTGGTGGTTAGCAAAGAAAAGAAAAAGAGTTCGCATATCAGGGCACTGCTGAATGGAGATTTTGAAGCAGAGGAACAGGAATAATTGATTTTTCAGTCTCTTTTTAATTCTTGTAAATAGAAAAGATGTTCAGGTTGACCTGCTTGTATTTTTCCCCCTTCAAGTATACCAGTGAATCAAAAAAATACAGGTTTCAAAGATGAGAACAAGTCGCAACCATTTACTTGAATTTTATTCGTTCTCTGTTTTTAAAGAAAGTTCATGGAAAAGCACAATAGCAGGCAATTTTCTTTGGAAACAACAGGCACAGGGATATGTTGGCAATAATAGATACTCAAATGGAAATGTTCACTTTCTGAGAATGTCTTGGCTAACATGAATCTATATTTTCCAGTGAATGCTTTCATGCCTAGAATGTTTCATTCTTATCTGCTCTAACTGTCTGGATCACTTGTCAGCTTTACTGTTTGACCTTGGGCAGATCACTTAACATCCTAACTTTGGACTCAGAAAAAGCTATGCATGAACTTCTAAGATGGATGCCAAATGTTGCTTAAGTATTAACAAACTGAACAAAAAATATCCTGCTAAATACATTTATCACCTCATTTATCTCTTCTACTCATATCTCTGCAAAGCTAAAGCAAGAATGCAGGGGCCAAATACTGTAAGATGTTAGAATGTAAATGTTTTGTGTGTGTGTGTGTGGAACACTGAGACAAGTCATGCCTTTGAACTTGGAAAGGTTCAAGAAAATTATCCAGTTTAACATTCACTCGCTGACAGAAATCACATGTTAATTTTAAAACCAATAATCAATCATCCTTATTATGGAATTTATTACAGATTTTTAAGCTACACCTGTAAAAACGCACAAAATGAAATGTCTGTGTAATGCACATTTATAAAACTGGTCGTCGCTGATACAAAGGCAACTCTTGAAAGATCTGCTGGTGCTCAAATATTAATGACAGGCCTGTCACAGAGGAGAAAAGAATTGGCAAAATTGTCAGAGAGACAGACACTGTGGTTTTGTTGGATTTGTTGCTGTTTTTGTTTGAGCAGAATCGATCAACCTGATAACAAAAGACAATCATAAAAAATTTATTGCTGTCTTGGCTGTGGCTTTTGAGAAAGTGTGGCCTGTCCATGGAAAGCATCCACTCACACTTTGAACCCTACATCTATCAGACTAACAAGCTGATATTTGGGGAGAAACTCTATCAATGTGTATTGCTCCAAACTGTACTGCGAAGCATGAACTTATTTCCAATGCAATATCTGAAGCCACATCTGGAGGCTGTGGAGGTTGGTTATTTTTTCACTGAACTCAGCAGAAAGTCACCTCTGTACAGCAGTGAAATATTTTGTCTATAACCTAAACTGTATCCTCATCACCCCACTTAGAAAATGATCCTCAGACATGCTTTAAAATTGAGTTATAAATGCACCAACTAAACATAATTTCTCCTTTTTTTTCATTATTATCTGAATGTGTGTGCGTTTTGTGGTTTTGTTTCAGGAAAAAAGTTTAAGTGCTTGTTTAAATGTTCCATTAAAATCCTGCATGTCAAAAACAAAAAGGAAATATTCCCACAACAAGTCTGACAAAATAATCTCATTTTTCTTTTTTTCTTTTTTTCCCTTTTGTTTATTTTTCAGACAAGTACTTATAAAGCAATTCAAGTGCCTATGGATGGATGTTCAGCAACATTTGACACACTGAGGGATGTTCTACCTGGCCTCCAGCTGCTGTTCCAGATGGACACTAAATCTCTCCACTGCATCTCTCTGTCTGTCTGCCTTACAGGGACCTCTGAGGTACCCTGCATGTTTTCAGAGCTGCTAGACATCTGCATTTTTATGCCTGAACTTTTCTCTTACTGGCAATAAATAAATAAAAAGTGAGAAAAATGTTTTTGATTAGCTCTAATTGAGAAAAAAAAATCTACCCTTGGAGAAGCAGAAATCAACCCTTCTAATAACTTCCAGATGCTGGAACAAAATCCATGAGGTGACAGCAAAATGCAGTGCTGCAGTAATGGTATACTGCTTCCTAAAGTCTATACTATCAGTGAAACATCGATTTCATGGAAGGTGACTTCTGTGATCCACATCTACCTGTGTGCTCTCAGCTGTTTTTCCCAAAGAAAGTGTTAAACTCAGTGACCCATTCCAGCCACTCCCGACAAAGGAACAGAGGATGAATAGCATTACTATTTGAACACTTTACTGAAAATGGAATCAAATAGTGGAACATGACATCATTTGTGATCTCTGTTGTGGGAGAGAATAATATATGAGACCAAATCGTATTAGAAATCATAAAAGCACAAGAGAACTCAACTTCCTTGGGAAACAAAACAAAACAAAACAAAACACAAACACATATTTTTATATTGTGTGATATTCTTTGAGATGAAAGATCATTTTTTGAAAAATGGAGATTCAAATTAACTGATTGGGTGAAACACTGACACATCATTGCTAATTTCATCAAGTTATTTCACCTGAATAAACAAATTAAAAGAACTGAGGTCTTCCTCATTTTAAAATAAAAAAAATATATATATTTAATATTCACTGTAAGAAATTGCTTCAAAATTTATTTTCCTTTTACACTGCCTTTTGAAATCTTCAGAGATTTTTAAACTTCCACATTCATAGACCAAGCAGAAGAGCTTCAAATCTAAATGAAACCTCATACAGCTTTTCAAATGGAAGAAAAAAAAAAATAGAGTCACATTTACCTTTGACTTTAAAACTTAAACTTATCCTAATTTCTCAGTAATGAAAACTAAGCACAAAATGAGTAATTGGCTTGGCTGTGTTTGCACATGCTGAACAAATGCCACCAGACATAAAACCAAGTTTGCTTTTCAAGTCCTGAGCATAGTACAGCTGACCTCTGCCTATATGGCTCTTGTGAGGAAATGTTATTACAGCCATTGTAATCATTGGAAATGAACTTAGATTTGGTTCACAGTGAGCTCAGTAACTTTTTTTTCTTTGCATAAATCACCCTTCCAGAGAACGGAGGGAAAGTGTCCCCAGCACAGGGCAGGACACAGCCAGGGCACTGGGAGAGATCAGTTTCAGTCCAGATATGGTGATGAAACAGCCACACTGGGTTGTCTCTAAAAATATCCAGAAACAGCTATTTCTTCAAAGGGAGAACTGTACTCCCTCCTCCACCCTGCATCCTGCATCAATAGGTAGCTCTGAGAACACTGCAGGCCCACGAGGAAGCTCTGAGAAGGATGCCAAAGAAATGCCAATGTCAAAGAGCTGTCATGCTTGGGCTCTGGGTTAGATGTTGTGAGGAAGGCTAAAACTCCAACACATGAAGGCCAAGTGCTTCTAGGATCCAGAATAATAACTTAAAAAGCAATAAATTATTATTTATGGTGTTTTAGCCTATTCTTATGGTGTTTTAGCCTATTCTGTATAGAGATTTTCAAAACTGTAATTTGGTCTTGGGTACTATAGTTTTGCTTTAAAATGTAGCTTTATGAAATGATCTCAAAATTCAGAAGTCTGGAGAGGGAAATCCAAGCACTCACCCTTGTCCCTGTTGACATCTCATTCTGTGTTTTCCACCAAAGGATCAAAGCTTTGTCCTAAGCTGTGATATGCTCGGCTCCAGCACTGCTGTTCTTCCACAAGTCACTTGGCATTCCTGGAGACATCAGTTATCACTTGCAAACTGTGGGGACAAAAATAAAATACAAAGAAAAAAAAAAAAAAAAGAAGAGCAGGGGAGGGGAGGGGAGGGTTAGGGTTAGAGCTGCTTACAAGTGCTCTGCAAACTTTCCCTTGCTTTCGGAATGCATGCTCATTCCCTCGCCATTTGTCTATACGACACTAGATGGAGCTCCGGACCTGCTGAAGGATCGGGGTCTGTCTGTTTTTCTGTCCGCAGAGGGCACTCGAGCTCTTTGTAGATCTGGCCATCCAGTCCTAACAAGCGGCCGAGGAGAGGTGAATTCAGTCCTGTGAAGCATTAGCCAAGGATTCAGAGGGGATGGATGGGCATCAATTTTGACTCAGTCTTTCCGAACAATGATGACCCAGGGAGGACTTCTTAATTTTAAAACTTTAAACTGAGAAATTGTGGTATTTTGGAGTAGGCAGAGAAGGGAAGAGTCAACGAAGCGCACGGCAATGAGTTTGTGAAAGTAATCTATTTGTCATGAGCTGGTCTTGGGATGCTTTCTGAAGGCTAAGAACTTGAAAGCAGAGATGGAGGTGCTGGAAACAAGGCTTTTTAAGAGCTGCATCTGTGCAGAAGCGTAGGAAGCACATGGATACCACCTCCCTGCTCCCACCATGCAGGAAGCACGGCCGGTGGAACAGGATGGCCATCCTGATGCTCTGATGTTCCCAGCCTCTCTCTTTTCTGTTGCTGCCCAACGAGCTGCAGAGCCAACTTGTGCAATTTTGTGATCTTGCGTTCATCCTCAGCTCCTCCACATATCACAAGGTCTCCAGAAATCCCAGGTGCTCTCTCAGTTGAATAACAAGCCACCACCCATAGCTCCACAGCTGCCAAAAGCAGACTTATTTACCAACAGTGTCAGCATATCACTCAGCTCCAGTTCTAGCTTTTCTGCCTTATATTTGAGAGAACTGGATGGGAGGTGGAGCTGCTTCAACAAAAGGACCACAGTGAAGCCAAAGCTTCCAGGTACTGCCCTAATAGCAACCTGCACGATGCTAATAATATACAAAATTGCAATTCTAGAACAAGGTTTAAAGTTTATTCTCCATCTCCAAAGTAAATTTCATAGACACTTTCTTCTTATCAAATGATAAAACATCATTTAACTGCAGATTGCTCTGGTAAATCAAATACTTTACATGAATAATTATATAGTATATGAACTATGTTAAATATATATCTATTTGCATTTATATACAAGTATATGCACAACTGTACATGTTTCCTTCCACTGAAGATTAACATTTCCATGTTTACAGCTTATTCACTCTAGAAACTGCTGTCACTAATTAGAGAGTATGTTTGTGGGTGAGAACTAATTGACTTTGCTGCTCTGCCTATTATAATAATAAAGCTAGACAAATCTGACAGTTGTTGGGGAAAGGGGAAGACCTTTCTCCTTTTTTATTTTTTTATTTTTTTATTTTTTTCCATTTGTTCTGTGTGATTTCAATATAGATTTTGGAATAAGATGTGGGAATCCTCCAACAGCAGAAGTCACAAAATACTTTCCACTGACTTCATATGCAACAAGTATCTGCCTCAATGAGATCCAGCGGGCCTTTATTTGAAAAGGGCATATTTGTGGTAAACTTGGACTCACATGTCCATTATCTGCTTCCTGTAAGATGGTAATGCTGAAAATCTGACCTTGTTCCCAGAAAGTCAACAGCAGGATTGCTTCTAGCATTACTGAAGCAAAGGGTGGAAACAGAGGTGATATCTTTCATTAGAATGGCAGATACAACTGAAAAAGCATTTGTTTTGAGCATGCTCTCTTTTCTTCAAGTCTGAAACAAAATTCAGGGTAACTGATGCATGTTTGACTTAGTTGTGCTAATCAGCCTCAACAAAAGCAAAAGCAGATTCTGGTACAAGAGAAAAATCACGAATCTCTGTGTAAATCTGTAGGTAGTTCTTTACATACTTGTTAGTAAATCAGATACCTAGGAAGTTTTTTTTCTAAAACACATTCTCTTTTTTTTTTTTCTACTTGGAAAATATGACATCACTAATATTTTTATATCAACTCAACTTTGGACTCTAAGTCAGGTCAGTAGGGCTGGTTTATACAAGCCAAAGTTGTATTTACCTTTCCATTATGTAAAACCCTTCCAACAAGGAAACAATAAGTTATGGAAAGAAATCTCCTCCAGAAAAAGAAAAATAAAATTTAAAAAAAAAGAAAAAAAAAAAGGCCAGTTGTCTTTCAGCAGGGACTCTGACATGCTATTAGGCTGGTTTGCTGTCTTTAACTACTTCAATGCATCATAGAAAAGCCACTTGTGTTTCTGAAGGCCTCTCAGTGCCATGACCGAAATTGGGTGATTTTCCTGGTGCTGAAATACTAAAACCTGATGACTCCTTCTAGGCAAATGTGTAAGAGACCAAAGGAAAATCAGTAAGGGAGATTCAGAAAACAAGGTTTTTTGTATTCCTATGACTCATAGAGATGAAAAAAAGGTGTTTCTGTGGAGCTGTAGCAACAGCTACACGCATGCCATCTCCCTGCAGAAGGGCTGGTCCAGTGCTTCCAACTTCTGTTCTTCTGGGGCGAATGGCAGGGCCTCAGTTTTTCTTTTTTTTTTCCTTTTTTTTTTTTTTTTTTGTGGTGGATGAATGCATTGTTTGTCTTCAGGATGCTTCACTCATGGCTTTTGCATAACAGGCTTGTCTAATATTTGAAGACTGTTTGATCTTCCTTAAACATCAGGGTTGTTTTTTCCCTCAGGAGCAGCTTAATCCTTGTAACTGGCTGAACATAAAACAGTAAAATCCAGCCCTGACCAGCAAGTCCTACTGTGAGTTCCTCCTATCAAGTTAATTAGAGGAACAATCTAATAAGCTTACATAGTGTATGTTTGAGCTCAAAACAGAAGGATGCTGGAGACTTTGGAGAGAACAGTCCATCAAAGAAGTTATGCATCAGGGAATGTAGCTTGTTATAACTCTGATTAGTACATTACTGCCTTGAATGTTGTGTGAGCTGCTTCTCTTCTTTAAGCCTTCTGTCTGATTGTTCTGAACATCTTTAATGTACCTGCTGGCTGGTGAAGTAGGAAAATGCCTTGTTGTAGGACTGTTTTCTTGCACTGAAAGTCATTTACGCTCCAATGTAGGATGACCACTGCTGGCAGGAGGAATGGAATTGAGGCTGTAATTAGGGGAGTTCCATGCTGTGGCAGGCACTGATTTTGCTTGCAAGAAAGTCTCTAAGAGATCATTTATGTTTTTTATTTAGCCTACAGGTGATTAAGGGAAGATTGGCAGAAGAAGATAGGGAGGAAAAAGTTAGGCTGATGAGCTAATCCATGAACTAACACAGGCCTTTTGAGGACTGATTTTTTAATTTATATTCATTATTATGTTTTTTAGAACTTTCTATGGAATGTTGGAATGTTTCTTCTCAGACATTATTATTTTTATGATTCTTTTACAAGTGCAAGGCATGTTTCAATCTTGCTTATTAATTTATTTTCCTTCAAATCTAACCAGTGCTTTCAAGAAAATTATATTTTTATGAAGAAGTAATATGCTTTATGTTCACGTTGACATGGATGGAAAAAAAGCCCTTCTGACATGTTCCAATGCCATCATAGATAGCTTTCAATAAAAATGGATCATTACAGCATCTCATGTCTCCTGATAAACTGAAGTTACTCTCAAGGTATTGTCCGTGTATAGCCAGACTTTGAGTTCCCATTGACATTGAAGGAAGAATCATGAGCCTTCATCTGCTGCTGGGCCCCCAACAGAGGACATCTTCTCAGAGTGTGTTTCTGCCTATGATGCTGCTTTCATATGTGCTGTCTGTGTTGTGGACTGTTAGTGTGTCACCAGCCTAACACGGATCAGATGTTGGCACACCTCAAATGTTGATTCATATCAACTCTCCTCTGTGCAGTGACCATCAGAAGCTGTGAACTGCTGTTTCAAACCAAAGAATTAATTCCTTCAGTCCCAGAGAGTCACCATCAAAGAAAGGCAGAGAGCTGCATCAGATCTGTCATTAAAATAATGGCACATCCCACACAGGAAAACTGGGCAGATGTGGGTGAATGTCGTTTTTATTTTTGGAATGTTTTGATTTGTTTAAATGTTAGTTTTGAATAAGAGTAGACATAGGGGAAAAACAGACATTTTCCATCTCAAGATCAGTAAGGAAAGATGTCATCCATACTCACTCTCATACGAATGAAATGAATGAATAATATTGAAGGAGATATTTCAAGTTTTTGTTTTACAAAAACAGTAACAGTTTTGTAGCAGGGATAATATCTGGATCCAAGCAGACAAGGCCTTTAGGAAAAATAAGTATAATTTATTATTCCAGGTGAGATGAAGATAGAAGCTTATCCATTTTTTTCCATCAGTGTCAGCTGTAGATACTGAATGCTGGAAGGAATCTTGTCTAATTCTTGTGTCCTTTTCCTATGTATTGAAAATAGACTACTGTGTGTAATGAACTTTTTGCCTGATGAAATCAAAATCATTTTATGTTCTTGCGATCCTTCTTGCACTTCCGATTTTTTTATATGCACAATCAAATGCTGAATATGGAAAAATTAAGGCATCCTTAAAAGCAAACAGAGAAAAACAGCTTTGGAAAGCATTCTTGGAGCCATCACAGGGGGCTAATTTTCCTGACTACATCCAAAGCCTCTAAGACAGACTTGCAGTAGCTAAGGCTGAACACGAAAATGGAAGCACATTACAAGAAAGTCAGAAGGCCCCAAGTAAGTGTAATCTGTCCCACAGTGCTGTTCATGGGATCAGAGCAGAATTCACTGTTTAACTGTCTCCAGCCCTTCCTTTGAAGAAGAAGATAAATGAGATCATTTGGGGTTGAAAAAGTTTATCATTATCTGTATTAGAGTGTCCTCATGTAGGGTGCCTACACAGAAATTCTCAGTGAAGTGTTCTGCTGTCTTACCCCAAGGCTGCAGAGATGGACGTATGACAGCCTGGGCTAAGTGTGAAGACAGGCACATAAGAGAAAATTACAAGATCCTCTAAAAAATACTGGCTGTTTTTTCTGGTTTATAGATTCTAACAACTAAATATTCCTGTCCTTTTACTATTGACTTAGTCGTAAATAGCCCATTCTGTTTCTGTTTTGTACAATGTTGTTCTCTTAAAACTCTGTTACATGATACGCATACACACAAATCTAGCACAGATTTCTCTGTTGTGATCCCACTAAAAAGAGTTAGAGCTACTGATAATAACTGTGCTCTTTTGTTTCACTCTTGTTCAGATAATTCCTGCTACTGCGTACTTTGGTTTACAGCATCCCAACTGGTGACCCAGATTTGCTGGCTTTCTCCCAGCCTTATCTCACTTCTGCCTCACTTACCTGAAATATCCATTTATGCTAAGGGCATCCTCTCTTCATCTGAACATGCAGAGTAGGCTTTTGCTGAGTGCTGCAGTAACTTTCTAGGATTAGCCATATTTTTATCGCCAGAACAAATCTAGGAGCCCTAAAATACTTCTATGTAATCAAAGGCAGTAAAAAATGAGGAATAATCATCAGGGATGTTACTGATACAAGACTATACTCATCCGTGACTTCACTTATACTCAATATAGGAGGAAAAGTGACATAGAATTGTAGAATCATAGAACGGTTTGGGTTGGAAGGGACCTTAAAGCCCAGGGACTTATATCCAGTTCCAATTTCCCTGCTATGGGCAGGGACACCTCCCACCAGCTCAGGCTGCCCAGGGCCCCATCCAGCCTGGCCTTGAACACCTCCAGGAATGGGGCACTCACAGCTCTGGGTCTCTCTCCAGGGCCTCATCACTCTCTGAGTAAAGAATTTCTTCCTAGCATCTAACCAAAATCTCCCCTCTTTCAGTTTAAAACCATTCCCCCTTGTCCTATGACTATTAGATTGTGTAAGGAGTCACTCTTCCTCCTATTTATAATCTCCCTTTAAATACTGGAAGGCTGCAATGAGGTCTCCCTGAAGCCTTCTCTTCTCCAGGCTGAACAAGCCCAGCTCCCTCAGCCTGTCTTTGTAGGGAAGGTGTTCCAGCCCTCTGATCGTTTTTGTGGACTTCTCTGGACCTTCTCTAATTTCTACATCTTTCTAGTGCTGATGTAGTGTGCATGGATCTGTCTCATCTGGGTCACTGGCTGAATCTATCCTAAAAGCTACATGCTTTCCTCCAGAGGAAACATACCAGAATAACAATACCTTTTAATGGCCTGTTAATCAACTGTTAACGTAAGACAAGCCCATGGGACTCTGAATCACTGGGTGTCAGCCCTGTAGCACAGGTTGCTTGGTTGCTGTCGGGGACACACAAGAAAAGAAAAGTCACAGTCAGCTTATGACTACCTCTACAGGCGTGTGACCTCTGAGACAACATCAATTCGTAATCCTTTGAAGGGATCACTAAAGAGAGAAATAAAAGCTCACCAGGACTGGTTGAGACTCTTTGCAGTGTGTTAGAGCAGTATGTATTTTTCACTAATCTCCAAAGTGCTTTAGAATATAAATACTGATTTTAAGAAACCATTAGGCCTGATAGTCTGTGCCTATCTCCTTGTAAGACGGATGGGACTGATAATGATTTACACCACACCATTACAAAGTGGACACGTTCTTTAATTCAGTAGATAGCTTTGAAATGAGCAGACTTAAGCAGCTGTCCACTATTCCATTACATGGTGAAGTTCAGATCCCTACATCCATCTTTTGGCATTTAGATCCCCAGCCTGTGCCTGCTGTGCACTGCCATTAACATTTTTCTCACCCTGCCATTCCTCTTGCCACCTACTGGCCATCCACTTGCAGCCACTAATGGGAATTTCAGCTATGAGAGGGAGAGAAGGTGATTTATCAGACTATTAGGCTTCCCTTAGTGAAGCTCCCTTAGCTACAGGATCTGCTTTGTTTAGTGAACTGTCTCTAGGTTTTTGGTCATATTGGCTTAAGGCACTCAACATATCATGGAGAGGAGGATCATGCTGAGCTATGAGGCATGTAATTACAGCTATCAACAGAAAATCCTGCCTAAGGGGAGAAGAGGAGGAGGACCCATTAGCTACATATTGTCATTATCATGATTTCTTTAGTTTAGTCAATGAAATAGTCTTTGCTGTCCTGGGGATCTTAATAACATATTTAAATATCTGCTCTTTTATTTTTCCCCCATCAACTTTATCCATTTCCAGCTTTTCATAATATTACTTTCCCAAATTTACAAGTCACATTTGCACCTCTGACCCAGAATTTTCCACTTGCAACTGTCCTTTCTGATCTCCAAAGCTATATTCTACTCTAGCCAGAGGTTGACCTAATTTCAGAGAATCACAGAATCATAGAATCATTAGAGTCAGAAGAGACCTTTAAAGGCCATCTGGTCCAACTCCCTGCAATGAACAGGGACACCCACAGCTCGATCAGGGTGCTCAGAGCTCCCTCAGCCTGACCTTGAGTATCTCCAGGGATGGGGCTTCCACTGCCTCTTTCAACCTGTGCCAGTGCTTCATCACTCTTATCGTAAAAAACTTTTTCCTTATATCCAGTCCAAAAATTTCCTGCCTTTCAAATTTAGGTATGGTTTGTACCTGCTTAGCACATTGCAGATACAATAATGAATTGTCACATTTTCACCTTTGCTTCTTGAAGAATAGAATGAAGGTATGAATTGTTTATCTACGGAAAAATATTTACGGCAGTCAGGTTTTCAGGAGTTTGTTTCTTTTTGGTTATTGGAGGATATTTTTTTCTCTGGAGTATCTGTCAGTATTAATACTGAATAGGAGGAAAACATCCATATATACCTCAAGAAATTCCTATGAAAAAAGAGAGCTCTGACCTTGGCCAGGAGGAGTAAGAAGAAGCAGCCTGGGCCTTTGACTTCGGCATTCCATCTAAAGGACTTTTCTTGGTCTTGGTTTGTGTTCATTTTGCAGTACACTATTAAGTTACTGTATCCCAGATTTTTTCTTCCTCTTGGAGAAGAACAGTTATTTTTCTGGAATAGAAAAGTTGATGATGAAAGCCATTTCAGATGAAGTGTTCTGACCAGTGTCATGGGGCATAAACAAGAAAGAGTGAGCAATGTGTTATTTTCAGCAAATGGTGTTGTTCTGCCAATGTCTGTAGGGGAAAAAATAATAATAGAAAAAAATAAAAGGCAAGCCTGCACCAAACTTTCCTGAAGCTGAGACCAATTAGTAAGAGATACAGAACTACCACTAAATTATCTGGCATGATAGGTTCATAATCCTGCCCGTTGGCACATTAAATGTCTTTTCTTACATTCTAATTTGGCCTCTAAGTTGGAACCTCTCTTGATCTTCCAGTCCTGGTCGCTTGCTTCTGAAACTCTGAGTTTTATTTTGTTCATTTTTATTTTTGTTATATTTATTTATTTTACTTATCTGAATTTTATTGTACACTTTTGTTTCCTCTCCTGAGATGAGGACCTGCTTGGGAAAGGGCTCGCAAGTCTTTTTTTGTGTACTAGTTTATTTTTGTGTTCTAGTAACATTTTATTAGACTTTATTAGATTCATTTATAGTATAAAAAGGAAAAAAATAAAGTTTTCAGGACTTCAGCATCCTTTGAATCTAATTAATTTTTCATCCAATTGAAAATATTAACTCTATCAAACTGATCTGGCATTATAAGTCATTGTTTCTGCCACTTTACCTTAATCATGAGAGTTTTTATTATTCTATTCTGTTCTGTTCCTATTTTGCAATGTCAAACTGTGTTACACTATGAAAGACTAGAAGAAGACATTTCAGTATGATTACAGATGTGAAAAGATTTTATACATCTACTTACTTAGAACTTGGACACAAAGATTCTTTTTTTTCCCCACTCTGATGGGGTTCCAACCCTGAAGGCTACTTGAATCTCAGGTGATCAGGAATCTTGTGTGGGATATCTCCTTTCCCACTGAATCGAAGTAGGAGGGTGTGTAAGGGTTATGCAGCAGGGAACACTAGTATGAAGTTTGATACAGGCTTCCAAGTCTCATTGAATTCATTATTTTTAGAAGTATTTACTGAGTTTCTTCTTTGCAGTGATGACACTAAGATGGAATTTAAATCAAGTATAGCAAGGCTGTCAGCAAACTGAGCCTGCAAGATAAAGTAAGACAAAAAGACATCTTGTGAAAGAATACGTGGTATTGAGCAATTAATATGCCTTTTGAATTGTTTACCCTTAAGCAGCCATAAGCATCCGTAAGACAATTACATTCCTTCCTGCTGGTGATTTATATCTAGTCAGCCACCCCTAATTAGTGCTTCACGGAAAACACCAGTAGCCCTGTGCGTGTATAGTTTTCTTGCCTCTACCATAAGAAGCATAGCAAAAAGCTGAACCTCTCTGCAAGGGAGCCATTTCGGCCCCTGACTGATGCAAATTAAAGACAACAGGATTGATTGCGCTCCCGGATATAACTGTAAAGATCAAAGGGTCTTTCAAATACTTGTGCTGCCTGACTTGAATAAATCTAGAATTGCAGTTCTGGCCATATTCACAGGGGGAATATTACACATGCATCTTATGCAAGGAAAGGTTTGGATGGAGATGTATTAACTTTTTATCAGGACATCAGAGATAGCTGGAGAGTACAGACAAGATGTCCTGCCTTTCCCTGGCTCTGAGGAACAGCAAACTTCAAACTAACAGCAATTGCTCTGAGTTTAAGTCTAGTAGGTCAATCAACGAGGTGTTTTAGAGGAGAGTGGTTAATATCTGAGGGGCAGAGGGATGTCACTCCAGGGATGCTTAGAGAAAGAGGAGACAGAGACAGCTAAATTGTTGTTATCCTCATGAAAGCATTGCTGTGCACTTTCTTCTATGAAAGCTATGGAAGGCCAGCTCCACAGAGGGTTCAATACTGACAGAAATCAAGTGGGTGTAAACTACTCATGGTCATGCAGGTGATACCCATAATTAATTTTAGGGATGTGATCTGTGAAGATTACTGATATGCCTTAACCCCTTCATGAAGTTAAGACCCAAAGGACAGCTGCAAAATTGAACCTGAGCAACACCTGAGAGTCTACTTTTAAAAGTGCCATCCTGAAAACATTTGCAGTCACCATTTAACCTTAATCTACTTTTCAGTGCTGAAATGCTTCAGGCACCCAAATTTATTGGCTGTCTGTCTCTGAGCAGCTCAGTCTGCCAGTGCAAAGGAGAACAGCACCTATTTTGTGCCTCCTCCTTTTTTCTTCTGACAGTATTCATCTGGCAAGTGCCTAAGGTGAAATTCATATCAGCTGTTTCTTAGTTTTATCTGATATATGAAATAACGTCTCTATTTCACGTTCTTCTAATACATGGCTACATAAATGTCTCCTTTTTCTCCCCTTGTATGAAAGAGTTCACACAGGCATGGGGATGCTGCTCCTCCCAGAAGAAGCAACAGCAGAGCAGGCTGAATCCTCCTGGAGGTGCCAGTCACTGTTCAGCAGCTCTTGGGTCTCACCTACAATTAATATTATTCTCAAGTCAAAATTCTGGGATCCAGGCTGGGATCCCAGACACAGGGATATGACATGGGGAGTCTCAATATTTTGCAGAGGCTTCTAGACCCTGGAACACACATGTAGCAGCAATGTCATCGTGCTGCAGAAACTACTTTATTTTTCCCCCTGTTATTTCCAAACTCTGACAGCCTGAAAGATATTTCTTTGAAATTCAAGACTATATATATATTTTTTTTTTCCCAGAATAGTCAATGGATAAAAAGCTAGTTTAGAAGGGATGAATGGCCAGAGAGATGATTTGCTCTTTTTATCAATTACAGAGACAGCTAGTTGAGAAATTAAAGCCTGGCTGTCTCACCTTCCAGCTGATAAGTACATATAGACTTCAATGGATCTTCAGTTCAGCCTAATGTATAAACAGTTATCATCAGATAAAGTATTTAATAGCAGCCAAGGAGTTCAAATACTTCAGCTGTTAAAAGTGCTGCCTTTAAAAATTTCAATAATAAAGTTAAGCATTTGCTGAACTTAATGTATCATCAGGATAGGAAAGCAGGTTGTCCTGCCCCAGAAGCTTATATCTCATTTATTTAGAATGTAGGCTTCTAATCTAAACTGGATATTGAAGACATCTAGAGGGACGAGATGTCTTGGAAACAAAAACCTCAGGCGTGACTGATTCCAGCTAAGAAGACTCAGAAGACCGTAGGTGAAAGTCTCCCTACTTTGATTTAGGCAACTGGTTTAGTCTTTATCTTTCTATCCGAAGTCCTGTCCTAAGGAGTAGGGGGGACACAACAGGAGTGGAGATAAACCAACTACTGTACACTGGCATCCACAGTAATACAAGATGTCATGTTGGTGGTATAGCTGGTTATTATCTCACAACTTTAACCGAAACTTCAGCTTCTGCTCCATTAAAAATTACTCAAAATGATCATAGCACCTGAAATGTAATGACTGGATGCCCTCTCCTGCAAAAATAGTTTTTATTAAAAATGGAAAAAAAAATAATTCCAAGTCACTTGATATGTTCTCCTAATCTGTGTAATCTTTTGCTTTTTTGTTTGTTTTGTTTTAAAAAAAAGGCTTGGAAGAGCACCTTCATTATTTCCTCCATCTGGAGATGTAGACATGCTTTCTGTGCTGTGCTACGCCTGTGTGCAATCATGGCTATTCAGTTCTTTGGGATCAAGATCAGTGTTTGCCAGCTACATCTTATCCTCACTGAAACAGGAGTTATAAACTATTTAAAACTGTTCACTGTTGACCTGACCATGCTCGGTACATGTTCCATCTACAATCTTGCTCCAAGTAGTGTCTTAAGGCTGCAAACTTCTGCAGTAAGAAATATTGCATATTTGTAGCACTTTGCACAGAGTTTGAGCTTAAATACCTCCTGCAAATCATCATCATTGTAGGGTTAACAGTTGAGATTTGATGGGATCTTTTATTCCTGATAAGAAATTTAGTTTTCTACACATTATTTTTTTCACTCTGCTACAAGAAGTACTTAAGTCCAACCTTATAATTTTGAGAAAATTGAGACTATGCAGCTGTGGGAGCTGACAGTGTCTGACAAATACTTTTCCTTCAGGGTTATGTCAATTATGTTGTTACAGACCATGTTGAGCCTGGATTCATCCTGTCTTTATTTTTTGATATGACACTAGGAGTTGTCATTTTCAATGATGAATGAAATGGTTACATTCAGGCAATACTTTCTTTAGAAAGTTGTTCTGGCTGGAGAAAGATGTGTTTAATTGCAGATTGGAACCATTAGGCTTTTTTCATTAAGCAATCTGGTAGTTTAATAAATATATCTCTTAAACAACATTTATAACTATTGAAGTTGCTGCACTAAATAAAGACTTGGGAAGCTGCAATATCCTTTTTCTACCCTGAAACTTTTTAGAATTCTTGTTTGAT
This sequence comes from Penelope pileata, assembly GCA_013396635.1. Taxonomy (NCBI): domain Eukaryota; kingdom Metazoa; phylum Chordata; class Aves; order Galliformes; family Cracidae; genus Penelope; species Penelope pileata. The sequence continues at coordinate 33,596 of WBMW01004111.1, read as the reverse complement.
GGTTGTTTTTGTTGTTTTGTTGATGTTGGTTTTGTTTTGCTTTTATGACTTTCAATCTGAATTCTTGTAACTGATCATATTTTGAGATAAATTTACAGGGCTTGTTCCAGTATAATTTCATTGAGCTTTCTTTTGTTTTTCTTTCTTTTTTTTTTTTTAAATGGATTTATTTTTTTAAAAATCAGATGTCATAATTTCTTCCTAGTAAAGTAATCAAATTTGGCCCAAGAACTGTTGGTTTGATTACCCAAGCTGTTGAACTGTTATTATGGCTACTGGCATGGCTTTGGCCACATATTCCAAGAAATTTCCAAATTTGTTCAGATCAAGTAGCCAGGCTGTTGGTTATTTTCAGAGCAGTTTGGATGAGGCCAAGTGTACTAAATAGGAGAGGATTTTGCTGAATAGCCATGAGCCATGCTGTGCCAGCATTTCTGAAGAGTAATTTCTGCCCCATTTTAGACACAGTACAGTCTGAGCTGTGAAATCTAAAATACTCAAGCTCAATATGGTCTCAAGGAAAGATGAATAATTTTAGTACTAAAGTATTCAAGGGGCAGGATTAATTTATCCTGCTTTCAGACATTCACAGGTATTTCTATCAAGCCTGGCCATGTTGACTTTATGGTCAATGAAGAGAGATGAGTGCTTTTAGGCTTTGCTTTGCTTGACCTATTTTAGAATTCTACACTAAGATGAGAGAACTCAGACATGGAATACTTTAAAGCTCAGACATGAGTCAGATGTGTCCCACCAGAGATGCTGTAACTCCTTAGTTAGGATTTATATTTCTACTTGGTTGGGTAACATGGACTGCACCCTAAAAGTTTCTTTCTCAAGACCATTTGAGAAGCAAGCTGGATGACTGTCCCTGACACTCTAGTTCCAAACAAAACACAGCCATAGACTTTTAGGAAGTTTTTGTTAAAGATAGCAAGTTCTCAGCTTCATTAAAAAAAAAATCCTTAGTCTGGATTTGCAAAAAGTAAGAACACTTACCTTTGTTAAAAGGAGTATCTGATACAGTGCATTAAGTTTAGAGTGTGGTTTAAATATTTTTCCTTCTGGGTATCTGATATAATTCTGTTAGAGATATACACAGCACTGTAAGCCAGAACACCAGAGTGAAAGCAATCCATCGATGCACCCGGTGAAAGGAAAACAGCAGTACTTGCAAAATGTGTGGTTGTCAGATTCAGTCATCACACTGCAATGTCCTCAGTAAATCGCAGCAAATGTTCATGAACTACTTCATTCCCCTGGCAATCTTGTTCTTGTTCCTGTCCTAGGGATCTTAGGATGTGGTAGTTGGACTGTAATGTGCTATTGTAAATGACCATCATGTATAGATCTAGCCAGGAAAGTACTGTGATAAAGAAATATTGAGACTTAAATGTTGTGGGTAAGATTCATCTCATTTAGTTTTTGACATCTGCGCTTCATAGCTCAGCTGGTCCTTCTGCAAAGCTCTCACAGTCAGCAGAAAGAAATGAGTACTTCCAGAATGATTCATTACATCTCTTTAGATGTGTCACTCTGGAGTAAAGTGAATCATGTCATGGGTTTAACTTAACAGTGTTGAGCAGATCTCTCATGAAGAGAGCACAGAGTCAAAAATCTACTTTATATTTACACAAGCATTTGCATTTAATCAAATGTTTTTACCTTTTGATTTTTCATAACTATTAAATGGAACATACCCATGAACGTGGAAGATGATGCTATTTCAGTTTTCGTTGGCATCTTGGGTCAATAACCTCTGAAATCAGAGAATCAAATTTTTGTTTGTTTCACTCAGTTTCAGTTTTGCCTCACAGTTCAATGTTATGATTATTAGGTTATGGGCTATTCTTGGGCTTGAGATTCTGAAGAGAAAAATTCATTCTGTAAGCCAAAAAATATCTTTACAAAAACGTTTTTGGCATGGAAATTGTTTCATACATGTCTGCCATCAGCAAAAAATGTCTATAAAGGGGATGGGGTGGGGGGTGGATGGAGTTGATCATTTTTATGAAGTGCCCAGTGCAGACATTCTGAGTACATCTCTATGCATTAGCACTGATATGTATCTGGACACAATAGACAAAACAACAACCAAAAACAAAACACCAAAATACAACTATAGTTAATTCAAAGATTTTATTTTACTTCAGTCTTGTAAGGGATTTGGATTATGGGCTGTTGGAGAACCTGACACTTATTGCTTCATAGTAAAGAAATAATGAATGTTTGTGAAAGACAAAGATGCTCATCTGGGCATACCAGTTTTTACTTTGTTTGCAGCTTTCTTTTGATCTGTTGTAATATCTTACTATAGCCCAGTTTTGGAAAATTCCAGTGACTAATAGAAATCTACCATTATAACTATGTTGAAATTTGTTTAGCTAATATTTGCTCTGTAGGAAAATTAAAGCCAGATCATTAGTACATATAAATCAGCATATCTCCATTTCATTCTTATTTCCCTTTGCAAATGGACATGAATACTGAATCTGGTCTAGTGTTAGCCAGTTCTTTCCTACATGAGTTACTTTTAAACCAACATTTTCTTAGCATCATTGAGGCAATCAGGTTTCATGCACATATGGGATGTTTGCTTAACAGAAGGTCTTTCATAGTGACAATTATTTTTACGTGTTGCCTGTGTATGTACACTGGACCAACAGAGGCTAGACCTATGCATTTACCTTCTTATGCTCACATTCACAGGTGGCTGATTTCAAACCCTAGCTGCTCCTTTAATGCCTAGAGAACAGAGGAAATAAAATGTCATGAGACAGCCCAAGGGGTCCTCAACTCCACAAAGCTCAACACAGCCAAATGGCTGTAAGATGCAATTAACTTTCCCAGAAGTCCTTGAGTCTCAAGCAATAGCAGCTGGGAAACCCAACCAGTGGTCATTTTTCTTTGGAATTGAAGGGTTGCTGCATAACTATTCAATGCTCTTGCCCATTTGAGTCAAAGTGGCTCAAAATACATTAGTGAGGATTTCAGGACTCTCACGTCCTTTGGCCATATGCTTTTAGTGTGTCAAATGAGCCACTTCCAATCTGTGATATAATCAATTTGGGGAGGAAAAAAACATCCATTAGAAACCAACTACCTCCTGATTTCTCCAAGCCACCCCATGATAAAAACAAACTTGGAAATTGCCTAGCCTTAAAGAGACTGCTAGTCAGTGTTGTCAGGTAATGGACAGCATCATTTTCTGAACAGTGAAACATCTTTTCTCATGAGACGTGGGAATGAAGCTGTGTAGCCAATTTAAAGCTTGCAAAGCTTTTACTTTATCAGCCTACACAATATTGTCCCTTTTAGTGCTAGCTAGAGCCTGCATTATAGACATGTCACTCCTGCAAGGACCTGGAGGGATTGTATTAATTCTTGTTATTGCCAGGCTTCCCACTGCAGAACTCCCTCTAACCTAGCAAAACACAACCAAGTTTGATTTTCAGCTTCCTTCAGCAGTTGTACTGGCAGGCTCTGCTATAGCTACAGATGTTGTCCTTGTCCAATGGTCCCATATGTAATGTTTCTGTTAGGAAATCTGCAGCAAGAACTGGATTCCAGTTTAAAATACAGATTCAAGTCCTCACCTAGACCACTTTCTGGAAGTGGTGCTTGTAGTTTGATACACCACCAGTCCATGAGATGGGGAAGTTTCTTTCTTGTCCTAGTCTCAATTTTTGCCTTGTCAGGTCTGTGTCTCAATGTTTTACTTGTTCCCCCTTCTTTACTTACCATTCTGATCTAGAAATCAGATAACCATGTTTGAATCAACATTCCATCCTTTTCCTGAACAGGTCAGGCTCCCATCACTGCCTCCCTCTCTTATTATCCCTTTGTTGCATTGGAAAATGCCCTGGACCAGGATACCATTACAGGAGCAGACACTCTGTTTCTACTTAAACATTACACAGAGTAACGTTTTTTTTTTCCTTAAGTATTTATTCCTCTTCTTCAATTGCTCATTGAACTAGGATTGTCAGTGAGTAAAAATGCTCACAAACACAATAGATAGACACTACCTTATCCTGCGGTCTATAAAAAGCTATCTTAGACACTGTCACTTCCGTACTCTCTCCCCAGTGCAATGCTGTTTTAAAATTGCTTGTTGGTACTTTACTGTGCAGCAAGAAAAATTATTACCACTACAGTATTACTGTCCTTATTAATAGCCTTAGCAGCCCAGTCTGATTAAAAGTGTTTGAATTAAAATTTTAACACTTGATCCCACGATTTCAGTGTATTGTATAGAGATGCTGTGGATTGTCTAATGAGTTTAATTTGATATCATGCAAAGCACAGGCTGAGGTGACTAGTTCAGAAGACTGCAGGTCTGAGGACCTCAGCCTAGTCAAGTGCTTAATTTTACACAGAGTTGACCTAATTTTTTTTTATCTGAACGATTAGCAATCCGATAGCAGCCATTTTTTTTAGCTCTACATTGATAGAACATAGTCCTTTTCCTGGGATACCACTTTATTCCACATTTTGTCATATTTTTAAACTGGAATTTCTGTTCCCTCTTGGTGGAAATCAATACAGAATCAGTTCAATAAGCAGGACTCCAGATCTGTATCAGTTCAGGATATGACTGCTTTTCCCCTAGGTGGTTACATTTCTGTCCTCCCTCATTCAGGCCAATTTATACCAGTGCCAATCTATCAGTGTTAATGGAGGTGTGCCTGATTTATGGTGTTGTGATACAAAATCAAACTGAAAACCTATAAAACTTTTAATTAATCTTTTTAACAAGCAGTAATCAATGTAACCTACGTTCATGCCAGTTATTTTACTTAGAGAAATAGATCATCATGAGTTAATTCTATATTTCTTCAAGATAAAAATGACTGCAAGCTACTTATTATGTGCCTACAGCACTGCAGGACTCTGTAGCATTTCTGCATATTTATTTGCTACAGTTGCTTGTACTCAGACTTTTTTACTTTCTACAATAAACAGCAATTTATTAAAAAATGTCACCAACCTGAGTAACTCAAACTGCATGTTTTAGCTTCTCTTCTCATGCTTGTGGCTAACTCCCATTTTTGGCACTCACTCTTGGAATATAATAATACCTGATTAACTGAAAATGTTTGAGGAGAACAGTAAGTATTTGGGATCAAAGAGAGCAAGGTAAGAAGTTGTGTTTGGACTTTGTTCTTCAGAATTCATATCCTTCTAATCTTTTCTTAGACAAGCTCCATGCATGTCATAGGAAACAAGGAGGACTGCCAGCAAATTGTGTCTCTCTCATTGTTCCCAGAAGGGCGGTTAAGTACTCTGCAGTTTGGCTGGTTCAGAATGCACTACTGCACAGCAATTGTAGGATGATGGTTGCCATCATATGGGCTTCCCAAATATGCACATACAGTGGGGCATTGCAGTGAGAGCACATCCCACCTCCACTGACTCTCAGCTTCTGAAATGGCATCTTAGCTAGAAGTCATGGTCCTAAATGAGTGGTGCACCTAAATATCCCAGTCCAATATCCCTACAGATTTGAGAGAAATGTGGATTATTAAGTTATTAGAACCAGACACATTCTTCAACTCCATTCAGTAAAAGGGCCAGGAAACACATGAATCCTTACCTCTTCTTCATAGTTGCTGCTCCACTGGATGTGTTATTTTGCTTCTGGATGGACAGCAGCTTCCAAGTCACCTTGTCATACTTGAACTGCTGGCATTAGAGTGATTACTTCATTTTTGCTCCATTAATTCTGGTTTACAATCCTTTGCTGTATTTTTTCTTATTGCTATACTGCTTTTCACCAGTAGACAATGTACTTTTATTTTCCCTTTGCCCTTCCTGCACAAGCTGTGAGGAAAATGGCAACAGTTGTTCTCTGGCCCTGGCACTTCATAAATGTCATTGAAGAATGTCATTTTTCTAACATTCATTAGAAAATTAAAGGTATAACTGGAGAGAAAAGCAGAAGATACCAAGGCAGTAAACCAAAAGAAACTGTTTATCACACTGGAGGTACTTACAGCCAGTGGACATCTTTTCTGTCTCTCATGCTTCTCACATATCTAATCTCCCAGGTGAACCTCCTACTGCTTGCACCGCTCTGCTGCCTGAGTACAAGGAAGATTCAAAAGCTGCATTTTCCTCTGCTTCAAATGCAGCAATAACCCAATCCCCTCATTATGCATAAAGCACGTCAAAAACATATCTTTCAAATTTGGACTGCCTGCAAAGGAATTTATGGCCGCTTTATTTCAAAGTGCACTCAGACTAACATATGTTCTTGTATCTTAATGGCTAGCAGAAATGATTAAGAATGGGAAATATAAAAGCTTAAGTCTCTCCTTGCTCAGAGGCAGACAGACAGATTTAGGCCATGTTTTTATGCTACTTCTGAGGTAGAGACTTCCTTGCCTGTGGATACAGACCCTCAGTCATGCTGCACCTTAGCAGTGTCTAAGGAGCCTTTTCAGTATGGCAGAATCACCTGCTGATAGCTGAAGGATTTGCTGCAAAGTAGACAGTGGTTTCATTATGTGATAAAATGCTCGTTTGCACAAACGCGGAGAGGCATAGAGGAACAAGAGCAATCGGAGGAACCCCAATAACTGATCACAGAAACAAGCCCTAGCTGCTTCCAGGGATGTTCCAGGAGAGCCTCGAACTCATGGACTATGGGTGAGACCCATCAAAGACAGTTGATGGGAGGGGATCCCTGAATCACCCTACCTACCAAGGGAAATTACTGTTCTGGGTTATGGAGCTCATTATGGGATGCAGGGGAATAGCATCTTGGAAAGGTAAAAAATTCAATATGTGATGCTTAGAGGAGGGACTGAAGTGACTAGCAGAGGAAGAAACATGAAAAAACGTGCATGTAAACTGTAGGTCATTGGTATGGTTGTCTGGCTGTGCCCTACACTTGAGGAGCACAGTCTAACCTGTCTCCTCGTTAAGCTCCTTTTCCAATAACTCTCCCAGGTGAAAGACTCTCTATTCTGCAGACATGTGTCTGTGGAGGTCTGAGTGACACCAACCAGAAACACATTGGGCTGGATGGGTCCATGTGGCTGTGGTGGCAGCAGATGGAGAGGCTGAGATGTGCACATTGTGTCAGTGTATGACCACTAGTTCAATGACAAACCAGACAAGCGGGTGAGGTGGATACAAGGCTTGGTACTGGGGTGGCCACAGGTCTAAGCAGATACAGGAGATAAAAGGCATGGCCAGTTATCAGAGACATCCATGGTGTATATATGTATTTATTTCCTTCTAGCAAACAATTCAGAGAGGGGAATAAGATGAGGTCATTGGTGCTGTCTGTGCTTGTCTGTGTTGTGTTTTCTCTCTGTGTTGAATTGTAGGGATGTTGTGCCCAATATGTGTGTGTGCATATTGGAAAAATGAGCTCAGCTTTGCTCCTGGTCGGACCTGGGGGTATGAAGATGCAGCAGCTGTGCTTCTATGAGCTACCAGATTTAGCAGCTCCCTGTCAGGTAACACAGTTACAGGCAATTATACATCTCCTGGAGTGACCTACTGGAGGCTGTTACATAAAATGGTAGGGTATAGCAGGCAGAAGGAAGTTTTAAGTTGGACCAGAATATTAACTAGAGGTGTATAAATACTAAGACATAGAAATGTAAATGAGGTTTTGATATATTCCTTTACCCATCTATGCCATCTGGTTCTTTTTCTTGAGGAAACACTCATAAAATTTGTATTTCAATAAGTGATAAAAGGTCATTTCATAATTACTATGATCATTGTCATTAAAATACTTCTATCTAAACAACTCTGATATGATTGCTCCAAAATGAATCACCTTTTCTAAATTAGTTAAGCCAAAAGCCAAATAGGCTTTCATAAAGCCAGAATTAAAATTAATATTAAAACACGTTTTTGTATGGCTTAGCTCCTGTTGCGATCAGCAGTTTCGGAAAGATGTGTATCATTTGGATCTGTAATATAATTGTAAATGCAAATTGTATTAACAAAGGTAAACAACTGGCAATCCAGGGAAGCACTTCTCAATCATCTTCTCAACAGGTTGCCCAAAGAGCTCATGGAGTCTTCTCCTCTGGAGGTATTCAAGACCCAGCTGAACACTTTCCTGTACAACCCACTTTATGGAACCCGCTTTATTAGGGGGGTTGGACTTGATGATTTCCAGAGGTCCCTTCCAACCCCTGTGATTCCCTGATTCTCAGATACATACCTTTGTAATTTATAGTGCTGCTCTGCATTAATTTACACCTTAGTGAGAGAGGAAGAAGAGGTACAAAAATGGCAAACAGAGATGAGAATATTCTTGCATAACAAAGCAAAATTCAGATGCTGCAGAAAGTAAAAGGTAGTAACTCTAAAAGCCGTAAAGGATTGGGAACCATGTAAAGAGCCCTGCTGTTGTTGTTAAATTTTTAGCTGTAAGATATAACTGGCATTCACAATTTGAGCAAGAGGAAACATTTACAGGCTTATATACAGTAAATGTGGTTTAACCCCTGTGTTTCAGAAGTAATTTTCCCTCATGCATGCATTCCTTGAAAGTGTTTATATTGCTATAAGGTGAAGTGAGACACAGAAACCAAGCCTAACAACAGGCAATTTCCAAATAGAAATGTTACTCCTAGTGAATTCAGAAAATGTTTTAAACAATTCCCTATAACCCATACTAGTCACTAGGGAATTCCCACATAAATACTGGTTTTCAATATTTCAACCAACTAATCTTTTGGCTCCTAAATAGACTGAAAGATTCCTCTTGCTTTATGAACTTCCATGTTCTTGGTGGTACCTCTCCTGCTGTTGGCCAGGATGGCAACATTGGGGTTGGTGACCTAGGGTGGTTGGCTAGTTAGTGAGCTCACCTAGAATATGTTCTGCTGTGCCTGCTATTCAACACTTTTTCAGGTGCTCCAGGAAGGGTATAGAGGCAGAAAGATTCATGTGGAGATCTATCTTCTGAAGGAAAACTCCCTGAGCAGAATCTTTCCTAACTTTTTTCTTTTCAAAAAAAAAAAAGAAAGAAAGAAAGAAAAAAAGTTCTGAGAACTTTATGTGCTTAGAACTTTTTATTCTGAAAGCAGAATCTGCAACACTAAATGATGAATAGTGACTTTTTGTTATATATTACTGATGATCTGATTGTCACATATGCTAAAAGCATTACACAACCTTGCAACTTTTTCTGCTAGAGAAACTGTAATCACTGGTCTGTGTCTCTGCTAACAAGACTCTAAGAACTCAGACGGGTAGGAGGAGTCAAAAACATTTAAACAGACCTTCACTGAGAACCCTATGTGTATCATGGGAGAAGCAGAGAAATTTCAAAGGTTCTGAGTTTCTGATTCAGTGTGATAGAAAATCAGTTTGTGCTCTTTTAGAATTCACTTCTTTCAGACATTGTTTTGTTGTGGCTACAGATTCCTTCTGGGAGTGGAGCAGTGGGAAGATTTTCATAGAATCACAGACTATCCTGGGTTGAAACAGACTCACAAGAATCATCATGTCCAACTCCTGGCTCTGCACAGGACCATCCAAAATCCAAACTCTATGTCTGAGAGCTGTGTCCAAACGCTCCCTGAGCTTCAGCAGCATGGGACCATGCCCGGTGCCCTGAGCAGTCTGTTGCATGGCCACTGCCCTCTGGTGAAGAACTTTTCCCTCACTCCCACCTGACCCTCCCCTGACAGCTCCATGCCGTTCCCTCGGGCCCTGTCGCTGTCCCCAGAGAGCAGAGCTCAGCGCTGCCCCTCAGCTCCCTGGGAGGGGGCTGCAGGCCGCCATGAGGCCTCCCCTCAGCCTCCTCTGCTCTGAGCTGAACAAACAACAGGATCTCAGCTGCTCCTCGCACAGACTTCTTGCCCTCCAGACCCTCCACCATCTCCGTAGGCTTCCTTTGGACACTCTTTAATACTTTTATGTCCTTCTTGTATTGTAGTGCCCAAAACAGCACACAGTCCTCAGAAGTGAGGCTGAACTAACACAGAGTCGAGAGTAAACCAACGCTAGCAGTGCCAAGATACTTGGGGAAGATCAGAATATCTCACGTCAGGCTGACTTTTGCTTAAAACTTTGATGTCTGTGCTCTAGCAAGGAGACCAAAGACATTGTATCAAAATGTATAGATATTTATGTGTAATAAGAGGAGAATGAAATGAGCCTGCAGGATATTCAAGAGATCTTGGGAAGTAGACCTTTCTGCTGAAGGTAGACAGAAGAGAAAAAGTGTTTGCATTGCAACTGGCTTTAATTTTTACTTAGGAGCACAGTGGTAAGAGTTGTGGGTCTATTTTATTGTTTTAATGACACAGATGAGTGTTCTGCCTATATGCTAAAAGAAAGGAAGGAAACCATTATAGTCATGCTGGCTGGCAATTTGATTCTACTGAGATATTCTTGCAGGCAGATAAATTTCTAGTCCTGCAAATCTTCCCTTTTTGAAACAGTTCTTCCAGCTCTGAGAATAAAAGAGAATGAAGTGAGTTAAAAAGTTGTGTGTTTAATAACAACAAATACATTCTACAAAGATGCCTACTTCCTTTTTTACAATTTCCTTCATGTTACGGTTTCTCATTTAGTTGATTCTGTATGACCCACCGGTTAGAATAATATTTTTTGTTAACTTACTGCAATTTTGGATATAATACCTGCATGCTTGTATTGTAGAATATCTTTCTTTTTAAAGAATAACTTCTTTCAAAACATTTTTCATTTGAGCAGCTTGATTGAAGGAGTTTCTCTAAGTCTAATCAGTTTCTATCAAACAGTATAAAAATAGAGATGAGTACACTTATAGAATATTTTTTTCTAAAAATACACAGAAGCATCAAGATTTCATTTGAACCCCAGAGAACAGCAATCAAATAATTAAAATATTGATAACATGTGGAATATGTATTGCATTTTTCATCTTCAAAGCACTTGCCAAATGTTACGGCTAATTAAATTCATAGTACTGCCGTGGAGTTAGGAAGTAAACATTGCTGGGAAGTAAATATGTAATGGCACATGAAGGAAAGATTAGGGGAATGCCACTGGAGGAGAGCTGAACCCCAGGGCTGAACTCACAACACTGACATATCCTGCTTTGTCCCAGGTGATTGTCAGAAACAAGATGCATGAAAAATATTTCACATTTCACACTTCATATTTCAAAACATAGTGCCCAGTTAGCCTAGATAATAAATGAGAGGTGTGTTGTGGGAGTCAAAAAGACCCCTGCAGAAAGGGAAAACTGAATTACCTCAGAGCACCAACAGCTCAGGAAGCCAAAGGCCTCAAAGTGCTGTTAGAGCTCAGTGCTTGGTATGGTGTGAGGTCCTGTTCTGAGCATCAATTGGAAAGTGATGAAGGGTAGAAATATCATTTATCATCATGTTAAGCATTTATCTTGGAAATATTAAGGTGAATATTTGATTTTGAAGTTAACAAAAATGAAAGCAGGGCTGCTAAAGTAGAAACTACAGAGATTTTTTGGACACTGCTCTTACTCAGGATGTTCACAAATTTTACTTGTTACTACTGCTAACTTTGACCCACACATCCATTCTCTCTTCCCTGCATGTATAGTTGATGTGAACACCAAAATAGAAGAAGAGAAAAATTGATCCTTTCTGCAAGCAGCCTGGCTGTCATGACAAGCAAAGAGATGGTTGGTTGTTATTTCTGAGCTGTCACTAGCTGGGTAACAATTTGAGTGTAATTTTATTTTTTTATTTCTTACAATGGCAGTGTCAGTGATTGGCATTCTGATTAACTCGTTGAGACAGAGAAGGACAGGAAAAAATAGTTGTTGTTGCCCTCCACTGATATGAAAGTATTGCCTATTGGTAGTGAAGAGAGCTCCAGGATGACTGATGGTTTTCTAGGAGTAAGTCTAAAGGACCCTACCTAAAATCATATTTTTTGCAGCTAAAAGAACACATAAAGCTCCCTAGTGTTGTGATCTACCTATGTTCTAATCCAACCTGTTTAAAAAGAAATGTGACTTTTGGGGGATAACCTGCTGAACCTCAGCCTTTCCATATCAAAAACAATCTTCTTCAGGTTTAGTTCACTAAGAATTAGCATTCTCTAGTTGTTTGCATGATAAATGGAGATATTATGATCACAGTAGAGCCATTCACTGCTCTCTGTTGAGCTTGCTGATTGCCCAGTGACTCATGAATTCTTCATCCAGTTGCTCCCCCCACAACTTCTTTCCCCTACAAAACAGAATTTTGTGGTCATGGTAATCAGGTAGCTGCAACTCATCGCATTAGATCTCCTTGCAGTTGGATATCAACATCTTTCAACAGACATTCAGAAACTGTCCGTGGATGAGCTCTTAAGCTGTTATAGTGTAAAGCAAACTAGGCTTATTGAAACCACTATAGGCGGCAGAATCACCAAGACTCATATGAAATGCATGAAAACAGACTACACACAGTTACTGTGCTGCAGCTTGAGGCAATTATTTCTATGTGAGGGCTGCCTATGCCCTCCAATATGCTTGCTTGTTTGATATTTTCTGAGTATACACTGAGTTATTTGGGCACAGGAGACACTAGCTACCTTTCTTCTTTGCATCTGCGATGATTTACTAAATATAAGGCCAATAGTAACTACTGTCTACGTGCCAAACACTCTTGAATACAACATCTCAGTAACACTCAAGCTAATGAGTTTGCAATCAAAACTAAATAAATTGGGAAGATGAGACATTTTGATAGGAAGGTCCATGTTTTGGTTTCCCAATCCAGATTCTGCATGACACTTTTTGGTCACCGGGGCTTCAGGAACCACAGATCAGGTGCTCAGAGGTATTTAGATGTATCAGGGCTGTGTGTCAAAGAATATTCAAAAATGTTTCAAACATAGATTAGCTGTCAAAAACCTTTCCATGAGATGTAACAGACAATAAAATTTTATGTGTACTCAGAAAGTGACTAGACAGTCCAGTAAATACATGATTACTGCCAGGGCTCAGTAATTCTGAGTCACAAATTGCTGATGGGTAGAGGAATACTCTGGGAATGCAGCACTACATGATTTTCCCAATTTTGATACTTTGCTCTAGTCATGTGGACTGGATGACACAAAGACTGAGAAGTTAGACTACTTTCTCATTTCTAAGAGATTTTTGACTACAGCTCTTGTATCAAATTTCTGAAATGCACGATGCAAGTGGAAAAACAGATATTGGAGCGAGAGACTGGCAGCTTCTCCCAAATTCACAGTGTTCATGTGAGCTGTATGAGAATCTAACCCTTTATCCAGAATGTACAAACCTGAATCTCCTACTTCACCATAAAGTTCAGGCATAGAAACCTACACAAGACACAGGAGGTGGATGTGGGAAGTGTGCTATCTGCACGCTGGGGCTTGTTCAGCAATACTGATCTTATAAATCCATTCTGACCACTGTGCTGCTCTGAGATAGAGTACTCTTGCAAAATTCTTGGGCAAATCCAATTTGCCAAGGTAAATTTTTCCATGCTTAATGTTTCATGTCCTCTGCCCCAGGCCTTCTTGTAAACTCTGACAGTACAGAGAAGTGATGTTATTAGGTTTGTACACTGAGGATATTGCTGAGACTGATCCCTTTGTAATGGTCTGCTGTAGTGGTACTGATTTAGCAGGATCATAGGTGAAATAAGCTTCTTGTTCTTTATTGGCCAAAAATGTGTATGTTTGAAAGAATCAATATTCCTTAAAAATAACCTGAAGTAAAAGAGAGAAAATCCTAGATCTGATAAAAACCAAATCTGCATGAGAAGCCCCATTAATTCCCTCAAGGGACCAACAAAGAAATGTAAAGATTGATATGAAGGATTCAATTATTCATTTATGTGCATCAATGGATTACTTAATCAATTAATGGAATAATTGATTAATTAATGACAATATTGTGTAATATATCCATCTCACAACCAAAGAAAGGATCATACTGCTACAGTATTTGATGACTTTATATCTGATATGTTATGCATTAACAATTTTGTGAGACGGGACCTACAGGTACAGAGAGATGAAAGGAACTTCCGTATAGGGATTTGGATGGAACCAAGGCACTAAAACTCATCTCTGACCTTAAAGTCTTTGAAGCACTTGAGCTCACATCCCTGTAGAAACCCATAACTACCCTCATGTTCACAGTCTTGAGCAAATCACTATGTCCTTTCCATTGTAGTTGCAGGGTTTGTCTCCTGCTTACTTGAATCAATCTAACAGACATTCCAGGAGAAAGCACGCTTGACTTTCTCTGAAAGCATTAATATCTTGATTTGTATGAGGAAACACAGGAGTCCCTTCCTTGTTCAATCGCTCAGTCTCAGCAGTTGATGCATCCGAGGAAGAGGTTAAAAAAATCACTATGCACGCAAGCCACAGATCCTTTAGTTGCCTCTGGGAAGCCTAGTCCTTAATGGTATAAGACGGGACAGAGGACATATCCTTTCCCCTCTACTATTTTGCCTTGGCTTGTTGCACTGGATGCAGTGTGTTTTTTCTCTCTGTCCACCTTACATGCTTTCCACATTTTATAAGAGCACAAAAAGGCAACCTTTGATTGTCTATGGAGAAAAAATACAAACATAGAAAACAAAGAAACAGCTGAAGAAAACAGAAATTAGCCCAGATAATATAAATTATGTTTACCCCATGTTTACTTGGGATCTACTTTGAATACCAAAACACGACCTTCTGTCCTTAGATGCCTGCAGTGAGCTGGAGATTCCCTCGCTCATTTATTTTAAGAAAATTAATGACTAGATTAACATAGCTGATTGGAATGGGTCTAGAAAACTGAAGAATATACTCAATTTTTTAAATAAAGTATAAATGCTGTGACAGCAGCTCTACAAAAATGCTCTCCTGACTTGTCCATTCTATTATTTTAATCTGAAAGATTAAGAGAGGAAGATGAACATTTAGGAATTTGTGTGTCCTGTCCTCAGAATCTCTGGGATTTTGAAAGAGTTTTTTTGTTGCTGCTTTTTTTTTTTTCTCTTTGTTGCAAATCGTCTGAATAACATAAATACTAAAAGAAGCTGCCCTACAATGAATAATCTGTAATCAAAGCCAAAAGCAGAGGGTCATAAATGTTGCATTTTCCTACATTCTGCTTTGGACTCTGCTACCCTATTTTATATATTCAAACTCAATTTATCAAACTGAACACTTTGACCTTTTTGATTGACAGGCTTCTCAGGACTGAGTTTTATTGCTGCTCATGTTTTCACATTGAGAGTATTATCATACCACCACAGCAGAAAAAAATTCACTCCTAGCTATGGTTCATCAATTCTAAATCATAGCAGCCAAGGCCATCTATCCAAGGAGAAGCAAGAATCAATTTGAAGTTTATCTGTGTGCAAGCTATTCATAAATCACCAAGTTATAGGAAGTGCCATATCGGCTACAGTAACATTGCTTCATTAGCAGCAACTTCTGTTTTTCAGTAACAATCACTAAAAATGTACTGAGTGTAAAGAACAATGATTTTTTTGAAAGCTTTTGTAAATAAATCATGGGAATCTTGTGCTTAACAATCCCTTGTTAACACTTGAGTTTTTTGTTACACTCTAACATTTATCAAGCTTGTCTCCACAACAGCAAAGATGAAAGTTTAACTTTTTTACAGGGAGAAAAAAGTACTATATCTCATCATTTCGTGGTTTCAGAAACTGAGGTTTTCAGAAGAACAATAGCTCTTGAGCCTTGAGGAAATGTTTTGATTTCATCACGAAAGCAGAAGCTTGTGCTGTGCTCAACTTGATCTCCTGTGGTGTCTTCAGTTTCACATTTCCAACACTGTAAGCTTCACTTTGCAATACCCAGAAAAAGAGGAAGAACCCTGGAGAGAGAGGAGGTCTCAGTAACACAAAGCCTAGTCCAGCGGTTTGTGCCAAGCATTTGCAGCAGGTGAGTGAATCTGGGATGTCTTGTAGGCTTCTCATGATCTTTGACTTCAGTGGACCCTCCACACTCATCCAGTTGATGTACCCACTGCATGATGGTCTTGATCAGTAAGCTCCTTGCTAAAGCACAGTCTTGTAGACAATTCAGCTCACCACACTGAAAGTTCTAAGCCCTCTGCTTTGCCAGTGTTGCAGAATATCCCACTAAAAGAATAAAAAGTAGAATCATGCAAATATTGCAACCTAGTGCAGGAGTACTTTCATTCTTACTGAATATAGTTCCAGAATCTTCAAAAAAAAAAAAAACACATAACTTTAAATAATATATTTGAGAGACCTTATACTGTTTTACTTTTAGGTAAATTTTGAAGCAAATTCTTCCCAAGATCTAGCTGATTTGGAGACATATCATTACGGATTTCATGCATAGATTGAGGGGAAAGCTGGAGACAGGGAATCTTCTTACACTTTTAAGAAATAAGACTGCAAGCATATTAGACCTTCAAAGAGTTCAGGGATGATTTTCCAAGCACATGAAGCTCTTCCTTTATCAGGAATTTATATAGCCTGGAGAAGCAAAACAAATGTTCAAAACTAGGAAGCTGTGAAAAGTGTTTATGCTTGTTTACTGTTGCTATATGTAATTGGAAAAAGCACAGGGAAACATTGACAAAGATTTGAATCACCAGATGAAGCTTGAAACGTATAACATAGTATATTTTAGTCACAGAGGACAAGAAACTTCAGAAGTGAAGACATAACTCTGTAATGCTTTCACAGTTTGATTTAATCCTACTTTATTCAAATTCATAACTGAATAAAAGACGCAATGAGATTAAAAATGTTAAAATAGAATGTTTTATGTCTGAAAAGCTATGGTCTACTACCTTTTCATTTACTAATATCAATTACTCAACATGAGTGATACCACCAAGCACACTCACAATGGCTGTATGAAGATATTTCTGTTTTAAATAGCACTGAATGCAGTGTGATTTTTCAGCTTGCATATAAACATTAATAAAACCCCCCAAGGCTAAGTTATGTTTTCTATGCTATAGTGTAAGGAATGTTCACCAAAAATAGCTTTGATAAGTAAATAGAGAAACTGAAATATATTATGCTCAAATGATAAGGGTGAACTTTTGACAGTATGTATTCTACAAGGCCTTGGGGCCTATATGTACTGTTCTATTTTCTCTTTTGCCACTTTTTCATATGGTAATTTTTAATATTTTCATATGGATGGAATTAATCTCCACATATGTGTCTAGCACTTTGTCTTGGTGTATAATAGAGGTGCTTGCCACTTACCTTTCTGTTGTGGTCAACATTACCGTCAATGGAGTCTAAAACAAAACTCCATTCTGAAATTAGTGTTTTACACAGATGCTCACAGAATTGTTGTTTGTTAGAAAGGAATATTGATTTATTAGGATATTCTCACTGTGCAGTATTCACATGTGAAATCAAACCACTCAAACTGTTCCATTGGTTGCTGTCCTGTGGTCACAAGAGTCTCTGTTGTAAGAGACCTTACAGTGATGTCTTTGGTTGGATCTGATGAGGTATCCCAAACTATTCTGTTCACTTATAAATAATCTGGCCTGTGGCCCTATGTGAACACCTTATCTCATTTGCAGTCCATCTCTATCAAAAATCAACCACATTCATAACACCTCCTAATTCTCTTGCATGCTTACAAATACTGTCCTACATGATCATTTCTGTGTCTGCTGTAAAGTTTGTATTAGCTGCATAGAAATATCTATGTACAATTCAATCACTTCTGCAGCAGGAACTGCCTGGAAATCAGTGAACTATTAGTTCAAACTATTAGTTTGAAATCGTTTTCCCTTGTCCTATCACCACAGACCCTGTTAAAGAGACTGTCCCCTTCTTTCTTGTATCCTCCCCTTTAGATGCTGAAAGGCTACTGTCAGGTCTCTTCTCCAGGCTGAACAGCCCCAGCACTCCCAAATGGGGAGCTCCTGTAGCCATCAGTTGAATGGTTGATTGCAAAGGTGGCTGGGAGTTCAGCCCTAGTTTCAGTTCTAGCCAATGTCTCAATCCAAACCCTTATCTCATCTATGCAGGTAACTAGTTGGGCAGGCCCTGAAAACTCAGGAAATTAATGGCTTAAGCGTGCTATGTGAGAATCGGTGCAATTGTGATACTCAGCTACAATGCAGTTGTAAATAAAGAACAAATTTGACATTTGTTCCCACAGATCACCTATAATTAAAATCCCACAGCTCTTGTCATAGGACCAATGCCTGGGCAGATGAATCACACCCAGATAGTGCTTCTTTAGCACCATTTCTAGAAAGCCCAGAATGACTGCTTAGCTGCAATATCAGCTCTGATCCAAACTTTGAAGGGTCGTCACCTATCAAGGGTAGACTTCTGGTTGAAATCAATGCTCAACTTTGGCTTAATTCGCTCATATCATTCTCTGGAGGGAAAAGAAAATAATTTTTTGTATGTTTTCCATTTGAGAAGAGTATAACACATGGGATAAGAGAAAGAAGAAAAAGGAAAATAAGGTCTGTAAGAGTCTCATTAGCAGTGCAGAGGATCACTACAAGTTCTAGGGCTACAAAAGCATTTGAAACCTATATATGGAGCAGCTATCAAGAAAGAAGGCAGAACTTGACCAAAGGGTTGCAGCTCAATATTTAGAACAATGTTAGTCACCCTAGACTAGTAAACCCACAGTTATCTCCTCAAATTCCCTGTTGTGCAAATAATGTTTTATCCAAAGTTTTCACAAAATTCTGATATATATGTTCTCAGTTATTAGAAACAAATTTAACATGATGGATGTTTGATGCCTCTGATTCTGTCCCAGGCCTCTTTTAACTCCTCCAGAGAGATCAATGATAAATAGTTTTCCACAATATTGTGGAAGGAAAACACTTCAGTGTTTCTCTCCCTTGTCACTCAGATATTATGTGATATCCAAGGAAAGGTTTGCTGCATTATTGTACTGTATCGTATTGTATTTGTATTGTTTTGCTCTACAGATCCATCAGGAAAACAGAAAAAGTGCAGAAGATTATATAACATCAGAAATTTAATGGACAAAAAAATACATGAAAGCACTGATCAAAACCAAGTCCAGTTCTAGTCTTCAGTGATGCCTGTGAAAAGTTAGGAGGATCTCATTCTCTCTGGGATTAAATTTATCAGCTTACTTTGTGTCAAGGGAAGAAATAGGAAGATGCACTATGTCTAGATTTGCCAATTCAGATCCCAAAAGCTAAGTCACAATACCAACACATTACCGAGGCTAATAGTTAATGCTTCTTTGTCCCTTCCAGGAGGCAGGAGAAGAAAATTTAAGCCACATTATGTGCAAGTACTTCATATCGCCTTGATTTTCAATACTCAGTTTTATGTACTAACACAAAGTTGAGGATGCCAAAGTTTGCCTCATCTCTGTTTCAAACAGTAAAACACTCTTCAGGTTCTCACTGTATCCATAGAGAGGATCATTTTTTATTCCTTTAAGGATTCCTTTCATAAATCCTTTATTATTATTATCCTTTATTGAACATGAATACGTTTAAATACATGATTTGGCTTTTATAAACCATTGCTGAGCAATAGGTTGCTATTTGCATGCTTTTTTATAAAAGGCTACTGAGAAAGGAGGATAACTGGAAACTCTCCAAGAATCCAAAACAGTCATAGTGCAACCTGACCTGAAGTGAACTGCTTGTTACATTCAAAACTTTGTGACAACTGTTACACATTCTCTAACCTCAAGAGCTTCTCCAAGTGTCTCAGAAAAGAATTTACACACATTAATAATACAGCAATAATAATAATAATAGCAATAGAGCTAATAGTATTAACAGTAATAGTAACAATAGTAATAGTAGTACAGCTGTAATAAGATTCGCTTAAGAGATGAGGGATTTTGGAGCAATGCAATAAAAATGTGAACATGAGTTCAAGCCCAGATTTTGTCATAAATGGCTAGACAGCTAAATATGCTGTGGATGAGTGAGGGTTTTCTTTGCATCATCTCCATGCTGACTGCTTTCACAAATGCTTTATACCTGATAGCACATGTAAAATTTTTCCTGTTGGTAAAAGAAAAGCTACTTTTCACCCAACCCATATTAAGAGTCAGCAGATCCTTGATGCTAAGTAGTTTATGAATCCTAAATTTAAATCTGAAGTGGTTCTGTGGCTAAACAGTAGAGTCCAAATCACTGCATTATTGGTATGATATTTTCATTTTTCGCTTAGGAATCCTTCAGTATGCTTTGGTTTTGATATATTTAATTAGGATATGAAAGAAAGAGTAATTAGGAAGACAAAGTATTTCCAGAAAATCCTCTTTACAGAAGACCACAGGGAATGCATTTGAGTGTGCCTATGTCTCCTCACCTTCTGGTCACAACAGTCTGGTTACTTCATGTCAGATGTACTCCTGAATTTCCTTTCTTGTTTTTTACAAAAATATTGCTTCAGTACGAATGAGGTGATCTTTGTGTGTTCTTTTTTACAGAATTCTTCTTGCTTGTTCCATCTGTAAACTATAGTCACCAACCAAGACTCAAATTAGAAGTAGAAAATGTAGAAGAGTTATTTTGTACCTGTAAATTAGAAGAAATATTTCCAAGCCCTCCAGAAAAAGTGTTATCTACAGGGAATGCAGGTTGGGTATTTCATGTATTCATTGCCTTTGACTCAGAGCAACTCCCTTGTCACCTCATTGTGGAAAAAGAAGAAAAAGGACCAGAGAGCATTGCCTTTCACTAGAAGTCTGGATAATGATTTTTGTAGAATTGTGAATAATGCTTGTAAAAAAAAAAAATGGAAAGGAATGAAAACAAGCTAGTTATTTTCTCCTTCTATAGCCATGATTTTACTACTCTGAGATGGTGGCACCAAGCCAGCTGAGGCCAAGAGGGAAAAGTTCTACTTTTCATGGTATTACTCTTGTACTACATTGTAGGTATTTAGGAAAATCTGCTTTTTAATGTTTTAAGCAGGTGACACAAGGTGAGTTGCCTCTGGTGAAGTGAATGACATAGCGCTTACCTCCTCCATAGCACAGCTTGGCTTTTGCCCTCAAAAACGCCCAACATTATGTCAGCATGTTTTCATTTGTCAGTCCATAGGATGACAAAGATCACATAATTAGTGTCACACTCATATTTTCTCTTCCAGTTCGAGCACACGTGATGTAATAGAGACTGCAAGGAGAAATCAGTTTTAGTCTGAAGTAGCCTAACCTCATCCAGCTCTGGTCCAAAAGCCGTGCACCCTTGTTAGCTGGCCTGCAGCTGAACTAATGCATGCTGTCTCTCAGGAACATATATAACATTGTTATAGCGATATTGCAAGACTTCTGAATTAGCACGGTCAGCCTTTTGCTGCAACCCCACTTTATAAGAAGGAAGACTCACAGAAGATGCAACAAGTAGATTTTTTTTTTCCTGCAACAAGCTGGAAGTGCCAATTAAATGCTACTTTAGCTCTCAGAAAATATTTTAATTTGATATTTAATTAAGAAGTCTGTGAATTCCCTCCCAAGTAAATTTCTCGCCAGCTGTTTCCATGACAAAGACAGCCAAAAGCAGAGTCACGGATGACTGAGGGATGCATTTAGCTAGTTCACATCATCTTTTGAGCAAATTGTCTTTTGGAAGATTTTTTTTTTTTAACTGTTTGCCAGAATTTTTTGAAAAAGGTCTCAAGTTGATCAAATGAGCTCGCTATATGCCCAAGAAAATAAAAGAGAGGAAAAGAGAAGGTAAGGATCTAAGGATTATGCTTTTTCCTCATCTTAGATTGTTCCTAGATTCTGAGCAGAAAAGAAATATTGACCATTTTTGATGAATTTCCTCATTGTGCAAAACAACAAATTTATGCCTGGTATCTGTAAAATATAATCTGTAAACCAATTATACTATGACTTTTGTACTGGGTTTCTTCCTGCTTTTCAAACTTTGATTCCAATGTGACAGAATTTCAATATATGCAGATATTTTTTTCCTGCTCACCAGTTTTTCTTTCATTATCAGATTGCCAAACATTGCACTTGTCTTACATTTTTTCAGCACATATTATTCCTTTCTACACATGTTCAGGTGTGCCCTTATTTTGCTCACATCTCTCTTCATAGCATTAAATTTATGTACTCTGTATTTCAGCAGACCAAAAAGCTTTTACTATTTTTTTGTACCCAAATAAACTTATCTTCCTGTGTTCTTTATTATCCATTTTATTTGTTCAGAACTGTGTTTCAAACTAGTTTATTTTTATCACACTAGAGTATGCGTGCATTTAAACTTTAAAGAGTAATTACTGTTCAAGTTCACATCTCAAAAAAGTTTTTGTTCACACATGGCACAGCTTAGTTTTGACAGATCAGTTTTCTCTTTGCAAAATGCTTCTTATGTTTAGTTTTCTCTTTGCGAAATGCTGTTCACATTAACAGTTGACTGTTGCTCATTTTTCTTCCTTTCACACATTTTTCATTCCTATCAATAAATCTGTATTCACTTTCATTACAGATAGGTCATCACATATGCTGGTAAATTAGTTTATATTTATACTGGTGATCTGTGGATTAGAAAAAGGTTGATGAATGCTTCAGCAATAAAAAGGAGCATAATGCTGCTGAAGAATAATGTTGCTTAATGTGACACAACCAGAATTTGCTGATTCTTTTTTTAGGAAGAAAAAACAAAATGGCATTATTCAAAGATCAGCAATGTCCATGAGATGTGTTAAACTGGGAAAGAGACAACTTTGTTTTTAATCTGCACATGATATAATTTCTGTCATGCAGATCTCCAAAATCCAAATCAGACTTCCTACCTAATGTTTTATGGTGTCATAAATTCAAGCAGTTTGCAGTGCTCTGCAACATGGTACAATCTCCTTAAATAAACTGCTTACAAATCTGTACATGTTATTTGTAGCATGCTGTACATACCATATCTTTTCATTCTCCTTCCCAAAGCCACCTCATGTGGGCTCAAGTGACACACGGGAGACTATCTCAGCACCTTGAATGCTGCAGAACAAGAAACCCCAACCAAGTAATTGTCAAATATCAATTCCAGAAGTTGAACGAGTGTAAAAATTCATTTTTGCATTACCGTTATAATTCACTTGAGGAAGCAAAACTAAAAATAAACAACAAATTAAAAAACCTTGTGGATTATGTAAATGAAACTGATCAGTCTTGACTCCCACTATTGTCAGTACAGAATCAGTCGCGAGTAAAGCACAGAGAGCAATTAGCCTGGTCCTAAAGCAATGGCTAAAGCTGTCCTGAAACACTCCTGAAAAAGACTTTCTCTCCTTTAATTACAAATGAACACCTGAGCAAGCAGTTCAGCTGGGGTGCCATAACATTAGATGAGAAAATACCACACGCAGTTAATGTCATTATTCAATATACGGCTCCCACCTATACTCCAACTCTGCCTAGATGGGCTACCAAGTTCTGTGGCCACAACTGTCACACATTAAATTAAACATCTTAACAGCTACATTTAACCATTCATTGCCTGATCATCTGCTTCTAGGTGTCAGTAAGAGAGACAAGAAGACAATTATAAAAAAAGAGAAAAGTACGTTACACTTTTATTTACTTACGTTATACAAGTCCTGTATTTTCTACATGTTTAGCATTGGTGGAGAATTCTTTACTGCCCATCAGTTAAACCCTGACAAGCTGGCTTAAAACAATAATAATTTGTTCCCCATGCCCTAGTAATATTTTCAGCTTTTGGCAGAGATGGGAAGCTCTTCTGTTTCAATTTCTCCATCTCCCTCTTTTTCTCGGAATTCTTTAGCACATGATCTCTCAATTACAAAACGTGTTGCTTGTGCAGACCCACATCTTTTAAGAGGAAGAAATAATTCTTTGAGTACTTTATGTGCTGCATTGTTGCTAGATTTGTTTTTATTTTACTTATTGTTTTGGATGAGGATTTTCCAGATTTTATGTGCAATTCTAAAGGTCAAAATCAAACTGTTCTCTCAATGTTATCTTAAAAGAGAGATTCTTTCATATAATCTAAACAAATCAAATGCCGTAATAAGAAAAGTCTTTTAGCACATGCCAATATTTTATTTGCAATAAGTAAACATGTCTCTTTGAATTGTTATGGATATTATACAATGTCCAGAAGGCAAGAAGGAAAGATTTTTGCATTTAGTGTCCTCGACCTCTTCTGCAACTCAGAATGCCACATTCCCAGCAGTAAGATCTAAACAAACGCAGGTGGAGAATCTCAGGTTTTGTCAGCATTTACTCTGTTTTCTCTCACTGAGACCTTTTCATGTTGAGAATGGGCATGGTATAACTTCATCAAATAATTTCACGAAAATAACAGCAATTATAAATGTCCTTTTCTCAGTGGTTGTCCATTGTAGTCACACGTTGGCTGTCAGTCCAGACCCAATCCTGAAGGCTAGCCCAACACTCTTCTCTTGGCTAAGAGTATGATTTGATACGTATAATTGCCTCGATGATATGAAACATGAGCTCACTTTTGGAACTAAACACGTAATAAAATACAACTATTGCCATGACATTCCAGTAATCAGGGATATTTACTTGCTCCTCTGGACTTCTCTGCTGTGCCTAAAGTTGCAGGCCAAGCAGAGGTGTCCATGTTGCTCAGGGAAATGGGCAGCTCTCCAGGAGCAAGGCAGCACACAACAGCAGTGTATTCAGCATTGCAAAAGGAAAGCTGAGCAGGAATAGGTTGGGTGAAAGCAGAGGGTGGTGTAATTTATCTTAAAAGCCAACAAGGGTCAGGATAAAACAAGAAGAAATGGAATAAGAATGCATGCCTGATAGAAATTACAAGATGTTTAATTTTCAGGGCAATTGGGTTTTGCAATAGCCTCTCAAAAAAAAAGGACAATTACATTCAAAATGGAGCACAATACATCTCTGAAGGTTATCGTATAATATTGAGGCTCTGACCAACAAAACTGGAACTGGATTATTTGGAAGTCTCCTATTCTTTTCTTTCCATGTCTTTGAATGAGAGAAGTCCAGAGTCATTTAATGGTGACTAGTACACTAGACTACAGATTTATGGAGTTTGCCAAGCTTATGTCTTGTTAAAAAAGGTAAAAATAATAAAAATAGCAATGGGAAGTGTCTTAACTGTAATGGAAATGTGAGCTGCTATGCAATCGTCATATATCAGATCATTATGCGTACTCCCTAGTGAATATGAGCAAACTATTCATGATATATAAAATGCAAAGGTAAAATTTGTAAGGATGGAGAGTGTAGGAGCTATAGCTCTACAAGATTTCTACAGTATTATCTCAGAAAAGGATTGATAATGGCCACGTTTTCCATTCGTTTTTGTTAAGGAGATTAAAGACCTATTATTTGGTTTTCAAGCAGAACACTGGAACCTATAATAGGTATTGAATTGCATATATATAGAAGCAGAGATGAATTTTAATTCATCTCAATAAACAATTTTATTTCAAGATAATAAGTGTCTTAGTTGCAACACTCAAGAAACCTTTGAACAGATGTGTTTTAACAATCTTTTGGCACATTGTATTCTGAATATTTTTGGTGAGCCATAAGCTGACTACTGCATAACAATGTTTGACACAATGATACTGTATTTTGACGTAACCTCTTTCATCTAACAACTGGAAAACATTTTATAGTCAGCTAATTGGGACTCACCATATGTCCTAGAAGTGGGGAAAAAAAAAACCTGTTCTGTTTTCAAAAAGTGAGATTTCATCTGTATCCTCTGTATTTAAATACAGGCTGAGTCACCAAAGTGATGAGACAGATTCAACACACCACTGCTACCAGTAAAGCTAGATTTTAGCCTGTGAGCAAGTAAAATCTCACTGATGCAACACCCAGCATGAATATGTTCCCAGTAGAATATGCCACATGGTTCCTAATTCATAAATCACAAATGAGCAGTAGGTGAGATAGGGAAAGCTGGCTTCCTATGTGCAAATTGCAGTACAAATGTAATTATTAAAGAAGTCCTGCTGCATACAGAAAATAGAATTATTTAGGTTTACAATAGTTTCTGCTAGGGATTGCGTTGTTCCCTCTCTTCCTTATAAGTCAAAGTGAACCCCCAACCCCCGACTCATAAAAATTTTTAGCATTGGAAAATTATATTCCAAGGAAAGCCTTGGCAGCCAAGATGCACTAATGGAAGGAAAAATGAGGAAAAATATCATTTTTAGTGGATAACAGGATCTTGACATGATGGATCAAGACATTCTAAATTTTGGGATGTGAAGTAAATATTTTAAAACAAAAAGTCACGATTTTTGGTTTTAATTAGAAGTCCTTATTTTGTTTCTGACAGAAAATTTCAATATTAGATTTTCCTTTCTGATTCTGGGAGGAATGCTCTTCTAAGCACAGGGGAAAAGAGACTTAAATACTATAAATTGTCCAATACTATTTCTTGTTACATATTCGTCTCTCCCAATGTGAAATAAGGGTTGTCACGGTGAAAAGTCCTACATCTGAAAACAGCTCAGAGAAAATCTGGGTCTCTGATTCGTGGGAAGATCTATTCTGTCTGCAGGTTTTTGTTATTTTTATAAATAACTATGACTATAATATTGAAAATTGTATGTTTCAAGCCTGTAGATGAAAGCTTCAGAAATTAGAAGTACTCAGATGTAGAAAAATAAGAATAATTTAAATGTAAGATCAATGCTATAGTTAGAAATGGGATCTAATTCAAAAAAATGTAAAATATCCAGCTGTGGAGCCAGAACTGATAAGGAGCATATATTAAAAGAAAGGATACTGAAAAATTAGAGTGCTGTGACAATAAAAGACGATAGATCAAAGTAAAACAAGAAACTGTATGGATGACTGAAAAAAAATTAGAACAGAAAGTAAATAAACTTCTCTATGAAAAGAAAAGAGATGGAAAATCGTAAAATTTGCTGGCGCTAAATTCTGCTTCCTTCATATTCAAGGTCAAACCTACCACTGATTAGGCCAAGAATAAGCTATAAAATTGACTGCCTATTTATAAAGAATTTATATGCTTAATAAATACAGAGTAATTTCAAAAGAGCTTTGATGGGAGATGAGTGAATTGCATGGAAGTATATATTTTAATTAAAGACAGTAACAGTCCCTACTGTATCAATCACTTCTGCAACAAAACGTTCTGCTGCCAACACTGACTTTCAGCTATTTTAGTTTAGACTAAAAATATCACTGTAAAACAATATTCATTATTGCTCTGATGTGGTTTGAAGTTGTCAGACGTTTGTTTTCTGGATGTTAAACATCTAAAGTTGCTATTACCACTATACACAGAGGTGCTGTTTTGCTTTGAGGCTGCTGCAGCCTGTTAAAAGAGCAGACCCACATGTGCATGCTGTCTTTCATAGAATCATAGAA
>WBMW01004109.1:247072-281467 GCA_013396635.1 Penelope pileata | reverse complement strand
GGCTGGCTGGGTATCAGTCATTGATCCTTTGCTATGTGTATCATCTATTGTTTCTTATATATATATTTATATGTACTGGTATTTCTTTTATTCTCTCTGCTGTCTAAGTAGATAGCTTTTATCTCAACCCACGAGTTCTACTGTATTGTTTTTTCCTTAATTCTCTCCTCCATCTCATTTGGGGAGGGGGGAGGGTGAGCAAATAACTGTGTGGGACTTAGCTATCTGCTGGGTCAAACCATGACAACTGTGCAGGCAATATTTGAATGGAAATTTGGGCAGTAGTGGGCTTGTTTAACGTTTTATACATCGAAGTTTTATACTTTTCTTTGTAACTAATTAGAAAATCTTCTGTGTAACCGAACTTTTTTTCCAAAACAACCTGATGAACATGCATTCAGAAAGCCTTAGATACTGGAGTATTTGTTTCAAATGCCTTTCATTGCTCCAATTTATTGTGGCAGTCCAGAGCCCACTGGCTCGTGTCTTCTGCATTCCTCGTGGCTTTCTCACATGAGAAGATACTGACATTCTTTTCCTTTATCTGCTTTGTCCTTATGATGACCTGATGTTGTCTGGAGACAATAGTTTTGCAGAATTTCACAGCATTGCAGCTAACTTTAAGCTTCAAGTACTCACAGACCACGTGGGTTAGCAATTCTCCCATGTCCTTTAAAATCTTCAATTGACTTTTCAGTTTGGCCTTTGCAAACAGCTTAAGTTCTCCTTCAGCTTCAGAAAAATCTAAAGCTTTCCTAGAGCTTGGAAAATTCATTTATTCGAAAATTTACAGTAGCCTGAAGAAATCCTGCTGCTATTTGTATAGCAGATTGTCTGCTATTTTTTCCTACTTTGTAACATTTCGTCTATATATATATTTTTTTTTATTATACCCCCTGGTAAATATCCGAAGCCTGTAAATCTTTGTAAAAAGCTGCCTCCTATTTCCTATAACACCAAACAATTTCTATTCTATGTGCCTTCGTTGTTATTTCCAGTCACATCTTCCTCCACATCAGTAAAATAACTTTTAAAAACACAATTCCTCTTTTCTCTTCGGTGATCTATGTTTGTTTGCCTCCCACGTTTCCCATTTTGTGTGCATAGCCATGCTTCAAAGGCAGATGGCTGATCTCCTGTGTCAGAAATGTTGCCAGTGTAATGGAATATGCTGACTTTCATGGCAGTGGCAGACAGAGGTATGGGATCCAGTTCCGTGTTGCTCAGCCCTTGCAACAAGTAATACAGATAGCACAGTGGCTTTTAAAGAGCTCTTCAGATAGATTCTTTTTTTTTTTTTGGTCTTGCACAGACCACATTGTCAGTAAGGATGCATTCGAATGTAAGTTTACAGTCTGCCCGCTGTGCTTCACATGAAAAGAAGAGAATGTTCTGACAATGTGGCTGCCATGTTTCCTTCATTTGCCAGAACCTAGAAGGGTTTTGACCTAAAGCCATTCCAACAACATGAGATCCAGTTAGAGAATGAGGTTCATGGGACAGAACAACATAAGTTGTTTTTTACTGCCAAAACAACAGGCTGTAACTGCAACAAGACAGTTTTCTTTGGAGTCAAGTTAATATGTTGTACTAGGGAAGAAAAATGGAACACATAATTCCTCCCATTTCTTCATCTTAAACCTTAAGTCATTGGAAATATCACATTTTCCACATTTCCTGATAAATTCAAATGATCTTTCTATCTTTCTTTTTTCTTTCTTTTTTTTAAATTTTTTTAAATTTTTTTATTTTTTAAATGCAGTCTTCTGATTTGCTGTTGATAGCCTTAGGTTCTTTTTCTTTTCCCCATGGCTTCTTCCCTTTCCAATTGTTTAATTGTATACTTCTAGGCAATGTATTTGATGTTTAAGAAGTGTGAATATTTTATTACTTGAACATCTGCTAATTAGTCAATCTATCTGCAAAACAAGATAAATTAACTTTACACTGGAAAATAGCCTGAACATGAAGTACAATATTATCAACTTTATGCTGGCTAAAGGATTCACCAATTCCACAGGCACAGAAGTATGGATCATACTGGTCACTCTTAGTAGTGTATACACATCTGGAGATTTAAGTTTCCTACTTTCCTTCAGGAAAGGAATATATTTTATCTGGAATCTTAAAATTTTGAAGGCAATCAAGTGTGCAAGAAATCCATCCTTCTCCGTTATTACTAAAGAAGAAATTCACTCATGAGTATTTTCGCTTACTTAATACTAAAATAAATCTGAAATATCCTGAGCTAGAGCAGACTTGGAGCTAATTATCCCCTTTGAGATTTGCAGGGAGAACATACTTTGGCCAAGCCCAGCCCTATTGTAACCTAGTGCAAATTATATATTTTTAATAGATAGTTTTATTTACTGTAAATAGATAATCAGAAATTTTTCTCTTAGGTGCGATCTAATTGGCATTAAAAAAGGGTTATGATCATTGCGTCTGAACAGCAAAAACATACAGAGTAAAATACTCATAGTTCTCAGTATGCATTTCCATACGCCTCTTGGTCCTCTTTTGCTTCATGATTTGGAGAGATTATTTATTTATACTGCTGTGTATTTGAAAAAAAATCTTTGAAGAAAATTAAAACAACACTTATGCATTATATTTGTTTTGAAAATAAAGTTCTGTTTATTTTTGAGCTTAACTTGCTTTTTTGAGATTATCTTGATCTCTATTATATTGTGTTTAAGAAATACAGTGAGTACACCTAAAGGTTAGCCAGCAAGTACTTAAACACTACCTTCTAAAAGCACTTTTTCTAAAATAAGCTTAATTTGGACCATATCAAAAATGAAATGTATATATTTCCTTATATTTATTTGTAAAAGGAAACACCTTGGATTATCTCTTGCATATGTAAATATTTACTGATAACCAAAATCAATATGAAAATCCCTGAAGTGGTAAACTAGATTATCCTAAGTATGTTAAGCTATTCAGGTTTCTAGAGGGCAGCTGAATACATATTATCTACAAGAAGAATAGTACCACAAGGTACAATTTGACTATTTATCCTGGAATAGCTGTCCATTTCCCTCTAATATTAGCATGAACTACAGGTAAGAGTGAACTTTTTTATTTTGTGACAGAATTAAGGGGTTATAGTGTAAATTGTTCTACTTTTTTGTCATTAACAATTTCTTCTAAAACGGTCCTTTTTCTTTTTCCCTCCAAATATCAACTTGCTAAATTCTCCTGTTTTTGCTTCTATCCTGCTCCAATTTCTTTGTCTACCTTCCTTATGTCTGTGTGGACATGTAGACATTTGTGTGTTCTCAGATCGTGTTTTGAGTGTTATTTGGCATAAACTTCATCTTCTGTTTGCCCAGGAAGTGTTTTCAAATCACCTGGTTTTGTTCACTTGTTTGAAGTAAAAATATTCCACAGCAAAAGAAATAACAGGCACAAACTATTAAAATGGAATTGGCATATCTATTACATGGCTGGGACTAAACCTTGTGTTTAGCTAAAATCTGCTTTCCAGAAATGCATGTAGTCGCAATTTGAAGTCATAAGTAGCATGTACACGTTCTTCATAATGCTGGTTATCTCACAGTCTAGAATTAGCACTTGATTTCTGCTTTAAATGTGTCTTGTTCCTCCAGCAAGCTACCCTGCTGGATCTGCTGTTAGGATCCACAAATTTAACCTTCTGGATGTGCACTTACACTCTAATGAAGACATCTTTCAGTTCTTATTTTCTTTCAGTTCTTATTTTTTATCCATTGAAAAGACTTTTAACTTCACCAGCAGCCCACACTGATGTATTTTATTCTCCAGCATAATTTGATTACTACAGGACTGGATGACAAAATGGTTTTAACTACAGTTTCATAAAATTTTGAAAAAGCTCTCTAGTCAAATTGAATGCTATGTTTTGCGTTGCCATTAGACCTGACAGAATAATTTCACTAATTTATGTTGTCATCTATTGTGGTATCACTCTTGTTGGATGTGATACTAGTTAAAAATCAATATCAATTAACCTGAGTATAGATTTCAGTCCTTGAATTCAGTAAACCCTTCATCAGATCTGCTTTAATATTTGAACTGAACAAACACATCTGATAAATACAAAATGTGAATGGAAGGCTTTAACAGTAATGCAGACTGATACTGTTAGTTGAATGGTATATTCCATGCATTATTTAATTTTAGTGCAATTTAGAATCACCTATATACTTTCATTTCATAGATAACGTAAATTACTACTGAGATTAGTGTGAATATTCATTTTAGACATGCAAAAGTATGATTACTGTTGCAAAAGTCTAAACTTGCCCAGAAGCTCTTCTGCATCACACAGTATCAATACAACAGAGGTAGAGTACTTAATTCAGTAATCTTGTAGGTACTGTCAAATTAAGTCAGAAAAACAGATGATTGAAAATGTATTTCCCATCATGCAGTATAAAAAGATCTTTCCCTTCAATTTATTATGATTTTTTATTTTCTAAATGGAAAGTTACATTTACTAGAATAAGTGTGTTTTACTTCCCAAATACCTTCAAGCAATTCTTTCTCGGCTAATATGCTTAGAACACTGCAATACAGAAATTTTGAAATCTTGTTACATGCATTGCCTATGACTGATGTTAACAGGAATGGAAAAGATTTATCTGAGTCAATTTATGTCCCTTTTAGGGTGATGTCTTTAATTTTTTTTTCTCATTTATTATAGGTATTTGAGAAACAAATACTTTTTTTTCCATAAATTTGAGAAAAGTTATTTACTTGCTAGGTTGCAGGGGAAGAAGGACATAGGAGAAGTTCAGTAGCTCCTGCATACTCAATGATAAGGTTCAATGCTCCTTTCTTATTATGGACATTTGTGAACAGCTTATTTTGCTAGAATGAGAATATATTTAAGTTTTGGCAATAGGTGTCTATATTTCTTTGGTAGATTAGTTAGCTATGCAGGTTAGTTTAGTTTTCTCTCTTTATTTTTATCCTATTTTTTTTCTTTCAGAAGCATGATGATTAGGTCAGATGTGAACTTGCTGCTGCAGATCAATGTTAAATATGTAAAGGCAAACAAACTGAAAGAAAGAAGGAAGTCCCTATTTCTGATATGTCTAGGAACCAAGGTTTTCCAGGTTACAGCTACAAGAGGTGGAGAGGGCTGGGTGTTTGGAAATGAATAACAAAGGGGGAAGTTTTTTGCCTGGTGATACATACTTCTGATAGAAGAATAAACTCAGCAAGTCGGACTGACTATGCATAGCCTATCTTGACTATGTTTCACTCATTTCAACTTTCAACATCTGTTTTGGCTTTCTTTCAATAGTAGATACTGTTGAAAGGGGAGTAAGAACAAACGTTTCTCAAAAAGTCTGTTTATGTTCTCTAGCTGTGCATATATTCACTGGGGGAAGTGCCTGAAGACTGGAGGATAGCCAATGTCACTCCGGTCTTCAAGAAGGGTAAGAAGGAGGATCCAGGGAACTACAGGCCAGTCAGCCTCACCTCTGTCCCTGGAAAGATGATGGAACAGCTTGTTCTGGATGCCATCTCCAAGCAATTGGAAGAGAAGAAGGTTATCAGGAGTAGTCAGCATGGATTCACCAAGGGGAAATCATGTTTGACCAACCTGGTAGCCTTCTATGATAACATCACTGGCTGGGTAGATGGGGGGAGAGCAGTGGATGTCATCTACCTTGATTTCAGCAAGGCTTTTGACACTGTCTCCCATGACATCCTGATAGCAAAGCTGAGAAAATGCGGGATAGATGAGTGGACGGTGAGGTGGGTTGAGAACTGGCTGACTGGCCGAGCTCAGAGGGTAGTGATCAGCGGCACAGAGTCCAGCTGGAGGCCTGTAACTAGCGGTGTTCCCCAGGGGTCGGTGCTGGGTCCGGTCTTGTTCAATGTCTTCATCAACGACCTTGATGAGGGGATAGTGTCCACCCTCAGCAAGTTTGCTGATGACACAAAGCTGGGGGGAGTGGCTGACACGCCAGAAGGCTGTGCTGCCATTCAGCAAGACCTGGACAGGCTGGAGAGATGGGCAGAGAGGAACCTGATGAGGTTCAACAAAAGCAAGTGTAGAGTCTTGCACCTGGGGAGGAATAACCGCATGTACCAGTACAGGCTGGGGGATGACCTGCTGGAGAGGAGCTCTACAGAGAGGGACCTGGGGGTCCTGGTAGATGACAGGTTGGCCATGAGCCAGCAGTGTGCCCTGGTGGCTAAGAAGGCCAATGGGATCCTAGGGTGCATTAAAAAGAGTATTGCCAGCAGGTCGAGGGAGGTGATCCTCCCCCTCTACTCTGCCCTGGTCAGGCCTCAGCTGGAGTACTGTATCCAGTTCTGGGCTCCCCTGTATAAGAAAGACAGGGACCTCCTGGAAAGAGTCCAGCGGAGGGCCACAAAGATGATAAAGGGCCTGGAGCATCTCCCCTATGAGGAGAGGCTCAGTAAGCTGGGTCTGTTCAGCCTGGAGAAAAGAAGGCTGAGAGGGGACCTGATCCATGTTTATAAGTATCTTAGTTGCGGGAGGCAAATGGAGGTGGGGAACCTCTTTTCAGTGGTCAGTGGGGACAGGACAAGGGGCAATGGCCTTAAGCTGGAGCACAGGAAGTTCCGCACCAACATGCGGAAGAACTTCTTCACAGTGCGGGTGACGGAGCACTGGAACAGGCTGCCCAGGGAGGTTGTGGAGTCTCCTTCCCTGGAGATATTCAAGACCTGCCTGGACGCCTACCTGTGCAACCTGCTGTAGGGAACCTGCTCCGGCAGGGGGGTTGGACTCGATGATCTCTTGAGGTCCCTTCCAACCCCTGCAATTCTGTGATTCTGTGATTCTGTGATTCTGTAAGCCAACACTCAGAATTGGCTCATGCTTACGTTGCAGTGAAGTTCTATGTATGTAAGTTAGATCTTAAATAACAGGATCTATCTTAGTTATGTTTATGCTGAGTGTTTAATCTGGGAGTTTCTCTGACTGTTTCCCCTAGTAAACTCAAACAAGTAGATGTGTCCATTTCTGTGGGCTTAAATCTCTCCCAGCTACAGATGTCACTGAGTCTAGATCTCCCCTTCGCTTGTTAAATTTGAGAAGAATGCCCTGCTGCTTCATTTTAAAGGCCATGTCCTCAGCCCCTTTGAGGAATTCCAGACTGGATTCTGACCTGAAGACTCAGGGGAGCAAGAGTTAAAATACAACCTCTCTTCGTTATTCCCTCTTGACTCAATGTACTATTAGTACTATATTGCTTTGTGTACCAGTAGCCATCAGCTGTATTGTCAGGCACATAACTCTTCCCTTGTACCACATAGGCAGTTCTGGCACTGAACAGGGAACTTAAACATTCAATAATGCTGAGTATGCTATCTTAAGCCTTTACTGAGCTGGTCCTAACTTGTTAGGTCCACTGTCTGTCTTGTCTTCAAAGAGATTTTACTTCATGTTAATCTACTCAAGACATAAATCTTTGTTTTGAATGGGCATAGAGCCCTTTGGAACACAAGAAAATAGACCTATACAATAAAAGCTTTTGTGACAATCAGATAATGTGTTATTTAGCATTTGTCTTCTTCTTCTTTTTTTTTTTTTTTCCAAGACCAGTAAGATGAACTGGAAAGGACAGACATTTTGAGTGTCAATTAGTATTAAGGTCCATTGACAGGATGTACTATAAGTCACTTTGTGTACAAACGTTAGCATTGATTTTCTGTCTTCATCCTCCAGCAATTACTGCTTCTGCTGCTAGTATTTTTCTCTTTAACAGCATCTACAGGTACAGTTTTTATTCTCAAAAGCCTTTCTGTGCTTATAGGCCTGGTTTTCATACAGAAATATAGTGATCTGTCACGTAATTATCACTCTTATTTCGATAAGTTAAAGGGATAACTCATAAATCAAGAGTATCACTGCAACACATTCTTGTATTTCAGAAAATTAACTAACTTGCAGTACAGTGAAACAGAATCTTCATTCTCTCTGAGAAAACATTCTATTTCAGTATTAACAAAGAAAATTATTAAAAACAATCTACAAGACTAAATATGAACTAATTTGAATTTAATGCACTAGTGAGGAAATCTCTCCATTCTTCTTTCCCACCCAAATGCAATGTTTGTTTTATCACAAATTTTTTAAAGCTTGTGGAGAGTTTCTCACTCCTAAAAAGTATTTGAAATTCATATGAACTTGTTGTGCTCAGTCATACGTACTTCATTATTCAAAGTTTTGTCATACATGCACATGTACAGATTTCATCTTGTCGTGAAGGTAATTTACAGAAGAATTTAACAGTGTGCTGAAAAGCGTTTCTAATGTAAAACTCAGAGATCCACATTAGAAAGAAACACAGATGACTGTAGGATTGATGGTGGTACTGTAGAATGCGTTCCTGTGAATGTTAGAAGCTCAAGAAGCTTACAATGAAAAGATTTTCAAACTTCGCACTCTACCAATATCAATTGTAGTTGTTAATTTCATCAAATTTATCTTCCTACTCTAAAATAAATTTTAAAGACACAGATACAAGAGTGCCTTCTAATTTTTTTTTTTTTTGTTTGTTTCCTCTTTTCATTTTTAATATGTCGTAGTTAAACACCAAGCTGTTTTCTACAGGTTTTATCTTTTGAAACTCTAAAAGGTTCAAGAGATCCACAGTGTGCCCAGTGGGATTCTAATGCTTCCTGGAAATATTTTAATTATGTGCAGTTCTTTCTATGTCATACAGGCAGAAGAGTAACCAATAACACCCTGTGTCCCTGTCGAGCTTTAAAATTAAAACCACGCATTCAGAACCCTGCCCTAAATTAACTTTCACACCAGTCAAATTGCTCTGTGCAGGCGACCTCAGCTCTGCTGTCCAAGCTACATTTAATAATGCATACATCATAAAATGCCCATAACTGTCCACAATATGCTTTTCTGCTAGCTCTTTCATATCTGAAAAATCAGTAACTTTCATAAAAGTTCCACATTATTTATTTCTAAGCTTTTGTGGCATATGCCAAATACTAAGTTTCATTTAATTTTGTTAATAGTTAATGAAAATATCATTATGCTTTGAGATTAGCATATATAAAGTTACTTAGACCTCCAGTGTGTTCTGAGGTGAAATTAAAATTAAACATACATATAATGTGATCTACAGTGGAGTTAGAGCTAAAACTTTCTTAAGAATGAATTTCCTAGCAGTTTCCACAATTGTGTTCACCTCTTCACTTATTTTATAAATATTGTGATCAAGGAACCTTAAAACATTACATCCTCTGTGAGTATACTTTAAGACTTAAACTATTTGCCGTTATATTTTTTTGTGAGTAAGATCATGTGAAGTCAAGACTTAACAAATCCTAATGTTTCTCTTCTCTCTCCTTCATCCTCTCCCTCTGCCTTTTCCTTGAGCTCTGTTCTGCTCTTTTCCTTTCTTGTTCCCCCTCTCTCTCCATCTTGGAGGGGGTCTTCGTTCTCAGCCACTTAAAGAAGTTTGAAACACTGCCAGTGGTCACCATCACTGGCTTCCATGTTTCAAAGAGAAGGGAGCCATCAGTATTTAACAGATTATTTCTGAGTCTTAAGTTGTGTACCCTTTGCTAGTGTCACAATCTCATTTTCCTACCTCGCTTTCTTCACAAGCCTATCTGAAATCAGCTGTACTTTGGAATCTCTGATTTGATTTGTATCTTGTACATCTTTGAAACTTTTCTTTCAGCTGTTTTCCTCATCCACAGCCTCTCTGTTTGCAATATGGAAGTTCAAACTGTTGCCTTAGGATTCTCCTGGTTTCTTTCCTTCTCTTTCTAAGAGGGAAAATCAGAGGAACTCTTCTGGAGCCCAGCTGTGCCTGTCTAGACAGGTGCAGCCCCTGGCCCATATTCTTGTGAAAAGGCTGCAAACATCAGTTTCAGGAAGTAGAAATGTTTTCAAATTATTCAAAATTGTCCAAAACAGAAAAATCTCTGAACACTTTTGTTTGCTTTGATTTCATGCTACTCTGTGAGTGATTAACACATTTTTAGGTCTGTGAGCTGCAGGAATGCTTGTGAAAATGAAACGTACTTGTGCTCTTAAATGATTACTATTTTTGAGAAATTTATCTCTTGAGAGAATCCATGCCCAATGTAATTAATATAAATGACTTAAGAGTATAGAATAAAATTGTCAATTTTTCACAAATATTTACTATTTCTTAGTTTTCAATGAAAACAAAGTAGAGAGAAGGAAAATGTTACTATCTTGCAAGTCCATTTTATTTTTGACAAAACTGATCAAAGCTAAAGGATCATTTATTTCTTTAATATATTCTTTGAAGTATTTATATATTTTCCTTTTAAAATTTGCAAGAAAAGTTTTGGTGATCAGTCTTTATTTTTTGTTTGTTTGATGCTATATTACATACTCTCTGCTCCATGAAATCATGTCATGAAACAATTGATGAACTTGGATTTGCTTTATGTTACATCAATTATCCAGACACGGAAGGCATAAGTCACTCTGCCAGAAGGTAACAAACGCCCTTCTTTCTACCTATGGATTCCACAGCAGTATTTTAGTTGTGTTTTGCATTTCATAGCCTTGTAATTCTTTACATGAGACATCTGTCCTTTCACAGGTCCCCTCTGTCCCCTTTCTTGCTACCTAAACTATCTATTGACACCTTAATAAGAGTGGCAACTCATCCACCCAGAAGTACAGTAATGGCAGTAAAGGGCAAACCTTGCTTTGATGTACTATTTGAAAATGTAGTGTTGCTGCCATGCAGAGAATACGCTTGAGATGACATTCTATGACAATATATGATAGTAAGCTGTGGAGCAGAGGCTTTTTAATGTACTGTGTGCTAAGAAGCTTCTTTGTGTGTTTTTAAATGCCAAAACAGAGGATGACCAGCATGACTTATAATCATTAGTTCTGCTCCTGCTAATTAAAGCTAGTTGGAGGTAGACAGTTAATTATTGCCTTGTCTATTTGCTAGTAAGCTTTCACTATGTATTTGTTAGACATTTGTCGTCTTTCTTTAAACTGGTGTTTTACCATAGTTCAGTTATATTGGTCTACTTCCATTTCAGTCTGATTACAAATATGGAAATAGTTTATTCGGCTAGCAAGTAGAATTCAGGAACAGGAACAATAGATGGACAAAACAACAGAGAAGCAGTCACCTCACTAGAGCTATGCAAATGAGCCTCTATATATGAAAGGAATCTATCTGCTGGCAGATTAATAATTAAAGGATAAATCTAACTGACTTTTTGCCATTGAAGTTGAACCTTAGCACGGCAACGGGTTAAAGCAATATACATGGCACAGCTGAAAGTAGAGCTTTTTAGAGGGAACAGAATTTGAATGGAAATAGCAGCAAGCAAGTTTTCATTCCCCAGATTTCACCAAGCCAGGCTGTATTCCTAGGGATATTTGGCTAAACCTGGAAAAAAAGCTGAAGGCTGTTTTCTGATAAGAACAGGAACTCTGGCGTTGTAAGACCTGGGCTCTCCTCCAGAAATCTTTTTTATGGTGTTAAGCAAATCATTTAATCTTGATTAAATCAGAGAAGTCAATGAGGTGGAGACATACCCTTTAGAAGAGAAAGGGAAAAACTGCTTTCTATCTGAAGACAAATGAATCATTCTCTTCAGTCTTTGTGTAGGATAATTGTGATCGGATACCAAAGGTTTTTTGCTAGCTGATAACATTGTTCAACATGCACACTAATAAATTAGATTAGTAGATAATTTAGATTATTGCATTTATCAGTACATTAGATTAAGACAAAAATGTCCTGGACTTGCATCCTCAAGTTCATCTTGCAGCAAAGAAATAATTCGCTTCCTGAATCCACTGATCTGAAATGTCAGGAAATAATTATGACAGTTTCTGATATTTTGGCTGGTTACTTAAAATGGATGATACATTCAGCTTCAGATTTTCTACGTAGAACCCGGTCTCATTTTCTTTCATGTTTCTCTTCTACAGAAATTGATGGTTCCACTGCATAGTAGCTCAGTATTTCTGTGAATCTTCTGTTTTGTTTGATTTCATACTACTGTATTTCAGACAAGTTTCACACAAAGTCATGCAATAGATTTCTTTTCAGTCAAAATTATATTTAATTTTTGCAATTAAGTTTTACAAAGAATAAACATGGATTTTATATGAAATCAGCATTGTATCAGCTGTATTACAAAATAGTCTTTGATAGAATTTAACTCCCATTTTGCTGGTTAGAGTTCATACATATCTGCCATCCAAGATAACTAGCAATTTAATGTCCAGCTAGTTTTATCTATTTTTTCAGGTCTGGCAATTTATTCTGAAGATTTTATGCTAATGTGAGCATTCTCACAGGTATTCCCCTTCACAATATATCTCCAATAGACATACTTTTTAGGGATTGCAGAAGTCAGCATTTTGAATTAGAAAAAGAAAAAAGAATGGGACTATTGGCAACTTCTGCTAACCTTTGCAAGTGACAGAAGACTGATCCTATTTGTTTTCCTATACTTAGCTCATGGACAAATTTTCATAAAATAGAATGATTCAGAGAAACAAGACTAAAGATCCAATTTCATGATAATAGAAGCAGATACTCCCCAAGAATGCTGGAACAATGCCCAGGAAACAAAAACCCACTGATCTCACTGACAATACTGATCTTTGACCGCATGTACTGTCAATAGGTGTTCTAGCAGTAAAAAACTATTCTGGGGATGTTTTTTGGTTAATTACAATAGTATCAGGATTTTATTTATTTTTAACTGGCATCATTGACAAGTGTCTGAATTTTGCAGAATAATTACAGTTCAAAATGATTTTTTGACTGTTTCTCAAGGCTACAGCTCTCCTGTATTCTCTTAAGTTTCTATAATTATCACTAACTTATTAGCCTCAATGTTACTCAAGCCAATCCCCCAAAAATGCTGGGGTTGGAAAATTGCTTCCTTTCATCACAGTAGTTAGAGAAAAGTAAGTGCTGTGAAGCTTCTTCAGTAATCTTTCTAGAAATTCCAATGTTCTACAAAGGGTGGGAAGTGTGAATAATACAAAGTGATTGTACTGTGGAGTACATGAAGAAAGAAACCGACTAATATCCAAAAAGGAATTGTAATTAGCAAGTCATTAAAAATTACATTTAAAAACCTGTACTGCACTGGTATAACTAAATAAACTGAAATACCCAAGATTCAGATGTTTGGAACTTAAGACATTAGATCTGACTATCTAATGTTCAGTTGGAGACTTTGATTACCTTAGAACAAACACAGGCTTATTGTAAACATAAGGCTCTTAAAGGATTAAGCAGTAAGAGTTACCATCATGACATGGAAATATATTTGAGTATCTAAATTGAATTAGTACAGTTAAATCAATGAGACAGAGCTAAAAATTATATTAATAATCACCTGGACTCATGTTTTCTTATGACAATTTGCATATATGTATCTACATACAGATACCTATGAGGGGTACTTCAAAAGTAATGCCTCATATTATGTTGGCCCACGATGTCAGAGGTGGATGTTGATGGTATGGCAGTGGAGGTTGAACCTTTCTGTCAACATTCCATTATATTTTGTTGTGCGACAGATGGCAGCAGAAGGGCAATCTGACAAAATGGTGTCTGATATGGATGTGTATCTTAAGCAGAGGTGTGGAATTGAATTCCTCCATGCAGGAAAAATGATAGCCGTTGACATTCATTGACACTTGCTGAATGTTTATGGAGACTGAGCAGTGGATTTGAGCACAGTGAAGCAGTGGGTGGTGCATTTCATCAGTGGCAACAGTGACAGTGGGTCGCCTCCACTGGTGTGNGAGTATCTAAATTGAATTAGTACAGTTAAATCAATGAGACAGAGCTAAAAATTATATTAATAATCACCTGGACTCATGTTTTCTTATGACAATTTGCATATATGTATCTACATACAGATACCTATGAGGGGTACTTCAAAAGTAATGCCTCATATTATGTTGGCCCACGATGTCAGAGGTGGATGTTGATGGTATGGCAGTGGAGGTTGAACCTTTCTGTCAACATTCCATTATATTTTGTTGTGCGACAGATGGCAGCAGAAGGGCAGTCTGACAAAATGGTGTCTGATATGGATGTGTATCTTAAGCAGAGGTGTGGAATTGAATTCCTCCATGCAGGAAAAATGATAGCCGTTGACATTCATTGACACTTGCTGAATGTTTATGGAGACTGAGCAGTGGATTTGAGCACAGTGAAGCAGTGGGTGGTGCATTTCATCAGTGGCAACAGTGACAGTGGGTCGCCTCCACTGGTGTGGATATTTACGAGTGTGGTATGCAGGCTTTTGTTCATGGCTGGAAAAATGCATAGCCAATGGTGGTGACTATGTTGAGAAAAAGTGTTCTGTTGTTGAGAATTTATCGAATAGTGTTATTGTCCTCTGCGTAACTCTTGTAGTTTCTATGGAAATTAATAGGACACATTACTTTCAGATCAACCTATATATATCTACACATCCACAGAGTATACCAGAGAAAAAGATTACAAGCAGAATATCAAACACAGAATCCCTTTATTTCCCTTGTCTTTCTCCCTGCTTACTCACAACAAGCAGTAAAATTTGATCATTTGGATTTCACCAAGATTTTTCTTCATCCATCTAAGCAGCACATCAATATCACGAAATAGAGCAGAGTGCCAAATGCCTTCAGACTGCTGTCATCCATAGCTTGTAAAACCACAGTAAACAGCACAACAGAACCTGTC
The DNA here is from genome assembly GCA_013396635.1 of Penelope pileata. Classification (NCBI taxonomy): domain Eukaryota; kingdom Metazoa; phylum Chordata; class Aves; order Galliformes; family Cracidae; genus Penelope; species Penelope pileata. The sequence goes on along the minus strand of WBMW01004109.1, from coordinate 266,759 downwards.
TGACAGACTTAATCAACTCTGTATCAGTTTCTACATGTACTCTGCAGTTCTTGGTCCTGAACTTGCCTATGTATTTGCAGAACGTGTTTGATATTTTTCATAATGCAACAGAATATAACTAGATTGAAGATAGATTCTCCAGTGTTTAACGTGCTATGTTAGTCATCTTGCCATTTAAACAGAATCTCCTTGAAATTATGATGTCACCTGTACCTTGTCCACTTCACTTCTTAAAGAACAATATATCCCATCCAAGAAAATTCTGTGTATTCATTACCAAAAACCACAAATAATTCCTTTAACCTTCCAAATTTATTTGTCTTCTGCAGCTTCCCCTATTAATGAAGTGCCTTGCTTGTCTGTTTTTATTACTGAAGTCTTGAAAATTAACTAGATGTTTGCTTTCATGTGTGGATTGATATTATATTGTGTGATATATCAATTTTAACCTAAAGCTTGCAAGGTAAAGTTATCTCTGTTCTAAAACTATATTTCTTAACAGGTTGGTTTCATTGACCTTAGCTCTGATGGTTTTCCTTTTCATCAGGCCCCTAAAACACCCACAAATTATTTCTCAATTTTCTCTACCCAGGTATGCAGCAGGTCCAAGCTAGAAGACATATTTGAATTTGTTAATGCAGAACCCAGACTAATACTGCTGGGCTTTAACCCTGACAGGCTGCCTAGCACCACATAGCCTCTTGCTCACTCTAACCTCCTGAATGGGGGAGAGAATTGGGAAGGTGAAAGTGTGAGAACCCAAGGGTTGAGATAAAGACATTTTACTATGTAGAACAAGAGCTGCACAAGCAAACAAAGAAAAACAAGGAATTAATTCCCTACTTCCTATTGACAGGCAGATGTTCAGCTGCTCCCAGGAAATCAGGGCTCATCATGAGTAATGGTTTCTTAAGAAGACAAATGTCATCACTCCAAATGTCATCCTCTTCCTCCTTCTTTAAACCTTGATGCCACGTGACATAGGATACCCTTTGGTAAGTTTGGGCTAGTTCTGTCCCCTCCTATTGCACCCCCATCTCCTTGTTGACAGGGCAGCATGAGGAGCAGGAAAATCTTCGGCTCTGTGTATGCGCAGCTCTTCAGTGACTAGAACATCGGTGTGCTATCACCATTATTTTTATCAAAAATCCAAAACATGGCATCATACAAGCCTCTGTGAAGATTAACTCTATCTCAGCCAAAACCATAATAATTCATTCAGCAAAGTTTGATAAGTAAGGATTAAAGTTGGATTACCAACAGTTATATGAGATCTAGTTTACACATGGCCAGCTCAGAGCTTTCTCACAATCCATTGTGCCTGTCTGTGAAATTTCATGTTGTCACTTACAAAACCATTGATTAGCATTGAACAGCTGATGAGTGTAAAGAGTTACAACAAATTATCAGAAGGAAGATGGCACACAAAAACTTTTAAAATTAAGCTGTCACAGCTGTGGGCAAACAAATGAATGGCAAACAAACCAGCTGCTGGAAGAGCATAGCAATTGACTGATGCTCTCTCAACTATCCTGAGCTATCATAGCTGATTAGTATCAGAAGATACTAATTTTCTGCAGGAACTAGGAGCAGTAAAGCACAGACTGTGTAACATGGTGGTGTACTCTGAACAATCTGGTCTAGGATGAAGAAGATGGTCTGCGTAATATTTGATGCTTATGAGTTTATCCGTAAGCTATATAAATTTGTGTACTGTAAATAATATGTATACTGCTAATATGTGTGGTCATATAATATTATATTAAATATGTATGTTAATATACTTTATATATTAGAAGCTCCATCCAATGAAAAGATGCAGTGAGCACTGAAAAAACAATTAATGCAACATACTTTTCTCCTTTCAGAACTTTCCATTACAGTATGTGTAAATAAAGATACATCCATAAATATATATGGTATTTTCTCCCCAGTCCCTCACCAGAAGTGTGTTACAGACTCTATGGGAAGAAAGGCAGTGTACTGTCACATTCTGTCAACCCCTGGATGGGCTACAAGACTGATGAGAACTCCCATGGACAGCTTCTTTTATAGTGCTTAGTGTTTTGATATAGAAGTATACAAGGAATCCATAAGCACTAACAATCTGTACTGAATGAGAAGTATACTTCTATACTTGGTATAAAATTAAGCTGAATCTACAATTTTAGTGATGAATTATATCTTAACATCAAATATCACAGGGAGGTTTATTCACAGGTTTGGAAGTTTTATCAAATTAGACTACTCCAACAGGATGCTTCAATGTCATCTGAGAGGTAGGATGCTGTGAACTTATGTTGTGTCTTCAAGTGGACAGATAAAGTCTTTGTTGTGAAAACGCTGTGGGATATATCAATACCCCTAGCGAGAGAGGACAGATTTAATTAGAGCCAAAAACATATTCTGAGTGATGAGTAAAAAAATGGATATTTGATATCTAGTTGACACTATACGAGAACTGAAATCACTATGTGATTTTTGAGTTATGTGGGAGCTTTTCTGATTCCATAAATATTATAGCTAACAAATTTTTTTCTCTGTAGGAGTGTATACAGAAAGATGAAATCTTAACTGAGTGTTTAGTTATAATCCCAAAATGTTAAACAAAAAATCTAATGCAGTATTTATCTACATTTAACATTTCAGTAGAGACAATGTCTATGCTTTCTAACTAATGATGGTTTTTTTACACCATATATTTAAGTTTTATATCACTGCATCAGCTGAGTATTGCACACCACTTGACATACAGTGTTGTACAATTAAGAGAAAGACTGCTGCTCCACTTTTTCCTGTTCTGGGAGATAATGCCTAACATCATATAATTACAGAACAAAAGAGGAAGTTTCCATCCGGAAAGCTGCACTAATGCTGCAAAAATATCTATGAGATTGATTTGGAAAATGAATTTACTTTAATTGTGTTTACACTAATTTTGTGCTTACTTTCTGATGTGAATAAACACTCCATAAAGGTCTTTATGTAAATCAGTGATACAGACTCATTTGGAATCCTGCCTGCAATATAGGTTACCCTGCCTCGAAAAGAATACTAAAAATTTAAACTATTTTAGGGAAAGGCAATAGGAAAGAAGATAGGCATAAAAAAAGGTGCCTTTTATAAGAATAAACATTTTTAAAATGATTTGAATTACTAATTTTTAAAAGGGTAAGCATATTTTCACATGAAGATGACAAGAACATGATGTAACTATGTAAAAATTATGATTAATTTAGAGGAAAAAAAAAGGACTTGTCATCCAAGCTCAGCATAAGAAATTATCTCATGAAGTGAAATATTAAGGAATTCAATAGAAAATACCTTTTCTTACAATATCTATAATGGGATAAATTACAGCATTGGCAAGAGATGTGCTAATTGTTTCACATGAATTATACAGTACCAGATGGATTCGCAATCTGATTATACATGTATGTAAATCAATGCTTAGTCCTCATACTAAAATAGAATGAGTAAACTTATGAAACTACACTATGTTTTAAGCAAAACAGCATAATGAACTTTTAAAATATAAAACTCTCATATACCACAATATTTAAAGAAGGTACTTGGTCAACTGAAACAAAAGTATCATTTCCAGATCGCTGAAGACCATTTTTTGAGCAGAAGCTTCATACACCTACAAAAACTTAAATAATTTAAACTGATGTTTGCCACTGCATTCAGAACCAGATACTTAAAATATATGAATTGTCTTCACTTACTTTTAACAAAAGCTTTAACAAAGACCTTTATGAACAGATATTTGTCTAATCATAGGATTTTTTGACTGATATCAAAAGTGTTCACAAAAATGCAAGTTGGATTTTAAGTCTTCCTCTTGTAAAGAATATCCAGAAAATATTTGAATTTGAAATTGTGGTGCATGTCCATTTTTTCTTGCATTGCATGGGCTTATAAATTTTTCTAGGTTCTTACAGATCTCAGTAAACTTTTAATTTCAACAAGAGAGCTCTCAATCATAAAAGGACAAATTTCCTGATGTTGCTGAGGGAGAGGCTGCTTGGTAGAAATGGTGAGCAATTCGAGGGAGGAGGAGACCTCTAAAACTGGTAGTGTGTGATAGTAAAAAGCCTGGCAGTATAGGCTTCTCTCTGATGGTTTTCACCCATCCACATACTTCATCTCTTGTAATGAAAACTACTCGATCTCTTCCTAGGGCAGCAATTTCTCATTTTGTATATGCTGATGGGAAAGTCAGAGTTGCCTCTCATAGCTCTTGCAGATGGAAGAGTAATACTGAGAAAGTTAACATGTTTAGTTTATTGTAATTTGCAATCATTTTTTTTTTAATGGATATTAAGGTATCTATTGAAGAGAAATAGCCAGTAAAGGAAACTTCATATTTTGCTGATGGGCACAGGACTCACATAAAACATAAATACACAGGACATTTTCCATTTGGGAGCTATCTCACCATTTTGGGATTTAAGAGAGCTAATGCCAATCTGATTCTTTGGATAGACTAAAGAACATTATCTAGTTTTTAATGTATTTTTTTTTTATGTTTTTCAACATATTGAAATATACCACTAAGAACTGTTATTACTTTTTTTTTTGATTTCTTACAATGACAGAAATATTTATTCATGAGAATAAAAAGCTCCCATGGAAACTTCTTATTCAGATGAATGTATAATTTTAATAGTGAAGCTGTCCACTTGAAGAATGTTGAGTATCTTTAATCTTGTAAAATATTTTAATAAACTGTTGTTTTTGTTAACTGTCTCCAACACTAGGAAAATTTTTAATATAATTGGGGATTACTCATTTTAACTAAGATATTAGCTCTTGTCATGTAATTAATTTACTCTTTTGCTTTGTGAGCAGTCCTCACAGTTTGCTGTCTGTAACGAGCTGAAGGTGTGCCCATGAGAAAACCGAATGCAGGTTTCTGAAGTGTTTGTGAAACATGAACAGTACCATGCTGAGGGCAATTTCTTGTTTCCTTTGCAGCTCTCTGGCAGAGTTCTGCAAGGAACTGTGAAGGTCAGATTTTGATGCTGCTGCACCACAAAGGAACAACATTTTTTTCCCAGGTGAAACTAAGTTAATATGTTTGGAGCTTCTGTTATTAGGAAAGGTTTTGGTGATATCCTGCTAACAGGAGAATTAGTTCATTTAGTTTGAGTACTAGGAATCCACTGAACTAAACTGTAGATTTATTTAGGCCAAAAGTACATGACCTATCTGAGTTCAAACTTAATTATTTTTATATATTTTGAACTATACTAAAAGCTCATTTGGAATATAGGTTTCAGTTAGCAAATACAAACTTTGAGACTGTGTTTGTTTGATATTCTGCAATCTATAATCTGCCACTCAGTTTCAAATTTTCCTTTGTCCTTCTTTATGTGAGACCAATGAAAATTTTTAGCTAAACGTTTGTTATACATACACAAAAACATTTATCAAAATTTCTACTAAGAATTTGCAGAACTGTCACACCATAATCAGCTTGGCTTAGTTTTGAGTTAAAAGAGCTTATGTTGCTGTAACTATTTCCAGTGTTTTCCAGCTGGTGGAAAAAGTAGAAATCAGTAAGGGCATCTGTATTTTTACAGTCAGAACACCTGTAATCCAATATGATTTTGCACTAAAAGATCAAGTTGTGTGAGTCTCCAATCATCAGTCTGTTGTATATTATCCCTCAATTTGCTAAAGGAAGCATTTATGATGCATCTATGAGATGTAATATTATGGAATATTTGATATAATTTATTCTCAAGTAAAAATACAGTAGTAAGTAGAAATCAATTTGTTCAGAAAACAAGAAGAAACTTGATATACAAAACAGACTCTACTGAAGTTGAAATCTGTATTTCTTAAGGCTTATATTCTGCTTAACATACTGAGATCATACCAAAATTTACATATTTTCAAAGTGATTCCAACATGAACATAAAATATTATCACTAGATGACTGTCAAATTATGATTCCATTGTCTTTTATTCCAACTTTGTGTTATTTTTGCATGGATCAAAGTGACTGTGCAGGAGAGATTTTCTGTTTTGCTTTGTTTTCCCAACCATTTCAAACTGCAAGTGATATAAATATACAATTTTATTTTGTTCTTCATTCATTACACACATTTTATAACCCCTCCTATCCAAACAATCAAACAGTTACTAAATAAATAATAATCTCTCTGTAAAAGAAAATCAAAATGCACTTTGATATCAGATCTGGAGTATCTGGAAAAACAATTTATTAAAACCAGTGTTATTTTCATTGTGTTTTTTTTTTATGATCATCACAATAAACACTAAAGCTACTTCTCTCAACTACAGAATGACAGACTACCTGACAACAAACATCTTTCCCTCATTGCAATTTTTGGCCCTAACTGTTGGTCTGATTTTGCAATAGCTTGTGTTTACTAGGAGCTTTTATATTCCAAGTTGAATAGCTATATGCTATACAGAGTGAAAAAATATTCATTCTGCACACATAAATGCCAGGCAGCTTGAAAGGTAAATCAGTTTTCTGAGGAAATATGACAGAAGGTTTTAGCTGTCTTGGTTCTTTAAGCCTTATGCAAATGTGAATAATGAAAGCCAAGAGGTAAACAGTATCAGGGAATTGATCCAGCTAAAAGTAATATACTGGTTAACTTTTTGACTGCATTGATTTCTCTTATTTGGTAGTCTGTTTGCTCTGCTACTTGAATGCTCGGGCCAATTGGCAACATGAGGGCTGTAGCAAATGGCCAGAGTATTTTGGGAGCAGGTGGCCACTAATGAAACCAGATTAAAACCTTTCGATACTGACTGAATCATCATGATCTTAGCTGTCAATAAAGTCTTAACATTCATTTTCTTTTGTCTATCTGGAGAAGTTACCCTACTGCTTATTTTCAGCTAACTACTAAAGCTCAATTTAAAATGAGTGAAAGAGTTCGGTTCTCTGTGCTTTAGCTTGTCGTTTCATTTTCCCTGAAGTAACAACAGAGTGAAGGTGTGTTCACAGAATTACACAGAATGGGTGAGGTTGGAAGGGACATCTAGAGATCATCTGGTCCAACCTCCCTGTTCAGTCAGGGTCCCCTAGAGCACATGATTCAAGACTGTGTCCAGATGACTTTTGAATGTCTCCAGGGAATGACACTCTTTGGGCAACCTGCTCCAGTGCTCTGTCATCCTTGCGGTAAAGAAGTTTTTTCTCATGTTCATTCAGAAAATTCTGTATTTCCATTTGTTCCCAATGCCTCTTGTCCTGGTCTGGCCCCATCGTCTTGGGAGACTTCTTTCAAATACTTAAACACATTGATCAGATTACCCTCTAAACCTTCTTGTCTCCAGGCTGAACAGGCCGAGCTCCCTCAGCTTTTCCTCATACAAGCGATGCTCCAGTCCCTTAATTATAGTACCTCTTTGCTGGACTTGCTCCAGTATGACCATATCTCTCTTGCACTGGGGAGCTGAGAACTGAACACCACACTTCACATGGGGCCTCACCAGGATTGAGTAGAACAGCAGGTTCACTTCCCTTGACCTCCTGGCAACGCTCTTCCTAATGCACCCCAGTAAACCGTTGGCTTTCTTGGCCACAAGGACACTGCTGGCTCATGGTCAATCTGTTGTCCACCAGGACCACCAAGTCTTTTCTGCAGAGCTGTTTTCCATCAGGTCAGCCCCCAGGCTGTACTGGTGCATGCGGTTATTCCTCCCCTGGTGCAGGACCTTTTTAACTATCCATCTTCAGATGAGGTAAGAATTGCATGATGTCTTTGAAGTGTAATGTTTGTGGCACTTGTATTCCAGACAGGGAAAAAAATTACTATTTAGAAATGGATTCCTGTGTCACTCAGGTATAATGCAAGGCAGAGAGAATCAGTTTTCTTGAAAGTTTTTTTAATTTATGGCTATACATAATTAGTCAGCGTGAGATTCACAGGAAAGGATTCACAAGGAAAGAAAGGAGCAACAATCATGTTCAGGCAAGCTGCAATCAATTTTATTTTGTGTCAGCCTCCAATAAATATCTTGTACTGATTCTGATGTTAACAGACATCATTTTATTTTTTCTTCTTTTTAATGTTCTTCCCCAGTCTTTTTATTACATTTGGAACAGATAACTTTTTCTTCAAGTAGATATTGTAGGTCAAGAGGTCATGGAAGAGGTGATTAAAAGGTTTGCACAACAGTATCCTGCACTTAAATGCTTTCCTGATCTTCAAATGTGACTTTTTATATTTTTAGGACTTTCAGTCCTTACATTCAACATTGCATTATCAATCATTTTGGTTTTACTGGTAGGTCTATATCTGTGAAGAATTTATTCTTGCTCCAAATTAAGCAGGAGATAGGTCATCAGAGTAACTTGACTGAATTTGTACAAAATACTCAATAGTGGGAAAGGATTTATGAATCATTTTTCTTCTAATATCAGTTCTAAGAACCTTTTTCTCTTATGATTATCCAGAGAGTTCTATGAGCATTTTATCTATAAAACTCTTATAAAGAAGTGCTATGTATCATCTTTAAGTGAATGTGTGGAAACAAGTGCAAACTGTAATAAAGAAATTTTTCATGAATTAAAAAAATGTTTAAATATCCCACTTTTATAGACCATGTTCCAGTTCTCCTAGTTTTCTATGAGCAAGGTTTTACATTAATTGCAAGGTAATACATTAATTGCAATCTAATTGTTCTATTCTTTCTCACTGTAAAAAATATCAGCTCATTAAGAAGTGCTCATCTAATAATAATACTGAAAGCAAAATGTTATTTACATCACGAATTGTTACCATCTTCATTGCTAACAAATACATCAAGACTTATTTACTGTCCAACTAGCTGATTAAGAGTTTTTCAGGTGAGAAACTTGCAGGAGTTTTTCCAGAGCCTGTTTACCCTAATTATCTTTGTCTCTGCATCCAGGTTTAAACGTAAAAATATATATTTATATATAAATTCTTTATTTGTGAGTTTTCGTTAAATGTTCAGTTGATTTTGAAAATGGTAGTGCTGATTTTACTGTATGAGCGAACAGACCTAAAGAAATTGAACTGAGTCAGAAATCCAGGACCTTATAAGGATACAGAAAGTGATAACAAATGTGGTGCAAAATAACTTCATTATTTGAATTGCATCAAAGAGTACTTACATTTCCTACACATCTGAGCTTTAAAACAGGATTCCTAAATGGGCAAGCACAAAAACTATACTTTCTTTAAAGCCAAGAATGAAACCATTGTTTAGAAATTTAAATGTTTAAGAAAAGTCTAGATTTATCATGCATTTTCTGGTGAAATAATGCTAGTATTGGTGTTAAGACACAAAATCAGAAAATATTTCAATGAAAGCTAACAAAAATATGAATGTTTAATCCTCAGAGAGTCATCTAAATAGAAATATTGTTTTAAATGCCCGCTATATGCACATGGTCATTCTCACTGGTAATAGTTCTGAGCTGGTAATGAAAACCCTTAGCAATTACTTAACTTTCTATATATATATATATATATATATTTTTTTTTTTCTGAGAACTTTGTGTATTGGGAACCTATAGCTGAGATTGAGCCTGAAATGAAATTATTCTGCTCTGAAGAAAAACAAAACAACACAAAACAAAACAACAACTAAAACTGTAGAGTTTTATGTTATTAGTTTTGATATTATTCTCAATAATAAAAAAAATCTAGATCAGATCTTTTTGTGATTAGAAACTGAAAGTGCTTTTTTTCCCTCTGCTGGCCAGCCAATTTGTAATTGGAAAAACAAGCTGTCTTTTTCTCTGCTCTGTGACAGCTTTAGAAAAACACCAAACAGAGAGACTCATACTCATTGCCACATGAATATTCCCTAGCAAGGATGGATTCTTATATTGAAAGAAACTAGTGATGCTTCAGTTTTCAGCAGCCATTCTCAGTTCTGCATTTTAAAGAATTTATCACGAGCCATCCTTCTTTATCCCCAGCTGCTCAATGCAAGCAAACACAAAGCAGTTTCTGAAAGCCTAACTTGGCTTACAGTTTGTTGGAAACTGTACTGAAAAGAAATATGACTCTGTTAGCAGTTATATAGCAGTTAAAGCCCTGTTAGGATAATAAGTATCAAAAATAAAATTATCTTTTTTACTGCACTGAGGTAGATAAGTAGATAAATGTAAAGTAGATTAAAAAATACAATTTGTACAGTGCTACAGGAGAAGCTGTGTTCAATTTACTTCTCTGTTCTGTATTATGGACAATTTTTTTTCCATAGAGTGTTTTCAGATATGTTTCACATTTTTTATCCATGAATGACCTGATCAATGAAACTTTCATCATTTTGAGGGGTGGATGATATCTGATATTCTAATCAGTTTGATTTTGCTGGGTACTTCTAATCATTTTCTTTGCTTAATTTCTTTCCATTATCCTCATTTTGTTATACTTTAATCTACTATCCTTTCACAAAGTTTTAATACAAGTTTTAAAAGTGCTCTTTAATATAGCATTCCTAATATTTTTTAAACTCTTATGAACACTGTATTTTTCTGATAGGAAAGATAAACTAACACAGTAAAAGTAAATGCCTTTTGTTTTGACGGATTGGGAGTCACTGTCACAGTTTGCAGAGAATATTTTGTTCAACCATTTTTGCTATTTTTTGAGGTATTCCTGAAAGCAGATAAATTGCAGTTTTAACTGAATATTTGCAGTAATTGAATATTTGAAGCTGTTGGCTCTGAGAAAATTCCTGTGAAGTAATGAAGCTCATTCATAAGCACATTTTTGTAAATACTTAGTAACTATAATTTGAATTTCAAGGCTTTTTTTGATAGGCTATTGCACCTGGTGCACTGCCTGCTGTAATTAATAGGAATCATTTGACAGGCATTTGTGAGTGCTGCAGTGTGGATAAATTATATGTCATATTTCTTCTCTTAGAGAAGGGAAGATTTTAGTGTCATGTTTCTGATTGGCCTCATTTGTCATTCATATAGACCTCATCTGTCAGCCTATATGTATACATATATTGACAAAGTTCTGATATATTTACTTTACATGCTGCTGGGAGGAATATTTTTGTTAATATTTTTAATTCCTAATTCCTTGTTGGAGACTGCTGCTGAAATTAGAGTACATAATCAAGTAGGTTTACTTTAAATGAATACTCATGAATACGTATTTATTTGTTTACCGATTTATTCTTTATCTACTTGGCTGTACTTGTTACAGATCAGCATTTCACTTGTGCTATAAGGATGCTACTGAGAAAATTATTGGAATTAATTTGTCATCATTGTGTGAAGTCTGTGCTGCTATTGCAGTTCATCACCACCTAGGGATGCTGATGTATTTAATGGGATAAACTGACAAAAATGTTAATAAACCTCTGCAGAGATACTCATCCATCAGTTGAATTTACCTTTCTAAAATGCCCTTTTGTGAAAATACCTGGGGACATGCCGTACAATTAATATAAAACATAGGTACCAATAGAACTTTAAGAGGTTTGATCTTACATAACAGGTTTTTTTTTTAATGAAGTCTTAAAACTGGGCAGTCCTCTGGTTCAAAGTAATAAATAAATTGAGCTCCAGTGTCAAAGTCTGAAAAGGCATAGACTCTAAGAATTTTTTTAAAATTTATGAGCACATTTTTATAAACAAATTTTTGATGAATGAATGGAAGATGGAAAATTTATATCCCTAAGCAGCCATTTGAAGTTGTTAAAAGCTTTAAGTGGGAGAAGGGTGTCCTAACTGCAATTTAAACAGACCTGCAGAACTGTTTGTGGTACAACATGTGTCTTTGCAGTTGAATTGTACACCAACAAGAATTAGCTTGAGAAAACAGGAGCAGAAAATTACAATGCCTGAGTTACGGCAGGGATAAATTGACCCTCATCTCCCTCAACAGCGTGAACTAGTATCATAGAATCATAGAATGGCTTGGATTGGAAGGGACCTCAAGGATCATCAGGTTCCAACCTCTCTGCTGCAGGCACAGCTGCCAACCTCCAGATCTAATACTAGAGCAGCTTGCCCAGGGCCCCATCCGACCTGGCCTTGAACATCTCCAGGGATGGGGCATTCACAACCTCTCTGGGCAGCCTGTTCCAGGACGTCACCACCCTCTCAGTGAAGAACTTCCCCCTGACATCCAATCTAAACCTTCCCTCCTTCAGTTTAAAACCATTCTCCCTTGTCCTGTCACTGTCTACCCTTGTAAAAAGTTGATTTCCCTCCTGTTTATATTCTCCCTTTAAATACTGGAAGGCTGCAATGAGGTCTCCTCACAGCCTTCTCTTCTCCAGCCTGAACAAGCCCAGCTCCCTCAGACTGTCTTCATAGGAGAGGTGCTGCAGCCCTCTGATCAGTATCTCTGTAGCTGCCCTCAGGAATCCAGATGTCGAGTGTTTAGATTTAGAAGTGGTAACAGGGCACCTCAAAGCTTCTCTGGCCTGACAGATATAGAAAACTTCTAATGGGATAAGAGGTGGCAAAATCTGTCAGTATTTTGTTTGCTGTATCTGTGGAGAGCATGTAGATGGAGCTCCGCTTTTCAAGTCAACACACTGCAACATAAATTAAAACTTCTCATTTTTGACTCCAAAACAACTAAGATAAGGAGAGCTTATTACCTAACATGTTGCACAAAAGAATTGCAATGACAGCACTATAAGTAAGACTTCTGTATCTGATGAAGAGTCCTCAAGTTTCATCTCTATGAAGATAAGCAGAATTGACTTTCTCCAAATGGCTATGACTATTTTACCGAAAAATGCACTTTTACTAAATTGGAATATTTTTATGTTATCTATGAGACTTGATTACATAAAATATCCACAAGGATGATGGAAATGAATGGGGAACTTTTATAAAGGAAAAAAATGAGGCTATTCTGCAAAGCAATGAAAAATGGCCATAGAATAGAGTTTAGTTTCACGTTCGTAAAGAAACAATGAAATTGAGCCAAGAGCACATCAGGATGCTAGTCCATGAAAAAATCAGATCCAATAACCCAAATAAATCCAAGGAGTGGGAATATTCATAGGCACTGAGCTGACAGGGACCAATGCACTCCACTTGCTTCCCAGCTGATATATGTGAACACATCATCCACATCAAAGAATCTTAAATATGTTCAAATAGGCATGAAAAATGAAACTACATATAAATAGCCAATTATTATGTCAAAAACATTTGAAAGACACAAATAGTGTAGATGAGTGCTTTTCAATCAGAAGTTCAGCTCGTTAATTAGAGACCTAACAGCAGAAGCACCCTCTTCTGAAAGGATTTCTGCCCTGGTTCTGGAACAGGAGAGTGAAGCTGCTCTAACCCCTGCCAGATGGCTAAAGGGGCAGTCACCATATGGAGAAGACTATTGGGCAGGCAGATGTGGCACAGTCACAGCCCATTGTGATCTCCTTCTCATCTTCCTAATGCTATCAGCCATTAGGGGCAAAAAAGTATTTCAAGTTTTGTATTTTATTTATTTTTTAATGGAACATGAATAAAATGAATTAGAGTGTGAAAATGGTGGAAAAATGACCCAACACAATGTATTTCTGTATCATTCACTTTCTCATATTGCTCTTGAATCTTACAGGAGACAAATTCCAGACTGAAATGCCAGAATAGCACATACCTCCTGTAGGGAAACAGTTGATCACAGCATGAACTGATGATTGAGCACACAGTGGAGGGGTGTGGCTGGCCTGGGGAACACAGGTGCATCACTTGCACCTGTGACCGGAAGGGGTGGACCTGGGGCGGAGTTGCCCCAGGCTCAGATAAAGGCCAGCCAGCCAGAGAAGAAAGTAGCTTGGTGGGAAGCTTGAGAAGCTTGAGGATGAAGCTGGAGCTGGATGAAGAAGCTTGAGAGAGAAGAAGCTGAAGAATGTAAGAGAATTGAAGAATGGCGTAGTCGTTGAGAGTTTTGGGACCTTTTTTCCATTACACCTCCACAGCCCTCTGTGATGCCCAGCTACTTTCTCTAGCATCTCTGTTTCATTGTCAGTCTCAAGAAGAACATAAAGTCTTTTCTCTACTTCTCTTGTCCTTTACATCTGCCATGCCTTTCATATTTATTTCCTTAGTAATCATTTTCTCTTCTCTTACTGGAACACCCTGAATGCTTGTCTCTTTCTGCCTTCTAATTTGCCTGAGCAAGCAGAAAAAAAAGACAAAATCTGACAGATTGGAGATAGTGCAATTTTTGCTACTGCCAGGCATTTTTCTGACAGCACAGTTCTTTTTTGTAGAATCTGGACATATCAGTATTTGACTTGATGCTGAAACAGAAAAGTTACCTGTGTACAGAAGGCTGAAACTTTCAAAGGCAGCTATTTAGTCAGTTTTAATGGTCAATAAAGTTACTGCAACATTAACAATATAGAGAGCCAATCTGGAGGAAAAAAAAAGACCATTGTCTCTACTCTGCCCTTCTTGATCCACCTCTGTAGAGAACAATTCTATTCAGCATTTAGATCTTTCTTACTTATACTTTCTTATTTAAATTCATCCTATCTTCTTCTGAAATGCATAAATACATTTTAACATTGATGTCTCTGTGGGTGAATGTTTGCCCTTAACACCATTTCAGAAGAGATAACTAGGCATATACTGTAAGTTCACCAAATGATCAGTATTTGGAACAAGTCTAGAACAGGATGGAGGATTAAGCTGGCACTTTCAGTGGAGACCAATTTATAAGTATATAATAAGAGCTTCAGTGATGTATGAGATCCAGACTGTATTTAATGATCACTTGAAATCATAAATATTAAGTATTATAATTTATTTCCAATCCCACAAAAAAAAAAAAAGACAATGAAATTAAAACCTCAAACTATAAAATGTTCAGACTATTAAAAATTGTATGAAGAAAAGCTCTAGGATTTTTTTCTCATTTATTGTGCATAAACTGTGTTTATTGCTTTCAGGGGATGTCTTTTTTCTGTTTGTTGATGTTAACCTGTTTTAATGTACATAGGTTGCCCTGGAATTAATGCCTCCTATTTATTTTCATGGAAACTGCAACAAATACACAGAGTACAATGACACTATTTGGTAGTGCAAATTCTCAGCTACGAAATGCTATTTTTCTACATAGACACCATCATTAGCTATGCATTTTCATCAACGACAAACAAGAGCCTGCATGCCACACTTGTAAATATTTGCACCAGCAGAGGTGACCCAGTGCTGCTATGATGGCATTGTTGCTAGGAAATTGTCCGTGCTGTCCGTCTTTCATTGGCCTGAACAGATGGAAGTCAGAAGGTGCCAAATCTGGACTATACAGTGGAAGTGGTAGGACAGTCCAGCCAAGATTGGCAATGTGCTCCACAATGTTCAAACTGTTATGGGGCCTGGTGTTATCCTGTTGTAAGAGAAAGGTTGTCTTCTTTTCTGGCCAGACTCTGAAAGATGAGCCTTCAGCTTAGTCAGTGTCACAATGTAGCAATCAGAGTTGATAGTTTGTCCAGGTTGCAGGAAATCCAGAAGGATCACCCCTTTCCTATCCCAAAAGATGGTGCACATCTCTTTACCTGATGACAGCTGCATCTTGAATTTTTTTTTTTTGATGGAGAATTCACATGTCAAAACTCCATGGACTGTCATGTTGACTCCGGCACATAGTGGTGACACCATGTCTTGTCACTGGTAGTGATATGATCCAGGAAACTGTCACCTTCAACTGATTCAATAGGTCCTGACAAACTTGTATATGGTGCTCTTTCTGTTCAAGTGTGAGCATTTGTGGGACCTACCTGGCTCAAATTTTGCAATATTCCAATGTTGCCACCATCGTTTTCAATGTATTGTAGCTGATATTCAGCTCCATACACAGTTCCCTTGTCATAACCCACCAATTCATGTGAGTGAGCTGATTGAGATACTCTTCCTTTTGTTGTGTGATTGACTGTCTGGAATGTGGCTTGTCTTTCATGTCCCCGTTGCCACTGCTGAAACATACCACCCACCGCCTCACTGTGCTCACAACCACTTTTTGGTCTCCATAAACATTCAACAAGTGTCGATGAATGTCAATGGGTGTCATTTTTTCCGCATGAAGGAATTCAATTCCACCTCTTAGCTTCATCCACACTTCCATGTCAGGTGCGATTTTGTCAGACTGCCCCTCTGCTGCCATCCCTCGCATGACAACAAAATGTAATGGAATGTTGGCAGAAAGGATCAACCTCTACTGCCATAGTACCAACATCCACCTCTGACGTTGTGGATCAACATAATAAAATAGGAAGCATTACTTTCAGAGCATCCCTTCTATTTTTCAGCTAGATGGAAATCTGAATCCCCAGATATCTGGATGAGTTAAAGCTACCCTAGTATGAGGAATTTCATTGAAATACTCATCTACTATTTTCAATGGCTATTCATGCCCATAAAGTTTCTCTGATACATGCTTACAGACTTGGACACCACACTTTACATTTGGCAAATAGCAAAAAACTATAAATTGTAAACATCTTCATAGAGTAATAATTTCTGTAATCTGAACAAATGCTTCAAATTTGCAACTACACTGAAACGAGAGCAATTACAGCTATTTTAAAATCAGGAAGTACCTAAAAATACCTTCTTGCTTATTTCTTTTTTGTCAATTTACTTTCTGTGTCTTCTTATGTGCATTCTCATGAGAGGGAAGTAGAGGCACATTGAAAATATTTACTAATTTGTACTGTTTTGGGGCTCTTAGTACTCAGTTCTGAGTTTCTACCTTAGAATGAAAGAAAGAAATTGAGAAAATCATCACTGTGGTAGGGAGGAATAAATAGACGTAGATTTATCTTTTTTCCCCTCTTCCTCCAGGTCACCTGTATTGTCTGGCAATTATACACTGGGCATTTTAACTGCTCCTCAGTAATTCTGTGTACTCATTGAATGTTCATTGATAGTTACTATATCAAAGACATGGAAAAATGTTCAATAATCCAGTTTGCTGTTTCTTGAAAGCCTGCACATAAAAAAAAAAAAAAAGCTTCGTGTCTTGAAGAAGGCAAGTATTTTATCATGTAATGTTATTAATGTCCTTCTTTGCAAAGGAAGACTTCTTTTGTTACAAAGTTTTTCTGAGATTGATAAAAATTTAGAGTAAATTGTGCTCCCTCTGTGCTTAACATCTGATTTCATCTGCTGCTGTGTTTGAGATGCCATCTTCTAGGCTGCCTTGCAAGAACTGCAAGGCTCAGCCAAAACTAAGCCGAGGTGCTTTGACACTGAACATCTGGCAAGGTGCTTATGTTTTCTATTGCGCCTTTAAATGAAATTAAAATATCACAAAACACAATAAAATTTGTCTTCCACCTATCAAAGACGAAAGCTTATTTAATAATCTACTCAGAGTATCACACTAGAGTATGCTATTTTATAAGGTTTTATAAGAAAGACACTGCCTGAAAAATTTGGAAAATCATTTGACATAATTTGATTTTTTCCAGGCTTATTTCACAAACAGAACACTTCACTGTTAATAAGAAGCGGAATTCTTGCATCAGAGTGAAAATACATGGACCTTCCAGTAGATTGGTTTTGCAGAAATATTATTTCCTGATGGTATAAAAAATGACAGAATATTTCTGCTTTTCTTAGAAGAAAACATTTATACATCTGTTTTTAAACTGTCTACTCCAAAAAAGACTCTGTATATCCCAGTATTTCATGCACTATGACTGCGCATAAGTTCTATACCACTGGAATATGTACTTTCCTGAGCAGAGTGGAAGTCATTTCTTAAGTGAGATGGAAGATACATTAAGGAGTGAAACAAAGTGTTATTTTGTGGCTTAAAAGTTGCGCTGATAAATGCTAAATGTATAATTTGACAAAACATAATAATTTTTGTCACTGCATGAAAAAAGTTAAGTAGAGCAATTTTTATATATAAATATATATATATATATATTTCCCCATAGTGACAGAGCTAAATTATGTTTAGGCTCAGGGTATAATTTCTTCCTTGTCAAAAATTACTCTAGAATTTTTTTCTTCAGGGAAAAATAACTGAAGCTATTACGAAGAACGGTCTGTTATCCTTCAGGAAGCTCATTAAATAAAGGTTTCAGGGAGATAAGAGGAAGGAAAATGGGAGAATGACTCTTCTTTGGAGCTAGGTTAATTCTGGGAAATTGAGTTAGAGGAGAAGAATGTGAACTATAATGCAATTGGTGTGATACTAATGTGGTTCATGTCAAATACCATGATGAAAATTAGAGATGTTATGCAAAAGTAACACATACCACCTCTTCAGTAACAAAGCAAGATAAAAATGCTTTTAAACTACTACTTGATCTTGTTACATCTAGGTTGTCCTAGATGCTGAACTCTAAGTTCTGTTCCATGTGCCTCACAACAGTATTTGCTCAAAGAACTGTATTGGCCTCATGTTGGGACATCAGTTTCTAAAACTAATTCCATTTAAGGGATGTTCATCAACCACTACACCTGGGATTTTATTATAAATTTCATTTATTATCAGTTATAATTAAAAGGAGACCTTGGTTCCCAGTCTTTAATCTGCTTTTGTTTTTCCAGCTGTGTCCAACCATCCTCGACTGAGAACACATTTCTTTAGGAGAATAATTATTAGTTAAATATATATTTTTACACTCAAGAAAAATGCTCATTAAACAAAGAATTGATAAGAGTGTGCTGTTGTTATAGAGTTGTATATATATCGTATATAGATTATTGAATCTGTTCTTTCTATGATGTGAGATATTTTTCTCTTATAGGCTATTTCATGCTGCAGAAATTGTATGAATAAATGTTGCCTCAGACAATGGACATATATTTGTTTAAAATCACGTCAAGACTTATATGCGTCTTCTAGAAATAGAGTCATACCTCACTGGGTGTAAGCCAAATTTGTACTTTTAATTTGGTTGAAGCATTATGGTTTGTTTGTTTGCTTTCTTGTTTGTTTGTTTCTTCCCTTTCAGATTAAAGTCAAGTCTCTATGCTATCACAGGGACAAATTTATTGATGTCTTGCTAGATTTGTTTTTTGTTTTGAGTAATCTGTAGTTTCTTCCATTGTGCCTTCATGTGGACATCATGTGTACACACAAGATGTACCATTGTAAAGGATAATATATTAGAGACTAATTATTATCTAACATTTAACTACATACATTTACAAGCTCTGTGTAGTTTACTGTGGCTTGATTAATCTCAGCTTATGGGTTTATAGACCTACTTTGATGAATATTTTGTTACTTCTAAAACCAAGAAAAATCACGGGTTTTGAATTCTTCTGTATGCTGAGTTAAAAATTCGTTGTTCTAAAGTGTGTAAGCAAGTAATGACTGCGTAACTAGTGTCACTAGTTTAGATGACACATATCTTAGCACACAGAGCAAGAACTCAGAGTCAAACAAGACTGTTAAGGATAAACTTGTGTATATTTTACATCAAATCAAACACAGTGAAGGAGGAAAATGAATGGGATGTATTAATGCATTTAAGTATGTTTATCCATGCATTTTTCACTATAGTAACCTATTCCTGTCTTATTTTCTAAGATTTTATTCTAAGAAGAAGAGAGTCCGTAAAAATTTACTTTTGGTGATCCAATATGGGGTAAGGGTTTCATGCACAGTTCCTACGTAGGATTGAATTTACTGTTCAAGTATGTTCAGAATTCCTTCCTGCCTTCCTGCCTTCCTGCCTTCCTGCCTTCCTGCCTTCCTGCCTGCCT
>WBMW01004109.1:213181-238362 GCA_013396635.1 Penelope pileata | reverse complement strand
GCCTGCTTCCCCCATCTCCCTCACTGGCCAGAATTCCTATTAAACTGGTCGGACAACATTTGACCTCGTTTGCATCTCAGTCTCACTCTGGGTATGTTACAGAATCTCCCCTCACTCCGATAATTGGAGCGGGACAGGGCCTAGTGAGGTAAACGATATAGTAAGAAAGTGTATGGTATGACATTGTATGACAACCTGAAGTGGTGGAAACAGATGGAATGAGCCATAGGATACTGATCTTTGTGTAAAGTGTTTCATTTACTGTAAATGGGCCAAAGATGATAACAGCATATGGCATCATCCCTGAGAAGGGGTGGAAACAAGTTTAGAAACAGACACACTCTTTGAGGATATGGAAAGAAGAAAAGGGAAAAAAAGTAGTCCGCAGCCTGTGCAGTGTCCATGTACTTGGAAGGAAGTGTCTACATACCTGGATGGAATTAGTAGCTATGCTACATGCTTTGTAATTGATGAAGTGATGGAGACAGTGGCGGTCAGGACTTGCCTCAGTGAGGAATGGGCCCCGGGCAAGGGACGGTGGCGGTCAGGACTGCCTCAGCGAGGAACGGACCCTGAGATGAAGCTGGAAGCTGCTGTGAGCTCTACTCCTTGTTGGACAATCCCAGCCATGTATGTTGGAGATGCTGCAGAGACAGGAGAGTTGCTGAGTGTGAAGAAGGAACTGGAAGAAGGATTTGAAGAGTGTGAAGAAGGTGGACTTTGAAGATGTATTTTTGGCCCTGGGACTGATAAGATATGTATACATTACAGTGTCATCTACATAAACACCTGTAAACATATTTTAAGTTCTATAACTGATATTGTAAAGAATAATGGTAAAATGTTAACATGCTCAATCATCTGTTCATGCTGTGAAGGGGTGGAATGTAGGGAAACAGTTGATCTCAGCATGAACTGATGATTGAGCACATGGTGGAGGAGTGTGGCTGGCCTGGGGAATCACTTGCACTTGTGACCAGACAGGGTGGACCTGGGGTGGAGTTGCCCCAGGCTTAGATAAATGCCAGCCAGGCAGAGAAGGGTGCAGCTTGAGAAGCTGGAGCTTGAGAAAAAGAGAAAGTTGGTGAGAAGCCTGAGAGTGAGAAGACTGGAAAGGAGCTGGAGAAAGAAAGAGAAGATCAAATGGCGTAGTCATAAGAGTTTGGGACTTTTCTGTTACATGGAACCTCTCTCTTCTCTTTCACATCAGTGAGAGAATGAACTTTCTTCTTTCTTACCTAGTCTCTGGATGCTTGCTGTATTTCAAAAGTGGTCTTATCAATGATTTACGTACACTTGGTACGGTAACTGGTGAGAACGTAGCCTGAAAGTCTAGTTTTCAATGTTTTTCCAGCCTTGTCTCAAATCACAGGATTTTCATAATTCACAAGTCTGCTGCAGAACTGCATGTTGCGTTTATGAGGCATATTAGGACTATCCATCAGAAGTTCAGCAAGTGATCCCTTAACTTCAACAGGTCTCTGCTAAAACCTTATGAAAATCTTCTCCAAAGCTCAGAAGATATACTCTCTCTCCTAGACCTGAAATCAGACAAAACTTGTAGTGAGGGTAATAGAATGAAGTCTTATGTAGTACAGGAAGACTCCAAGTGCTCTGGAAGGATAAACTGATTTAAAAATGTTATAAATGATTATATAGTCTGAAATTGATATGGCAAAAGAAGAGCGAGTACAATATTTGTGAAGAAAACCTGCGCTCTTGTCCCCAGCAAATACACAAACATAAAATGGGGAGAGAAATCCTGCTAATAGGGAGGAATAACTGATCTGGGGCTTTTAACTGTTCATGTACTACTTTATTTAAGCTAAAATAACATAGTTTCTGATAATGCAAACATCACCTGGAATCTAACTATTGCCATGTTAAGAGAACAGAAATAATAATGTTAATACTTAGTAGCTGTGTGCCATAGAAAATACCACTTCAGCGTCTGCACTGTCCTTAATAGAGGTGTATACAAGTCAGTCTTCCAAAGAAGACAGGAAAGATAGGAATAGGACAGCTGAAGTGAAACGTAATATTAATCTTTAGACAATAAAATGTCATTGTACTAGAAAGTATTTTTCTCATAATCGAGAAAATAGTTAACTTGATTTGTCATAGAGATGATTAATTCACGAAATTAGGAGAAAAAGATCTTGCAAGGATAACTAAATAATAGAACAGATTACCTTGAGAAGTCACAGAGATCTTAAAAGACGGAGTACGTGATCATAGGTTCCAACTAGTCTGCATGGATGAGAACACAAGGCTGGCTGTATTACTGTATAAAGTCTCCTCAATTTCTATATATAGTTTCTATAAATAGTCCAGTCACTAATACCAATGGTAACTTCACCACCAGTTTTAGTGAGAAATTAATCTAAATGCAATTTGAACTCTCCTCTGCATGCAAGTGAGGTACACAGAGCAGCTATGTACCATTATCTTGCTTTTATGGATGGAGAAATTGAAGCAGAAGATAAATGACCTATAATCAATATCTGCAGGACAGAAAAATATGATTTTCCAGAAATCAGCATTTAGTCACCTTCTATATGTAAGAGTGAGTCACTCCTTAAGAATGGAATTCAAAAGACTTCTTGCCATAATGTAGATTTTATCAAAAACTTTCTTAGAGAAAGGTTAAAAGATATTAAGATAATGAGGTAGTAGTACTGGTGCCATTAAACCTCTGTGGAGCTGTTGTTCTAACTTGTCTGGGGACTTTAGAAAGCCCTGTCTAATAAATTAAGATTACAAAAATGTGTTTTAAAGAAAAAGGATGAGAAATGACCTCTGATGTACATGGAACTAGAAGTCTGTATTTTTGAAAGCTGTTGTGCATGCAAAGAGAAAGTTGGGATAACATCTCTTGTCCGCATTTGGAAGCACAAGCATAAAATATACTCCTTTGCCAAAGATAGTGTTAAATGAAAAATGTTTTGTTTACTGCTTGAAAAACTGAAGATTTGACTTAAACAACAAGATACACAAATGATGTCTCCACAATTTGCACCTGTTTGTCTTGTGCTGATGAATGCAAAGCTATGCAGAAAAGAATTAACAGATGTAGTGTAGGCACGCATATGCTCAAGCACTGTTTTCCTTATTCCTCTTGCCTCCTTCACTTCTTAAATCAGATTTCTCAAGAGGATTACTTTTTTTTTTGAGCAAATCTGACAGACAGAAGTGTTCACAGCCCATCTCCTTCACTCCAATAACTGCGTCATTATAAGCTGTGCAGCCATCTTTCCTTCATTTTACTGTTCTAAATTACTTGTTAAAAATAACACTTCCTCGATGTGACTGCAAAGAACACGATACTGTGTTTCCTCTATACTGAAGAGCTAATAATGAGAAAATATTATGTCTGTCTTTGGCAAACAGAAGACTCTAGAGAAATCTGAAGAGCTATTTCCAGAAGCATCTCATTACTGACGTAAAACATCATCATTTTTAACTTAATCTAAGGGTTTTATTTCTTTTGTGTATATATGTGTGTGTGTACAGCTTTACTTTTTGAAGACAAAATTAAGTTTGAAACATTTGTTTTTAAGTATAGCACCAAAGAAATACCCAGAGATAGAACCTCCAAGAGAAACTAATAATCTATATCTTCATATGGTGCTTTAACACCTATGCCACACACTACTTTCTCACTCTCCTCCTCAGATGGAGAGGAAATACAATGGAAAAAAAAATGCTTGTGGGTTGAGATAAGGACGGGGAGATCACTTACCAATTGCCATCATGGGCAGAACAGACTCAGAATATGGGCGATTAATGTAATTTATTGTCTATTGGTCACAGAGTAGTGAGTATGAAAAGCAAACTAAAACAACCTTCCTCCCACTATCCACCCTCTACAAACCACTCCCCCAAGCAGCCAAGAGGAATGGGGAAGAGGGGTTGTGGTCTGTCCGTAATGCTTAGTCATGTGGGGTCCCTCCCACTTGTGCTGTCCTTCCTGAACTGATCCTGTGTGGGCTTCCCACAGGTTGCAGCTCTCCAAGCACTGCTCTAACATGACTCTGTAACATGGAGACCATCCTTCAGGAGTGCAGGGCTCCAGCATGGGACTCCATGGGCGGCAGCTCACCTATACCTCCTGCTCCACTGTGGGCTCCTCTCCACAGGCTGCAGCTCCAGCCCAGGGCCTGCTCCAGGGGCTCTCAATGGGCTGTGACCTCTTTCAGGCCAAATCCACTGCTGCACTGTGTGCTCCTCCATGGCTGCACATGGAGATCTATTCCATGTTCCCCCTCCCTGGAAGTATTCAAAGCCAGGCTGGATGGGGCATTGGGCAGCCTGGTCTAGTGGGAGGTGTGCTTGCCCATGGCAGGGGAGTTGGAACAAGATGATCTCTAAGGTCCCTTCCAACCTGAACCATTCTATGATTCTGTGTGGTGCCCACGGGCTGCAGGAGGATATCTTGCTCCACCATGGGCCTCTCCTGGACTGCAAGAAACTTCTGCTCCACACCTGGAGCACCTCTTGCCCTTCTACACTGATCTTGGTATCTGCAGTGCTGCTCCTCTCTGCATTTTCTCACTCATTCACTATCCCAGCTGCTGTTGTGCAGCATTCTTTGCCTTTCTTAAATCTGCTCTCACAGTGGCACAACAAGCGTTGTTGTTGAGCGTGGCTCAGCTCTCTCCAGCAATGGGCCACTTTTGGAACTGACTGAAGTTTGCTCTGATCTGACATGAAGCAGCTTCTGGACTTGTCTCACAGAGGTCACCCTACAGTTTTCTTCCACCATCAAAACCTAATACATGTAAACCTAATATACTCTACAGTATTAAAGATCAGTTTTCTGCCTGATATTAACAACATGTAGGTAGTGTTTTCAGTCACAGAATCACAGAATTCTAGTGAAGTTAGAAGGGACCTCTGGATGGTCCAGCCTCCCTGCTCAAGCAGAGCCATCCAGAGCAGATTGCCCAGGGCCATGTCCAGATGACTTTTGAAGTTATCCAGGGAGGGAGACTCCACAACCTCTCTTCACTCTCATAGTGAAGAAGTGTTTCCTTATATTGAGATAGAAACTCTTGTCTTCTAATTTTTGCCCATTATCTCATGTCCTATCACCAGACACCACTGAAAAGAACCTGGCTCCATCCTACTCGAACCCCCCTTGCAGGTATTTATATACATTGATGAGATCACCCAGGTCTTCTCTAAGATGGAGATTCTCAGCTCTCTGTTTTTCCTCATAGGAAAGATGCTCCAGTGTCTTAATTATCTTTATGGCCCTTTGTTGGAATCTCTCTCCAGGAGCCCCATGTCTCTCTTCTACTGAGGAGCCAAGATCTGAACACAGCACTCCAGGTGTGGCCTTACCAGTGCTGAATAGAGGAAAAGGATCACCTGCCTTGACCTGCTGGTGGTGCTTTTGCTTAATGCAGTACAGGATATGACTAGCCTTCTCTGTGGCCAGGGCACATTGCTGGCTCATGTTCAGACTGGTACCCACTGGGACCCCTAGGTCTTTTTCCTCAAAGCTGTCTTGTTCTTTCTGGTCAGGTGGCCTAGAACAGGCATCTGCTGTAAATCACCTGTCTCTAATCCAGATTAATCCTAATCTGTGAAGACTCAGTCAGCTCCTCATCAACCCCCAGACAGAGCTCCATGCACTCCAGCTACTCTCTCACAGAAAGGTCAACATCTCCTTCTCATCTTCCCAAACTGTCATTCCTGAAGAGCCTGTGATCCTCCATTGCAACACCGCAATCATGGAAGCCATCCCACCATGTCTCCATGATTCCAATGAAATTATGGCCCTACAGCTGCACACAGATCTCTATCTCACCTTGTTTATTCTCTATATGGTGTGTATTGATGTATAGGCACTTGAGAGGCATCCCAGTATGTTGGGTGGAAAAGAGAGATGTTCAGGCTGGGCATAAGGAGAAACATTGTCCCCAGGGAAGTGGAAGCTGTTGAAAAAGACTGTCTAGTCTCCATCTCTGGAGATTTTCAAGACCCAGCTGGATAAAGCCCTGAGCAAACAACACAGACTTCAGAACTGCCTCTGCTGTGAGCAAGAGGTTGGACTGGAGACCACCTGAGCTCCCTTCCAGCCTGAATTCTCCGTGATTCTGTGAATCTATTCTAGATTCTATTATTCTGTGATTCTTGCTTACTGACCAGAACATATATGGATGCAAGAAAAAAAAAGCGATGTTTATGTGTGGTTTTGTCCAGTAAGATGCACAAGGATTGAGAATCAAACCTTTAAAGAATTCCTTTTTCAGCTTTGAAGTAAAAAAATATCTCTCTTACAAAAAGCATTACACAATTTACTGAAAACATTTATGAAAAGTTCTTTTTGTTTATTTTTCATTCTGCTGGAATATGAGAAAAAGGACTATAGCCTGTGGCTGATCTGCTATTAGCAAGTTTCTGCTGTTATTTTTCTTAAGGATAAGAAGGAAGTGAAAACTCTAATGATCAAAGACACAGTTAACTATATAACAAAGCAGAAATACCAGGGAAAGAATACTAGTATGGTTGAATCTTGAGCCTTTGTTTGGTAATGTGGCAGATGGCTTCCTTCTTTTCCTTCTCTGTGTCAGCTATCTCTAATGAGAAAGATTTTGTATCTGATCATGCTGACAGCTTTCAGTATAACAATACAAAATCTTTATTTCTCTCTCTTTATACTAAAATAATTTATTTAGTATCTGTTCTGTTTTTTAGTTTCAGAATACCTTGCAATTCTTTTCAGAGAGAGTGCTCCTGACTGTGATCTCATCACATTTGCTTGTATGCTTTTTTCCAGGATTTTTATGCCAGGAGACTAAGAGCTATGCCTAAAAGTGAAAACATTAATGATGTCTGTAAAGGTCCTTTGCCGGTCAAGGAAACATTGCAAGCTTTTATTTTGGCAAGTACAGTCCTGCAACCTAATTCTCTTTTTTACTTTACTGTTTAACCAACCACAGCAACGTCTTTTAGGAGATATCATTGAGTCTGATACTGGACAAGCATCTGTTTTCTTCTCTTTTATGCTGGCAGACACTGTAGGCCACCTATATCTGACAATACTGAATGTACAGAGTTCTGACAGCTCTTCTCCATCTCTTCTTCCTTTCCTGAAGGCAACAAGGCTTGCTGTGGATTCCCTGCCCTAAATTGTCCACTGAATGTTGTCCACATGCACTTGAAATAGCAAGCATATAAATACCATAACTCAGAGATTTCATTTACTATTTATTTAAAAATTGCTTTACAGAGCTGTTCTTTCTTTGATATTTGTTTTTCTGAAGTGCAGACAAGATGTCCATAAAACCAAAACTGACAAATTCCATTTCAATTGACTACAGAAGAAAAAATAATATATTTCTGTTTCACTCCAAATCTAACTAATCCCCAGGACATTTGTCCTCCTACTTGATCTTGTTTTGGTTGAAGGTGAGATTAGCCAGTTCAAAGACCATTTCATATGCAAATGTTAGACCAATATCTTCACAAAGACAAGTTACAGTCTTTGATTTGTGAGCCAGAGGTTTTGGCAAGATGCTTTCAGAACTGATAAACTCATGAAAAGATTTCTGAAAACAGAAGTTGAAATAATAAAGATTCCTTGGTATGGTAACCTTATTGAGAATTTCTTAATCTTGAAGAAAATTGTCTCAGAAATTTGCATTGACATAACTACTACATTTTAAGTATAATCATGCCCAAGAAATTTATTGTGTGTTGATCAAAAATGATAAAAGAGACGTCATTTTCATTAACTTGATCAATTACAGTTCCTTTTTTAGAGTTAGCAGCCTTTGTAATCATATGATTCAACCAAATACATATCAGGAAATCGGTGTGTAAAGTGGACACAATCAAATGTAAAATATATGGTTTGGCTTGTTCTAAAGTTATAGCTTGTCAGGCACACCATCCCTATTGACCGTATGGTAAATAAGACAAAGGTGAGACTTTTGACATATTCCCATGTAGAGTGTGATATGGGAACAGTAGTTAATGGTGCAAAGTCCCCTGAGCTAGCAGGGTTTTTCAGTACTGCCACTACTAGCCAGGACACTTATAAGTGTTATGTCTACCTTACTGCAACAGCGCGCTGGATATACATATGTGAATTAGCTTAAACTGGTTGGTTAAAACCTGAACAATTACCTAGATTTTCAGGGAATTTGTAAAATCTGCTCTGAACTCTAGGCTGTTAGTTTTTGGACATATTTGTTTAATCTTCAGTAAACATAGATCCACAGCAGTTTTTGTCAGATACCTTAGTGACAGTTTTTAAAGTGTCACCTTAGAAATCTATGGATTTTGTATCATAAATAATGTACTAGTTCTGTCACTGACAGATATCTTACACCCTGTTTCCGTGGGTGCAAGGTGCTTATAAATGTATATAAAGGTATATGTTCAGATTACTTTTAGTAAATTTTTGATTTTTATCCCAGTTAATTTATCACATTAAGTACTTTGGGAGAGAAATTAACATAAAACAAAGAAGTGTAGAGATTTTAGTTTATAAATAAAAGTCAGATTAGAATATCAGGTTTTATCTAAGGAAAAAAAAGACTCATCTTTTTTTCTCAAGGATAACAAGATTTTATATAGTTGTCAGTAGTCAATTTTTATTAATTTAAACCTTATTCTCTGGTGATTCCAGCCTAAAAATCATTTCATCATAAGTACCTATATTTCATGTTCAGTACACAGCATAATGCTTATAGAGTAAATATACAACGCTAATGAGTCAGTGCCCATCTATCCATCCCACACAGTGACATTATTAAGCTGCAAAATAAGTAATAAAAAGATATTTTATTTCAAGTACCATTTTTGGAGGAAAACCATGTAAATGTTGATGCATGGTGAATTAAAGTAAATTAATCTGATAATATGAGTGAATTGAACAAGCTGTGCAATATAAATATTTTAATCACTTCTTGATCCAGAAGTACCTCATCTACAAATGAGCAATTACTTTCTACCTCATGGGAGTTGTCTCTAATTATGAGGCAGTCTAGTTGGTGCTACACAAAAAGTACATGTAAATATCAAGCATCAGGCCTTTGGATTTGTCATTTATAATATGAACAGCGTTTTGTGTCCCTTTTTGCAACCCTGTCTGTTTTGCACTTGTGATATTAATTGTTGTTGTTTTTAAACTGAGTGGACCTGTCATTATCAATCTTTCACTTAATCTGTGGACACTGAAATATTTCCCAATAGATATCCAGATGTATACGTACTAAATTTAAGCATAAGCTTGCTTTTCTCAGTTCCTTGCAGACCACTTAAGAATAGCCTGTGAATGCTTTTGGCCTGAGAACTTCAGGTTAAAAACAAAGTTCTAGATTTAAAACTGAGTTTTTATGTGTTGGTTGCCATATGTGGGATGTTTTTGCTATTAGTTTTACCAAACACTGAACCAATTTATTGTACACCAAGTTCCCATAAATTCAGCACAGAATATTGGAATCTATAAATGGAATGATGTATGCAAAAGAAGACCGAATAATTATGTGTAGCACAGATGTTCACAAATGTTTTTGGTGTTGTACTATGCTGGACATCTCTTATTTGTGAGGAAGGGAATCATGTAATCTTTTCTTCCTCTATTTCTGCACAGCTGAAGCAGTGGCAGGCTAGGTAGTTTCCCTAGGCTTCATTATTCGTTTCTCTTGTCTTACTGATGAAAATTAGGGATCAGCATTCACTTGCTGCAAATTCTTTCACTTCTGTGCAGTCTATTCGAGAAACACAAAAAAATGGATTGAGAAATTTGGAGGCAGAATTGTTTCTGACCCAATTACTAATGTCTCCTTAAAGAAGGCCATCAGACTGTCTAGTGTGCCATGTACAAAATGTGGATTCTTTATGCCCCAAGAGTGAAACTGTGGCTTTTGTGGCAAAACCTTAGTCCACATCATATTTCAACTTCATATAAGATGTATTTGGATAGAATAACTCATATTCAAACAGTATGTGTGCTTTATGTAAAGAAAAATAAACAAACAAATGAAAAATATCCCTGGTTCATTTCAAAGAAGTGCTATTCATGCTGTGACTCACTGTTGTAAAAAAATATGAAACAGAAGAATCTTATTGATCTATTAAAAGATATGAGGTGCTGTGAAATGTATGTTCTGGTTTTGCTGCCTATCCAGCAAATGTCATTTAAGTACAAAAAAGTATAGTCCCCAAATATCACTTGAGATGATAATTACCACAAATCTATATCATATGCAACTCTAAATTTCCATAATGTACCCTTACTGACAGTGGCAGGGGAAAGAGTGCCATTATTTGTATCAGTGGATGAAGAACAGATCTTAGAATTACATCATGTATACTATGTTGAATTTACTGCTTCTGCTGCAAGAAAAAAGAAAGAATCAAATAAACAATTGTTTTCTGAGATGTTTATTTCCAAGATCCTGACTTAGATTTTACTCTAGTGATATCCTATGAGGAATCTTCTTCATTTTCTTCTTTCAATTTCAATCTAGCCTATTGAAGAAACACTACTCACTGCTTTTGTGAAGTACATGGCTCTTTTGAGATGTAGATGAGTGACAAATGGTAGTTTCTAAGCTGATCTTTGTATCTTTGGGATTTCTGTTTTGCTTGGGCCAATTCAAAGACTTCCGTCATGCTGTAATATTGTTTTGTAGAGATGAGACCTAAAAACCACAGAAGTATGAATCAAGGTGTCTATATGCCCTTTGGGAGCTATTCTGTGAGTGGAGTACACGTCCATACAAGGGATTAGCCTGACTAAGTGCAAAAGAATGGGCAGCACTACAAATAGATAGGAACAGGCAGGGAGAAATGGAAAATACAAAATGGGCACAGTCTGACATTCATGCATTCTGCTTGCTTGTAAACATGATATGTTTACAAACACTAATGAAATTCCCAATAAAAATAATTTGAAGAGATTTCAACTTGTTAATGGGAAAAAGCTGGCACTGAAGAGTGTAAACAAATGAGTTTCCAACTGAACATTTTGTATTCATAATTCGATGTCTTTGAAAAGACTACCTCTATTTCCTTCAATGAAATAAATATGTTTGAAATATGGACTTAACAATCCAAAAAACAATGTAATTCATAGATTATGATTATTAATGTCTATAAAAATGATATGATTTTCTTCAGTTTATTCTTTTGAAATGAGATCTACTCTCATCATGTACGAAATTATTTTATTTTTCCTATTGCTTGCAGCATCAATAGGTCTTGCCAATATTATTTATTAATCTGCAACTTTAAACTTTGAAATAATCTGTAACTAGAACTTACATAATTGAAGCCTTGGGAAAATACTTATAATAATGAAGTAATTTACCTGAATATCCTCTGTTTACAAAGTCTTTCTTTGATCTGTAAATAATAGATAGTAATAGAGTAAACGCTTTAGGTTTTGTATGTTATGCTATCTTGTGACACTTCTACACTCTCAAAATGCAGGCCCTGGTTTAGTGTGTGTTGATTTTCATTTAACATTAATAATTATAATGAGTTTATTGTCATTACATACACTTACCTCACAAGGAAATATAGGTGAGATATTAATGTAAACAGGTAGTTCCTTCTGTCAGTCTTTTGAGATCATATTGTTCCCTCATAATACGAAGGTTACCTGGGTTTCATTTGTAGTTCTAAGGCACGTTTTCCGCCTTAGAATTTGGGACTTCTTGTCCAGGCTTAGATTGCAAATACTTTCTGGAAGGAACTGCTTGTGTGTGTTTCTGGTGTAACAGGCTGCCAGTCTGTTCAGAATGCACCAGATGTCTCCTGCAGTGTTCCTGAAGTAAGCCCTTCTACTAGCACTGTGCTGGGTCTGTCTGGGATGGAGGTAATTGTCAACAAAGAAGCCCACATGGTACTGTGTTTTAGACAGCTAATTTTTTTTTTTGGTGGTTTTTTGGTGCTTTAAACAGATTAACTTTTGTTTCTTTGGACTTTTCATGAAAACAACATTTCTCCACAAATATGTGACCTCTAAACAGTCACTCCACATTCAGAGACCAGAGGAAGAGAGTTTGATTTTGTATTTACTACGAGGTGAGAGCCCTATCCTGGAAAAAAAAAAAGATCTTAAATTACTTCCTTTTATAACAATTCGTACCACTCCATTGATAAAGTACTAGAGGGCACCCATAATTCAAATAAGCATAGGGAATTTTAAAAAACAAATATAAGGTTTTTTAAAAATAAAGCATTCCTGTGAGTTTTTCTGAACATCAAGAATTGTTCTATTTCCTCTTGTTGTAAAGGTTATTGTCATATAAACTTAGAGGAAGAAGGTGCCTTAATCTGACTTTCTTGACAATGTCACTTTTGGGCTCTGTAAGTTTTCATGTAATTTATGTTTCTTTTTATGCTTTCCATTGTTTTTCTCTTTTTTATTGTCATGAGCATGTATGGGAGAATTCAAGACATGGCTACAAATACTTTTATCTACAGGAGAAAATTGCAGCTGATGATTTGTGCTCTTTAAACAACAAAAAGGAATATGATGGCTGTGCAGAATAGCATCGCCTTCTCCCTGGGCTGTATGAGCTTGTGGCACCATCCTGTGAATAGTGTGGTGTATTTCTTGTTGGCCTCCAAAATCCATCTCAGAACTGATACACTGAGATATTATTGTGCAGTATCTTCCTTCATGCTTTTTAAAATAAATTAGTTTTCTACAAGTTTGAGAATGGAGATGAGCTCAGATTTACTACCCTCTATGTACTGAGGAATACAGTTTGTGAAGAGCGTTGTTTAGTGCTACATACTTGCTTACTGGATTACATAAAATCCAGCAAGTGTCCATAAGTAGAAATCAACCATCTTTTCTTTATTTATTTCATACCAAGTTCGTTATTCTATTATTTAATTAGTAACCTTGATTCTCACTTTTTACTCTTGACAAATGATAGACACTTTTGAGACTGAAGTACCATGTAGGGAACATGGGAAGAGAAACTAGGAGTTAGCAAAGGAAAGTATCTAAATCCTACTGAGACTGCCTAACACAAATAATACCATAAAATGGTAGAAGAGTGAGGAAGGGAGGCTTCCTTTTTGCTCATTTTCATTTGCAAGATACTCTTGGAAAAAACAAGAGTGCAAAGTTGGCAAAGTCTTTATGCTACAGAGGCAGAAATGGTAAGCTAATTAAAATTTCCTTATGTGATCCAGCTGCTATTTGCTAGATGAAGCTACATGTGTTCTCTACTAAGAGCTGATTTAATCCTACATGTGTAAGTGTTGATTCACCTGGTAATTGCTTCCTCATTTTAGACCACTGGCTAATAAAAGTGATACCAGATCGTAACTGATAATCTGTTAGTTATTTGACAGATTGGGGAAGCTGAATATTAGTTACCTTTTCATGCAGGCACTGTAAGCAAGAAATAGTCGGATCTTATTCAAAGATAATATTACAGAAATTGAAGTTGCTAGACTAAAAAGACAAAAACAAACATTAATCGATTTCCTAAGCCTTTTTGCTTCCTATAATATATAAGAAAAGAGGAAATTCTATAATCTCTATGTATCACAGTGGAACTAACTTGCTTAGGTAAGAAAAGCTTTTAAACTTTGATACCTTAACAATGAAAGGTAAATATGATAACTATTTTTCTGTAAAGCAGTGAGAAATCAGTGTGACCTGATAGAAAACACAAATCTCAAAAAAGCAGTTCATTTTCTGTGCTGAAAACAACGCTTTCTTTAATACCTGCTTTACAATAAAATAAAAAATACGGAAAGAAAAATTTCAAATCACTTCATATCTGTGTATTCAAATAAATGAAGAACAACCACAAACATTTTTAGCTATGTTAAATGGGGAGACTGAAACTCTGTTGCACTATGTCTTTATTTTAAGAATATGTATTTTCTAGTACCACTAGGTGTCATCATATCTTTTATTAATTCTTTACACAATAGATATTCCCAGTGTCTGGCAGAGAAAGCTGATGACTTCATTAGTTTCCTCAAAATTTCAGATTAAGAAGAAACAAAAGAGGTAAAAATATAACATCATGAAATAGGATAAGTTAACTCCTGAAATCTCAGTTATACAGAAAATAGAGAATTCTATTAAATCAGAGTTGGAAGTTTGAAACTAAAACTATTGTTTCGTTAACTTCATCACAGACTTTCATCTTGAATAGAGTGAAGTTCTTTTAATCTTCACCTTATTCCTCCTATTACTGTGTGTTATATTCATCAGATTCACAAAAAGGCACAGTTACATAATGAGATTGAGCTTTATATTCATAAGTATAAAGCAGTGATCTGAAAGACCAGTGTTGTAGGACTGTTAATCTTGGAAGTAGTATCTCACGGTAGGCACGTTCACTTTGTTTTAAACATCTATGATATACAAATGTATATATAAAATAGCTGTTCATGCTTAAGCATTTGCCAGGAGATGTGTTCTTTATCTTTCCAGTGATAAAGCAGAGCTGTTCTGAAGTGCTTAGTTAACATCAAGACACTGACTGTATTTAGCATCTAACATACTAGCAGCTGTATGAAGAAATACCTTCGCGATGATTTTCTTTTGCTTCAGAGAAAAGTGATGGTGAGGAGGTATTTCTGATTTTTATGTGGTAGAGGGCACATCAGATACATGTTAGAAAGCTGATTCAAGATATTGCAGGCCCTTCTCCAAACAGAAACTAAAAACACACTGGTTTCACTGTCAGAAGCATTCCTTAGCAGTCTGACAATATGCAAGATTGGCTGCGAATATTTTCCATTTTTTGTATAGGTGACTGTACAGGATTTAAGGACTATATAGGAGTGTGGAAATTAGTTAAGTATCTTTAATTAGTTAGAATATCCATTTAATCTTTGAGAATTCTTTCATCCAGCTTCTGTGCCTTAGAACTCTCTCGATAGTTTTATCAGTCATTAAATGAAGATACAGAAACTGTCTTGGTGTTCCTCTCCATGGATATATGGAATACTAGACTTCCTCACTTAAAAAATCCTCCTTCCATTTTCATTGCAAAATCTCTCTTTCATAAGAGCTTTTCACGAGAACCTCCTGGCTGATTTCATAAATATGCCTTACAGGAAGAGCAGAGACCTCAAATCTACGTAATTTCGTAAATGTCAGCAGAAGTTTAAAGTTGGCCATTGGAGAAGAAAAAAAATCAAATATTGGACTTCTTCAGAGAAACTACAGAACTATTTTTTTAAAAAAATAATGTAATATACTTATCTCTCTTCTGCAATAATTTTAACTTCAAGTGAATTTAACTAACTAATGTTATCTTAAGTTTTTGTATTCAAAACCTGAACCTGTCTAAATTCCCAGTGTGAGGAACTTAGAAGGTGACATTTCATTAACGACTGCTCAGAGAAATTGACAGAGACTGATAGTGTGTTTTTAAAGACATTCTTTTGAGAAGTATCTTGTACAAAATGAAAATGACACTGAAGCTTTCTGCTTTGTATGTGTGCTTTTGTTTACAAGAGAGAACTTGAAGAGAGAAGCAGATGAAGATAGTTTGCCATGTGTAAGATGTCTATTCTTCAGGAGTGCCTTCACAGAACTTTTTTAAACAATGTTTTAACAGTCACTGAAAACTACTTTTCATGCTCCTGCATACATGAAATGTGTACTCTGTGCAACGCACTGTGTGTTTTCACCTCAAAGAAAGAGTAATGCATGATGAACTCACTCTGCAGAAATCTTCAAAGCTCAATATAAGCAGGTTCCTACAGCCCACTCCTTACTTTGGGTGTGCTGGGAAGGTAGAGCCTCATCTCTTAATTTGTTTTTCTTATTTGCATTATCCCAAAAACATATTCAACAAGAGTACCCAGCACTTCTAGCTACAGGTAAGTGTGCTTCATGGATTGCCGGCATCTCTCATCTAAATAGAGTATGAAAGTTGTCGTATGTACATCATTTTGTTGAAGTGTACAATTTCCTGATTTCACACCACCCATTGCACTGCACAAAAATCAATTCACCACTGAATTCTACTTGACTTTCAGCCTAGAAAAAACATCTTTTACATGAATTTTTTAAATCGTTTGTGAAGTAAACCTGCACACCTCTCAGCTTAATAATAACAGTAAAATTAAGCAGAATATAAGCGCTGATGGTAAAGCTGCTATTCTACATCATGAAAAAATTTAAGTCTAACAATCCCATCATTACTTCAGAAAAAAATCATTTCCGAAGAAATAGTGAAAAAGGAGGCATTTTATTTTGCTTTTACTTAGATATGACTTTCAAGTCCCTATTGGTCTAGTCTCACTTTTAGAAACAGAAGTGGTTGAATGTAAGTTGAAATCCCACCTTTGCTGATTCCCCTGCATCCTCTCTATTTTTGAGAAATAATTAAAATCAGAAATAGAAGAGAGTGACTGTAATGGGAATTGCCATCTATTGAGCATGTGGTCATTAGATTAGCTTTACTGTTCTGTACAATTTTGTACAGTTCATAAAATTCTATTTCATTCACACCATTTCATGTGGAGCAGACAGTGAAATGTGGCTTAGAGAGATGTTAATCATTTCTGCTGTGTTTCTTAAATTGTCATCCCATTGCGCGTAATGGCTTAAAGAATGCAGTATTCTTTTCTTATGGGTATATCAATGCATTAAACTCTTCTTGATGAGAAGCATTGCTGGATCAATACAACATTTTATCCATCTTTTGTGCAGGTCTCTTGACTCTCCAATTTCCATTCCAGCTATTAATTGAGTCAAGTGACAGTAGATATTACAAAAGAGATTTCCATTCCAAATCCTTTTACTATTCTCAAACTAAAACCTTTCTAGCACTACAGATATTATTCAGATACTCAGGTTGAGTTGGACTTTTTTTTAACTTTATTTCGTTTGAACAATATCATACACTCTTGATCATTTCTCTTTTTCCTTTTTTTTTTTCATAATTTATTTCCCTCCTTTGAAGGAACCATTGCAGTGATAGAGATTTTTGAGGACAGATGGTTAAGTCTGCAATCAAAGACATCAGAAGTCTTGTTCCTTTGATAATTTCAGCATAGGTTTACATTTATGTGAGATATTCTAGAATTTACCTTTATCTTGTTACAAGATATAAATATAGTGATGTACATCGATGTGACTGTCCATCACTTGAAAGTTCATCTTTTGAATCTCCTTGTCAGCTAGGCTTTGTGATGACATACCCAGGATCTCTGGATCCCATGCATCGCTGATTTCACGTACCCGCCTTCCAGGCTTCCTAGCCCTGGGCATGCTAACTAGCTATCCAGTTCAGACAATGAGGCCAGCGTTCAGACTAAACTGCCTCTAAAGGATGCAAATATGCTTGTACACTGGTTTATAAGACATAAATTAAATGCAAAAGAAAAAGTCAAAAGACTTGGTGCATTTTATTGGTGAGAAAGGAAATTTGCCTTTTCAAGTTTACAGCTTGTTATTGTCAAGAGATTATATATGAGACACTATGACAGGGTACACTATTTCTTTCTGCAGCTACCAGGCAGAATGATACAGAGGAGCACATACTTTTCACAAGAACCACTCAGATCATTTCTTTCTGAGTATTACAAACAATCACATTGAGACCTAGCATGAATCACATGTACTACATATGTTTGCTGACATTACACCTGTTCTGTGTATCAACGTGGAATGAATAAAGCATGACTAGGAAAAAAACATTTTGTTTCAGCTTTCCTAGAAATCAGTTAAAGAACAGAAATAACAGAACAGAAACAGTGCTGGAGTGAGAGAAGATTGGGTACTGCAGCCCAACACAGGTGTGTATGACACGACCTGTGGTCAACTCATGGGCTCAGGAGAAGAGAGGAAACCAAAAGAACAGGAACTCCAACTCTGGCAGTTCAGCAGAAAAGCGTCCATCAGTCAGAAGGGGTCTGGAGGTGGGCTCCTGTGACAGTATACCTTAACATACAGGAGGTTGAGGAAAGGCTTCAGTTTATAAAAGAACAGTTTTTCCTGGCATTTGCATAGCTCACAAAACCTGC
Source organism: Penelope pileata (assembly GCA_013396635.1). Taxonomy (NCBI): domain Eukaryota; kingdom Metazoa; phylum Chordata; class Aves; order Galliformes; family Cracidae; genus Penelope; species Penelope pileata. Next base: position 220,374 of record WBMW01004109.1, on the reverse strand, counting down.
TCTTGCAGACAGTTTACACTAATCATACTGCTGCTTACTAACGAGGAAGAGCAAGACAGGCATATCCTGCATGAATGAGAGCACCATACGATCTGAGCCCATGATGGATGGATGCCCCCTGCCTGGAAGTATTCAAAGCCAGGCTGGATGGGGCTTTGGGCAACCTGGTCTAGTGGGAGGTGTCCTTGTCCATAGCAAGGGGGTTGGAACAAGACGATCTCTAAGGTCCCTTCCAACCTGAACCATTCTATGATTCTATGAGTCGGTCCTTCCCTCTTGGTCCTTCAAGACAGAAATAGCTTTACATTTCAGCTACAAAAACCTTGAATGTTTCTAGCGATCCAACAGATACACTTGTTATGTTATTCATTTTTGCAGTACTTGTGGAATTTTTATATAACCCCTCATCTACAATAACTCTGTGATTATATTTTCACCTCTATTCTGTAATAAAAAACACTGTACAGTCTTTCTGTGTGACTTAAATGTTATAATGCTTTAACAGAAACCTCAAAAACAAGGAGAAATGCTAAAAAAAAAATCAGGTTTCCCATCATTTTAAATCAATATTAAAGCTTGACATCTTTTTATTATTATCATTATTTATTTATTTATTTATTTATTCAGTACTTAGGTTTGGCAGTATTAGTAAACAAATGCAAAATGAGATTCAGCTTTACCTGTAAGTGTACAACTGGCACTTCTGTAACTGAGCCCTAAAATGTGTCACCATAAGCTTTGAGGCAGTACAAATGAGTGTTCTGAAAGAATCATTCTACACTTTTTGCTCTCTTTTAGCAATATACCATACTTTCTTCTCTGCATCTTCATTTTCTGCTTTTCTTCCCTTTATGACTGCAGGCTTGCTATATTTCCCACCCCCTTCCACCTCCCGCCCTTTTTCATTTGTCTCTAGGCAAAGCCTTTCCATGCTTCCTTAACTTCAGTTTTTTCTCTTTTGCTCTTCTTTGATTTATTCTTTGTGACTTTTCCCCTTATCTATCCATATTCTCTTGGGGTCCTCTTGGGGCATAATTCAGAATTTCATGATCAGAATGACTAGAATGACCTTCTGTTACATTAACTTCATTATAAACTTTGTCAATAGCAGCTCTTAAGTATTTGCTACAGATTTAGCTCTATATATAATATTATTTCAGAATTTGTAAAAACTTAGCCCACTTCAGCAACATTTTTTTAAAATAACAACAAGCACCAAAAAACGATCTACACACTAACATAAGAAATTGACTTAAGTGAGTTTAGCTTCTTCTTATCTACCTTTCTATGACCTACTTCAGCAAACAAGAGGTTCAATAATTACTGTGTCATGAAGTGAAAGCTGACATTTTCATGAAATTATCCAGTTTCAGGATTAGAGAATATGAGGAAAACTATCAAACAACAGCAATGATCTATGGAAATATTACAACCTTCCTGCCCCTCACAACATTATAAGATGGAGTTTACATTAAATTTTCATGTGGCTGGTGAGCCAGTTTGTGTATGTGACATACCCAGCAAAGTAGGAATACCTGGAAAGTGTTACTCCAGTGCTGGAGCAGTGAACAAATGTTAACTTTAAACTCTTTCCAGACTGATACTTGTTACCTCTCATGACTACATGCACTGGCTCTCAGTTTTATTCAGTGCTAGTTGCATCACAAAGATCTATCCCTGAAATGTTAACTTGTGAAGGACGGTATTCATGTTTAAAATTATCAAACTGAGCTGTAAAGCAAGTGAAAATCTATTTCTCTTTGAAATTTTCAGTGCTGCTTTTCCTACTAGTGCTGTTTAATCTAAAAGTAATATCTGGACAGCCTGGCTTTTCAGTTCTACCTGTCACTAAGTATAGTAGTGTGAGAAATAATTATTATACGATAACTGTGTTTTGTTTAGATTTCAGATAAATGACATTCTGGATTGTTTGTCTACGTCTGTTTTCTTGTCTCCATTTATAACTTCCTTTTCTTTGTTATGAGGAACTTGGCACAGACCTCTCTAATAATTTTGTCTCTCACTTTTCGTTCTAAAGCATTCACTTAATTTTCTCACATGACAAGCAGTATCTCTTTCTTTGCAATATGACTAAGTGCCCACAAGCCCAACTTATCATGATATCAGTCTTTCCTGTGTTCTGCATACACTGTGTGTACTCTGCCTCTGGTGTCCCAGGGATACAGTGTGCACAAGCTGTCCTGCATCCAGTCTCTCCCAAATGCAGGATTATTTTCCCTTTGCAACATCTTCTGTGCCTTCTAGACCACCTCTGGACTAATGTGCATATTTGCTGCCTGCTTCAAAAGGCTGGCCTCAGCCTAAGCAGGCCTGGGGAAGTTGCAGATATCGAGGGATCATAAAAGAAACAAGTCACAGCAGACAGATTAATGATAACACACATTTTTATAGCATTTATTAAACAACAGAAATTCCTTACTCAGAGCAAAAACAGAGAGAGAGAGACAAAACACAGTGGAGCTGCTATTCAGACATACACCTTCTGAAGTTCACTTTGTGTTGATGTGATAGCCTGAATTTGTTTCTATTATAGATGTTTACTCTGTATTGCCTTTGTCTATGTTTCTTCTGATTGTTAATAGGTAGGCACAGGCCCTAGAGACTGAATGATCCAGGACCAGGAGTAAAAGACCATAATGATGTAGCTTAGACCACGTGTTGCTGTTGCACTTGTCCCGTCTTGTAGCTATTTCTGAGGAGTTCTGTCTGTAATTGAAATTTCTTTCCATGAAAATATATTATTCACTGCAAATCCAGGCCTCAGACATGCATGTTCATCTGATAAACTGAGTCTTGTGCACATTTAAATGAGGACACATTATGAGATTGATTTAGGGCAAGCATGAACACTTAGGAGAAGATTAATCATAGAATCATAGAATGGCTTGGATTGGAAGGGACCCTGAGGATCACCAAGTTCCAATTCCCCTGACTCAGGCAGGGTTGCCAAACTCTAGATCTAGTACTAGATCAGGTTGCCCACGGCCCCATCCAACCTGGCCTTGAACACCTCCAGGGATGGGGCATCCACAACCTCTCTGGGCAGCCTGTTCCAGCACCTCACCACTCTCTCAGTGAAGAACTCCCCCGTGACATCTAATCTAAATCTTCCCTCCTTCAACTTAAAATCATTCCCCCTTGTCCTATCATTATCTACTCTTGGAAAAAGAGTACACTTCTTAAAAATAGCTGTTAGTAAGTAGTGAAATAAAAATTGAAGAACAAACATTAGGAAATGATAATCATATTTTATTTCATTTGCACTTATATTAGTAGCAGCCATTTAAACCCAATACTAAATTGAGCCTTTTCTACTATTTAATAAACAGATTTGTTGTCTTTTTCTGAAAGGGTATTTTCTATGGGATTATTTATTTTTTCTCTACACTGCTCCCTTATCTGTGTACATAAAATAACAAGTAATACCAGAAAATATCCAAATAAGATGCTTTTTCTTAAAGAGAATTTTCTGTCTGATGTAAATTATATTTGCTATAGCCCTTAAGTTAAAGTTTGTACTGCTTCAGTTGTTCTTTTAAGTATGAAATTATTTTTAAAGAGTGATTCATACGGGCAAATTCAGTATATCTTTACTTCATAGGATATGGGAAAATAAGTGATCCGAAGTGAAGTGTCCATTTACTATGTCTGCTTACATATATGCTTACCGGTTACTCATTATTGCATACCATGGGGCATTTATCCTTTTTAAAAATAAGAACACCGCCACAGAAACTTAAAGCTGTGTCAAATATGTCAGAATAATGATCTTATTTAAACACTATACACACTGCACACTGCCCTTATGCTTTACCAGGGAGTTCCTGTTTGATAAGGAAACTGTCCTTGGAGAATTGTCCAGAAATTTATTGTGTCTTACAGAAGCTTGTCTCTTCTTTGAAATAATAAATATTCTACTTTTTTTTTTTTTTTTAAATAATGCTAGGGACAACTGGGACAAAGGAATGGAAACTTCTGTGTTCTCAGTATCTTGGCTTCTCAGTGTGTTTACAACAACTAGCAATTGGTTGGGAAGGGCCTGGAGACTAGCTGCTTGGCCAGGCTGACCCCACTATTCACTTCGTCAGGGTATGTGGAAAGCAAGAGCATCTTCTTAAGGTTATCCAATAAATGCAAAAGGGAATCATAACTAAAGGAGAATGTGGTAAATAAGAGCACACAGAGGCACAAACCTGGTAGCCGAGAGATAGCAGAGTCAATGTTAAGGACCAGAAACCTCCAGTTGCTAATTCATGAGCTATCAAGAAACTACAGGCAGAGGGTCAAAGAGGGCCCACCTGGACCTTGTAACTGATAAGAAGGGGGAAACAAGAGGAACAGGAAGATTTTGGGTATCTGAGAGGGACCTGTGGGATTTTGTAAAACTTCTGAAGGAGCATTTAGGGGAAAGGGATGGGGAGGAGCAAAAGGGTAATTAGACAGAATAGTACTGGTCGCATGGAAACTGAGTTGGTCAATACACTTATCTGATCAAGACCTGTGCCCCATCACTGCAGTGTGTCTTACTAAAGCATTTTTTAATGCTTTCTTTTGTGTACTCTCACTTTCTATCTTATGTGTGAGTGCTGTAAGGACTAGGTGGCAGCTACTGGTGAGACTGATGTGAATGGATTTGGTGCTAGGCACTGGAGCATATCCATGAAGCCCTGGAGCATGTCCAAAGAAGGGCAACAAAGCTGGTGAAGGGTCTGGAACACAGTCTTATGAAGAGCAGCCAAGGGAACTGGGATTGTTTAGTCTGGAGAAGAGGAGGCTCAGAGAAGACGTTATCACTCTCTACAACTCCCTGAAAGGAGGTTGTGGTGAGGTCAGGGTAGGCCTCTTCTCCCAGGTGACTAGAGATAGAATGAGAGAGAATGGCCTCAAGTTGCACCAGGGGAGGTTCAGGTTGGGTATTAGGAAAAATTTCTGCTCAGAAAGAGTGGTAATGCATTGGAACAGGCTGCCCTTAAGGGCGGTGGAGTCACTGTTCCTGGAGGTTTTCAAGAAAAGGATAGATGTAGCACAGAGTGACATGGTTTAGTGGGCATGGTGGTGATGGTTTGAAGGTTGGACTGGATGATCTTAGTGTTTTTTTCTGACCTTAATGATTGTATGATTCTATAAAGGGCAGAGATACCTCTGGTCTATGGACAGTGGGGGAGTCAGCTCCAGCCAGTGAGATGAGGCAGATTGGTCTCCCAGGTGCAACCACTGGAGGGACTAGGGTAAATGACATGAGTGAGAGGCTCAGCAAAAGCAGCTGGAGCAGGACTGCGAGTCACAATTTGTGCACCTGGTGCCAGCCACGTGGGGAGTGTTTGCATAGTCCCCAAACCTGGTTTGTCTGGGAGTATGCGTAATTCACTAGCAAACTTCAAACTGGATTAGACAGCAAGGAGGAAAAATGAGGAAGGAGTTTCAGGAGAGGACATTATGCACGTGTAGCAGTTGCAGGAGAGGGAAGTGCTCTTAGAGCAATGTCATACTTCTCTAAAAACACTTTAATAGTTTTTGTGACTTCTATTAGGACAGAAAAATTATCATTTTCATGACATATTTTGATGAAAATCAACCATGTGATGTGACTGATTAAAGGAATATTCCAGCCATTCTGTGAGGAATGATGAGCAGGAATGTTCTACTTTTTAGGTAGATTTGAGGGAGTGCGGAGAAAGTAAGCAATACAAGGAAAGTAGATGTTGCATATTAGAATGAAGTTATGTGTAAATGAAGCAGCAGGTCCCCAGAAGGTCTTTTCTGAGTCTTTGAGAAATGCAAAACTGAGTGTGCTTATATACCAAGGCAATACAAAAATCTACTCTCAACATACATTTTAAGAAACTCAGTGGGTCTACTTCAGAATTACCTAACTTTGCATATTTAAGCCCACAGATTTTACCACATTAGGTAAGCATAACCTGGCACTATCTCTACCTCAGGTGCAAGTTTCATTTGTTTCCTACATAATTATTGCCTTTTAAGTGCTTGTATATAACACCAGCCTGTTTTTCTTTTGGTTTCCTTTCCAAGAAATAATTAAAGGGAGAAAATCATGGAGTGATCAATCTGAAGTCACTTCTGGTTAATTTACTCAGTTCATATTTATTCACTGGTGGTAAACACACTGGAAAACTTGCATGTGTCTTTTCAACACCAGGAAGTCTATTCAGAATGATAATGAAGACAAGCTCTGTACTAGTTGCAGGATCCATCATGCAGCAGCCATGGACGGTATCAAGTTGCCTTTGCTGTAATACCTTAAATGGAACAATCTTATTATTGTCTCTGTATACAATTCCATACTTAATTAAATTCAGTCATCTCTGACCCATAGATGAAGAAATTTGCGAAGTGCTCAGTCTGGTATGCAACCCATCACATCAGGAGCAATTCTTCTAAACAGCATTCTGAATGGATAGATATGATCATGAAGGTATTAAAATTAGCTGATATTTTTTAGATTGAAAGAAAAAAAAAACATAACCCTCTTTAATTTTGAGAAATTACTCTATGAAATTGCTGAAATCATCAGCTAAATCGGAGATAAAAATAACTTTTCTTTTTAAGATAGATGAAGCTTACAAATTTAATTTAATGATAAGCAGATCACAAGAAGGTTTTACATGGGAAACAAGGTAATTGTTAATGGTGTAGTTGCTAAAGGAGGTAGCTGGAAAGGAAAATGAAAGAGACAATAATGAAAGTGTTTTAGGAAGTTGGAGAGTGATGCCTTGCAGTTGAAGTGAAAATAAGGAAATAAAAGGATAGAAAGACAGAAGGAACAAATCCTGTATGATTATTTTCAGACTTTGCTGTCAGAATCTCTGAAACAAACTTATGATAGAATGAACAGACTGCATCACTTGCTCAGGCTTGTCTGGGCAACCTGGAACATCCTTTTTGGTATTACATTACTTCAAGGCTTTAACTGAAGTTTATATTCATGCTATTTAATTTTCATTTTTTAACTTATGTAAATGGATGCTAAACATGTATTTGTCAGATGCTTGACTCCACATTGTATATTCTGCCTGATGCCTAAGATGTTATAATTAGTGAATAGTATTTTGTGGCCTAATTATACATTTTTTGTCAGAATCACTAGCAATAACTGTCAGTCTGGTGGAATCGTAATCCTAGACTCTGCTCTCATCTTTTTTTTTTTTTTT